>CM060836.1:41487500-42027500 GCA_030762175.1 Metallyticus violacea
TTTTAATGTTTACTATATTTCTCAACAATCTAACTGAGGAGCACCTATATCAATACTCTCGTTGATCTTTTCCCTTATAATTTTTTATTTCTTCTCTTTCTTTTCGAATCTTTTGTTTTAACATTTCAATCTGTTTTAATAATAATAATAATAATAATAATAATTCCAGTCATTATTTCCTAGTGGAGAGGCCTTTGTTTTTCATATTCATCAATGAGAGTCAGTTCTTTTTTCCATCTTTGTAGAATCTCTGATAAAGTTGAAGAGAACGTGGATGAAACAGCGTGAAGTATTATCATCTGCTATCGAACTCATTAATAATAATGTCATACAAATTACAAGATGGTTGTAATAAATGTTGTTATAAACGTAATATAGTTATAGTAATCCCAACAAACTATGTACTGCATAAAAGATAGCTGAACAGTTGATCTTCCTGTAGTTTATTGACTGAAGGGTTCGTATTTCAAATCATAACCTCAAAAAATCGGTTTTCGCAATCTTTAATATTATTTTATTTCCTGCACTCTTTAGATGAGTTCTCTTCAGCCTGACCCTTGTACAGAAAACGTTCTTCATAATTGAGTACCTCTCATCAAAATATCAAATTTACAAGATGCCACTTTAATTTTCCCGAGCATTTTGTTTTTGTTTCCTCATTTCAGGCACATTAATCTGCTGAACATAGTGGAGAACTCTACTTTGATTTCAACAAATGTCTTCTTGGGTTTTGTACGCTTGCTCAATAATTGATTCTCAGAGAGTTTTCTCGGCTTTTATACAAATGTTGAAAAGAATCTCATAATTCGAACATGTCATAAAATGTCTTAAAAGTTGCCACAACTGACTGTTACATGCTCAGCCTGCAGAAGGTTGAACAGTCCTTGATGTTCCGTGAGTTTGCATGCATGATTTTATGAAAAGCAAATGGACCCGAAATGATTGCATTATTGTGGATAAAATGCTTTTAATGGTTGCTCCACAGTTCTTTTAATAGCATTTCTCACCTGATAACAATGGAATTCTAGGTTGACTCTCATATAATAGAGGGCAACAGCAGCACAGCATATATATTCTAAAGTCATAAGTCATTCTGATATTTGGCAGTTGTTTAAACACAAATATATCAAGTGACAGTGAAAAATTGATAAGACTGAAATTCGCGGTGTGATACAATTTTTTCTTTCTGGAAAGGAAAACAGAAAAGGAAATTCACGAGAGGATTTTGTCTACATTAGTTGACACATGCCCTTCCTTTGAAACCGCTCGACTTTGGATAAATGAGTTTAAGTGCAGCAGAACAAGTATCGAATGGAGCATCGATAAGTCCATGATAATGTTTTGATTGACAGACAAATGAAGGTCGCGAGTTAGAAGAATCTACGAGTATCTCAAATGAGTCAGTTCCTTTTATTGTACATGTGAATTACGCATAAAAATACTCAACAAGATGGGTCTGCGTCTGCTCTTTTCGGAGCAAAGGCGAAATAGCATTCGAACATCGGCCGACTCTTTGGAAATGTTTAGAATTCAACCGATTATTACAGCGTTTTGTGACTGAACGAAACGCAAATTTATTTCTGTGTACCAGAAACAAAACAGCAGCCTAAACAGTGGACTGTACGAGGCGAATTGACTCCGAAAAAGGTGAAATGCGTTCCATACGCTGGAAAGGTGATGGCTTTAGTTTTTAGGAGGCAAAAGGAATTCTCTTGATTGATTATTTGGAGAAGGGGAAAACTATTACTGGAGAATCCTACGAAGAGACTGAAGATCGTGAAGAAGGTCCGGGAGAAGGTGTTTCACCAACACAATGCGCCGGTACATTCAGGCCGCATCGCTCAGAGCAAATTGACTGAATTGCGGGTTGAAATGCTTCCGCACCCACACTATTCACCTAATCTCGCTTCCTCAGTTTTCCGTTTGTTCCCGAAACTCAAACTTTTCTAACTGGACACAAATTTAAGTCAAGTGGAGAGGTCATATAGGAAGTAAAGTTTTTTGAGGGCCTCGAAGAAACATACTTCTATGAGAGATACACGAACTTGGAGAAACGTTGCAGTAAGTGCGTTGAATTTCTAGTGGGCTATGTCAAAAAATAAACTGCTTTGCAAGACTGGACTTGTTCTCTTTAATATCAAACCAAGTTACTTATCAAACCATTTTCGTATTTTTGTACTGCCCTCATTTCTATTTTCTAATTAAACATATTTTATTCAGGCATCGAGTAGTTTTTATAGATTTAAGTGATTATTATTATAATGAACTATTATTATTATTATTATTATTATTATTATTATTATTATTATTATTATTATTATTTGATTTAAGGGTTCTTAACTTCACCGGTCATTAGCCCTCCATTCAATTCAGGGCGTAAAATGGCCGATAAATTTTGCTCCAATATCTCTTTTTTTCAGATATGAGTTTCTTTTACGTGCCGTACATCTACGGCACGGGACCCACAGTTCCAGTGGCGTGACTTGTTCTTCCGTTACCTCAGCTATACGTATAATTTTGGATATTGACACCCCTCGCTCGCAATTTATAATTATGCTAGATTTTAAAATAGGTTAAATGTTGCCCTTTCCTGTTGTACATTTTGGCTGTATCATAGCTATTATTTTAATAACTATAACTATATAAGTTTCATTCATCTAAAACGAAATAAAACATTTCAAAGAAAAAATGTTCAGGCACGAAAACTATAACTCCTGATTTACTGTGTTCGCTCATCATTCACATGAATTTCCCACAAGTAATTATGCTTAACAAACAAACTATTAATTATGATTATTTGTAGTATAGCGTTTTCTTTTTTAAACGAAACAAACTAATAAAACATCAAACTCACACTCGACAAGCGAAAACACTCACATCGTTTTCATTCCACACTTCCGAAACTTTGAACCATAACATAAATACTAGTTCGCCTAAACTCGATATAAACAACCATACCCTAATACAGAATGTGAAAACACAGGTACAAAGAATATAAGAATAGAATGGGGTTGGCATTTAAGTATTATGAGAGTGAGAACGAATGTCTCATACGCTTCAATGTGATATGGATCAACGGCATAGCTACGTTGCGACGTGATGTGTGCTCGTTAAATGTAAACCAATGTCATTGGCGATCCATAAGCAGGCTGTATCTTTATCTAACCACTTGTCACGCACTGTCATTCAGTGTACAGGTCTTCGTGGAAGTGGTAAGGCGTCTTGAGAACTACAGTAGATAAAATTAATGAACGGTTACTATACTCGAGCTCTATTAAATCATGTATTTAATTAACTGGACTGCACTGCACTGCTGTTCAAAAGAGATGATATAACTAATCGTTTCACGCATGAAGAACTGGTTGACATTCGCCTTTGTATGGCGCAGAGACGGTAAAAAATTGGCGGCGTATCTTAAACATTTATGTAGTATGACCTGTTATCCACTTAAATTTGACAAAACAAATAATTTGTTTACGATAATCTATTGTTTTTTCAGTCTTCTTTACCATCCATAACATATTTGTAATTTTGGAGTAGACGCCTGCAGTACTACAACAAAGCGTTGGATACTTTTTCTGCTCGTAGTATTTTGTGCATATTTTTCCTCGTCCTATATATAGAGGAAATATATATACTGAAAATCAGGAAGTGGGACTCCATCAAATGTGAGAAGTGATGGCCACTAGTATTACAAATGTAACATTGTTACTAGACTATTTGTCATAAATACACCTACGTTTCTTTCCTTCACTCTCCTGAAGCAAACACACATGGCCAAAATCTTAGTGGTAAACAGCACGTAAACGGCAACCAAGCGAACACGGAGGAATTTTTGCAAAGACAAAAATATAACAGCCAGTCTTTTGCATTATTGCTTTAGGCTATCTCTCATCTCTCCGAATATGTTTGCATTGTACGTATTGTTTAAATGCTTCATCCTTTGCAGACATCAGTGTCGATATTGGTGTTTTTATATTAAATGACTAGGCGTCTCTCTATGTTCAAAGTGAATTTTCTTCTCACCATGCACCGTCATAACTGTTAACCGAAAAGCAGTTCTTTTTGTCTTTAATGATGATACAGAGAAACAATGCAGAATTACATACAAGGAACCCAAAGATATGCTTTCACATTGCGAACTGAATACGTACATGGGCCCGCAGCCTTGAGGCAGAAATACTAATAACCAGTTCACTTCAGTACTCCACAGGTGATCTTTAAAAGGCTGGCGTGAGAATGGGAGCCTGATAGAAGCTATCCAAGGATCTTCTTTATGTAGAAGGCCATGGAATGTGCGAAGGAGATGGAAGCAACGGTTCCAAACAACAAAGGACAATCTAAACGAAGCCAAAGTCGAAACAAGCGACGCCCGCCTGGGCATGTCACGCGCCGCCTCTTTTTGAGGGGGGGAGGAGGTGGACTATGTCGTCACTTAGCTACGGGGATGAAATATATGTCGACGAGATATACAAAAGGTATGAACTGTTCGCAGTTATCATCCTCTCACTCCTTTGTTGGCTCAGCTATTGTTCTGTTGGAGCACCTGTTCACACGTTTCTGTCCACAAGCGCAGGTCAAAGCTTTGCAGTTACATCATGCAGTCATCTATTTGCTTGGTTTTGGTTGTGCTTAGACATGCAAGAAGGGGGGGGGAGACTTAAACTGAAGTAAATTTATTTAAGTCATAAAACAGACTTGCCAGCATATTCTCAAATGTAGGCATGATACAGTTTTTACTCACAGTACTTCTAATATTTGAAATAACTCTATGCTGGTTTCTTTTCATTTTTTTGTTGCCGAGTCGAAGGGTGTTTCTTTAGAAGTATGGGTCATGTATATGTAACCAATATCCAGCCGGAGTTGTAATGAACGTGACAAATTCTGTTATTCTAGAGAAACGACAGTCACATTATTCAAATAAAATGAACTGGTAAAACAGAATATGAAAACACAGTAGAAAGTATTTACAAAAGAAACTGGATATTAGAAATCAAATAAAATATTAGGTAGTACAAAAATGCTGGGCGATTTTATGATTTAAACTTTAATAGAGCACCAATAAATTCAAAATAACTTTATTAATCAAAAAAATCTTCATCGATATTTATAAATATTTGCCAATTATTGGAAAGTTTATTTATGCCATTTCGATATATAAAATGCTGGCTTTTGCAGACGATGATGCCATTTCTAAATGTCGTTCCAGCTTCTTATTATTTTTTGAATACTTTATACTTCAGGTGTTAGAAAAAATGAAAGTCTGCTGGTGAACATAGTAGACGAGGTGAATGTTCCTAGACCAGTTCATTCAGGTTTTTGCATGATGTATGGCCGGGCGTCATGACTAATGATGGCTGTTTTTCTTGCTGCTTCTGATGCATTTCATGAATAGTTTCGCACGCTGCAGAAGAATGTAGTATACTGAACCAGTCGTAGAACATCACAGTCGCCATACTCTTCGTCTATTGTAATTCTGGTTTTGCAAAGAGTTTCGCTGCCTAGTCGATTCGTTTGTTTTATTTACGGACGGTCTGTTCATCAGCTTCCTATTCAATTCAGGACGTGAAACGGCGGTAACTTTTGCACCTTCTTTCAGGCTTGAGGTTCTTTATCGTGCCATAAGTGTACGACACGGCACTCACCACTTTACTTCCCTACCGAAGGAAGCCGTACTTAAGTTTTTAACCCGAAAAAATCCATCGATCCTGACCGGGATTGAACCCCCGATCTTGAGTTTATGAGGCAGCATGGTTACCACTACACCCCAGGACCGACCATCTCGTCAAGATTCAGCCAATGTGCCCATCATTTGTTGTCGTTTTCATAACAGATCACAATTTGTTGTGCAAAAGCAGTGATATGCAAGTTTGAATTGTGTGCTATCCGATTATCAAGATTTTTCACTTTTCCTATTTTCTTGAAGTGATCACAAACTGGTAAAGTCCGAGTTCCTTAACAAGTCCTGAGTAATTTGTCGTTTAGTTTCTTCAGCAAATTTTTTGATTTGATCATCAGTTTTGCTATGATATTTGCCATTTTCAGAATCACAATTAGTGATTTACTTAACAATTAGACTGTCTGAATATAATTCAGGTCTTCTTATTGTGAGAGATCAATGATAATTTATGTACCCAAAAGGAGAATGCTTCAGTGGTAGTTAATAATGAAAGAGGATGGTTAATTAAATATGTGATGGATGGAGGGAAATATTTAAAACTAACTGAACTGAACTGAACTGAACTGATAAAGCCCTACCACTAATATTGCCCCGCTGAATACTCTTGCCAAACTGACCGCGGGCCACAAAATTGCAAAACTAAATAAACATGGTCTACGTGACTTTTTCCATGTAGAATCAACTCAACAGTTGGCTTCTTCTCTTGAAGAGATTACCGGCCTGTCTTTTCACCTCTGCAGTCGCCAAATGTTTTATGGTGCCTAACCGGCTTAATAGATTTCCTAACAGAATACCAATAAACATCTTGCTCAAGGAGTCTTTACAAATATTGTTATAACAGGCTACAGAAGTTCCCAGGTTAGGTTTTATGGCTGGGGGTAGCTTCTGCGCCCTGGCAGAAAAATAACATTTTACACACAATAGTTCAACACTTGCACAGGAAAATGACATTACACATGGCTATAACGAAGTTACATAAAATTACCTGCTGTAATTACTCTAATTAAAATATGGGGGTGGAAGCTCATAAATACTGCCTCAATGCTACCACGCATCACTTTTATTCCAATTTATCGTGTCCAACAGGTTCTATCACTATTAAAGACGCAGTGTTTGCAAAAGTGAAATACACAAAATTGCATTGTATTTGCTTTCAATGCCCATCAACTGCACTGGAGGAAAAACTTAATGGCAATTGAAGGTAAGCCTGTAGGGCGTGTGCGAACTGGAACACGACGCATCAGAAGCTTCAATGACGAATTCTTTAATTTTTTCGAACAACTTAATATATTAAAAAGGGTGTATTCACTTTTTTTTGATTTGTTTATTTAAGGACGTTCTTTAAGATCTCAGGTCATCAGCGTCCCATTCAATTCAGGGCGTAAAACGGCCGACAAATTTTGCCCAGAGGCCTCTTCTTTCAGGCTCGAGGTTCTTTATCGTGCCGTAAAATATATGACACGGGACCCACGGCGTAATCACTTGTTATATTATTTAACTACATTACGTATGCAACCACCTTGTGATTTTAAGCACAAGCAAACATAAACACACACTAACATGCACTTATCTAACCTCTACCGTAATGCAGTACTTCAGCATTGCTATGTTTACGTTGCATCTTGAAAGTGTATCTCTTTGTTTAACTTGCATTTAGCTTACTACCGAGTAGCTAGAATCCGGTGTGAATAAACAAGCATCTCAGTAATTACACATCTTATAAACTAGAGATTTGTGTAAGCATGTTCAAAAGCTAGTCCCTGCCCATTTATATAGCATTATGTTTTAAACATTTGTGGGGTAAAACACAATGCTGCCCTCTCAATTATTACAGGTGTGTAGTAATTTATAATTTGAAATTTATCACAAATATATCCCAACAGACTACACTCAAATAAACATACTTTATCAATCCATTACAAAATAAGCTGTAAATATAAAATAATACTAATCTTACTTATCTCTTCTCGATATTTTATTTCTAGAGTTGCTTCCTTACATTCTGATCTCAATACACACAATTCCAGGTTACTGGTATATCATATTGCTGTGTTATCCTATCCTTGTTTATACTTAATCTGGCCTATTATACTTCTAAGGTTACGTTTCCCTCTATCTTCCTCTTAATCGTTCTTATTCATTTCTCTAACTTTGACCATTTTTATATAATCCTCTCTCCTTTTACAGCTAAAATCTTTCTAATTAGTATTTCCCCATCTAAATTCTCCCATTTTTGTCGCTAAGTTCTCTCTATAACTCTGTTTACTTGCAGTATAATAAACAATAAAAATTCGTATTGGTTTCTCCACACATTAAACTTTTTTCTACATCTTTATAATATCTTAACCTTTTTAAATTCATAACTCCAGTTCTAGTTCATACAAACCGTTCCCAAATTGCTTTATTACTTTGTTCTATACATTTTTCTCTACCCCATATTATTTTTATTTCCCTATATAGTCTCAATTAACTCGCACTACTAAATATTTCTTATCTTTCAATATTTTCCAATCTTAAGTTTGTTTCTTCCCAAAATCCTCTATTTTAATATTGCCTATTTATCCACAAGTTTCCCATACTTATCTGTTACAAAATTTCATGTACTTTTCGATACCATGATCCTTACATTTCACTTGAATAAGGTATTTAGTATGCAGACCATAACTGCTAATTACAGCGAGGTGAAGTTTACACTTAGTTGGATGCAGCTTATAGCATGTTACGGTTTCATATGCCATTAAGTATTGCAACCGCATTAGCATTTACTCAAAGGTAGTAAGTGTGAAACTTAAAGCTCAAGCACTACTGAAAAGTAATAAAATTTAAATTTATATTTGATTCTGCACTCCAAACCAAGTCGTTAACTTGCCTAGAGCAGCTACCTCTCCTCCTTCACTGAACATACAATAGGAATCTAATGTGCTGTGTCTGACTCAGTATATACTATGATCTGTCCACAGTCACTAACTTGGCTTCTTCACAAATGTCAGTTGAAAAGTTTATGGAGCCGCCACTGATATTGCTCAATGACGGAGCGTTACTGAGCATACAATAGGTCTCTAACATGCCGTGTCTACCCCGACTGGGAGTAAAATACATACATATGTTCCTTCACCATTCAAAAGCTAGCAGCCAATCTAATTTTCTTCACACTTAGTGAGCTTAGATCTCTTGCCGTATACGGCCGACTGATTTCCTGGGGTGAAAGAACAACGTACCTTTGAATTCATTCTCCTTAATGGGTTCTGTATTGAATTAGGGGTGTCAAGAGCATTGCGCTGGAATAAATATTACCAGTTACCAGTGGCTTTATTTCCTATGCGGATTTAGACGACTTTCAAAATGTTCTAGTCATACAAGTGTCCAGGAAGAATACCTAAGATTAAAATTAAACACTAAAGAGTGTTGACCACGAAATGAACAAGTAAGAAGACATTAGGAAAATATCAACTTTAGCACCCCTGTAAAATTCCAGTTGAAAAGCTTCGCATTGCTTCTAAACTAACCAATCATTCAAATTCCATTCTCTTCTGAGATAAAAAGAAGCACAAGGTTCTTTCCAGTAGAATTCTTGTTTATTTAGTTGCGTTAAAGCCTCATTGTGCTTCAGTATCCTGCCATAAAAGACATAAAAATGTAGGTCAGTAGATTCTCCAACAGCCTCTAGGCATGCATCTCTCATTCCGTAACTCTCTTGTTCATTGTTTATTTTCAAACCAACTGGCATTTACATTTTATGGCAGTAATTCATATGCTTCCCAGAATGAATAGAAAACATGCATAAGGCTAACTATGCCATTGAAACGTGGCTGAATATTTTAAATTTGATTTCATCATTAACGAAATAAAGATGAAAGCTTTACTTTTTGCGGATGACCAGATGGTGCTGGCTAATTCAGAAGAATACCTCCAGACCTGTTGCTTATGGTTAATAAACTAATACATAATGTAATCTTAAAATATCAAAACAAGAGCAATGAACTTCATTGGAGACAAATATAAAATATCAAAAATAGTTATAAACTCCCAAATTATTCAACAAATGACTAATTTTAAATCTTTAGAATGTAAAAAAATTTATCTGAAACATATTGAATTGGAGGAACGGATTGTAGAAGCATTAGAATAATTTCAGGAAATAAAACAACAAAAGTTACTCAACTGAAATTTATAAATCAAATTTACTCCATGACTCAAAACGCTCACACTCTGAAAAGGAATCGACGGCTTTTGGAAGCTTCTAATATAAACTTTCTACGCTCTGTAGCAAGAATAACATTAAATAAATGTAGGAAGAGAGATTGTGGTATTAAAAAGAACTTCAGATAGAAGCAATAATATAATGCACAAAAGACCACCGCAATTGATGGATAGAGCATTTAAAGAGAATGGTGGAAAGCCACGTGCCAAATGCAGTGTTTCAATATATACAAACATGAAGAAGAAATGCTGGTTGTCCAAGATTATGATGGAATCAACAGTTCTAATGGGAACAGAGGAGCCACATTATTGGTAATGATGATATCTATGCAGAAAGTAGAAATACTCCTAGGCGTAAAAGAGTGAAAAGAAAAGAAAATAAATGTTATTTTGGCAGAAGTAAGTAAAACAATAAATGATCTAGATAAATAAAACCCATGGAAAGAAAGGAAAAGTAAAAGGATAATTAACAAAATGTAAAAAACATTTGACAAGAAATGGAACCGGGACAAAAATTAAGTTTGACTGTTAAAGTTTTACCCTGTACATGTCTTCTTGGGTTACTAGGTATCATCAGTTTCAGTATGTAAAAAGTGATTAATATAAATTCACATTTTCTTCCTTTACGAAATATATCGCAATGGTCAGTTTTATTTCAAATTGAACGGGAATTCTGGAAGGTTAATGCATTATCAGGAGATGTTACAAATGTTCAGATTTGAGAGGTAACAACCCTTTTGTTGTGTTAGTCGCTATGAAGATGCAATACACGCTACAGCAATGACTCTCTCTTGATTCACAAGTTGGCAAAACTAGCTCTGGTGCATGCAAGCTGGAAATAACTGGATCTCACAGTTCATCTGCTCTGGCGAAGATTACTGAGGACCTCAAGGTTCGACTGTAGCGGCCATTCAAGTCAATAAAAAGCATGTCGCAGGACACTCAATATTTCAGAGGGTTGTGAAGAAATCTCACCTGAAGCCATATAGAGTTGCGGATGATTAGGAACCAGGTAAGGCTAAACGAGTGAACTATTACCGTTGGCTTCAGGTGTTCATTGTGTAAAATCATTGCATATTATTTACCACATGGTTCACAGATGAGACATTGTTGCACTTGTGTAAATATGTCACCTCACTAAACACGGGCATTTGTTTGGGTCGCCCAAATTTCACATGGTAATCTTGAAACAGCTATGCTCCCAATGAAAGTCTGAGTTTGGTGCGCAATATTCGTACAGAGAATAGGAGTTTTGTTTTTTCCCACAAAACTATGAATGTGTACCGTGCACCGGTGCATTTTCACGGAGTTTGTTGAACAAACTTTGCTGTCAAGGACATTTTCAATAGACAGCACCACGTGCCTTACATCAATTGAATCAATGGTGTTGAAGTTTCTTTGAAGATCGAGATGGACACATTTGACATCACCGCACTTTTTCCAATGCTCTTACCACAGATAGAGACAAGAGTATATAGCACATGTCCCAGGATATTGAAAGAATTGAAACAGAACATTACACAAGAGATGATTGGTATGGACAACGGAATCCTCCAAGATGCGGCCAGGATTTGTTCACTGTGCCTTCAGGGGCAGAAAGGGCAGTCTCAAAATTTACTATATTCTACATTAATGTGCAGAAATGAGCAAGCTTTATATGAATATCTGCAGAAATGAAAGCGCGTGGCGGTTTTTATTGCGAAGAGTTGCAGACATGGGTGGGTTTCAATCTTTTGTTGTTTTTGAAGCCATATAGAGTTACGGGGTGATCAGGTATGGCTGAACGAGTGAACTATTGCCGTTGGCTTCAGGCGTTCATTGTGCAAAACCTTGCATACTGTCCATTATATGATTCACAGGTTAGGCATTGTTCCACTGGTGCGATTATGTCACCTCACTAAACACAGGTATTTGGACCGCCCAAAATCCACAAGGCAATCTTGAAACACCTATACCCTCAGTGAGTTTGGTGCGCAAACATCTGTACAGAGAAAAATGGTTACATTTTTTTTTCCGACAGAACTGTGAACAATGTACCGGTGCATTTTCATAGAGTTTGTTGAATAAGTGGATGATATACAGCTGCTGTCAAAGACATTTTCTACAGATAGCACTATATGCCTTACATCATTGAGTCTATAAAGTTTCTTTGACGACCGAGATGAATAGATTTGACAACACCATATTCTTTCTTATGGTGTTTCTTTGAATACAGAGTGTGCACCACACACCCCGGGTCATTGAACTATTTGAAGTAGAACATTACACACGAGATGATTGGTATTGACAAGGGAATCCTTGAAAAAGCGGCCAGGAACATGGAACGAGTGGTTCACTGTGCCTTCAGGGGCAGAAAGAGCAGTTTCAACGTTTACTATAGATGTTATTTATTTCTTAGAGATATTCTACATTTGATGTGCAGAAATTTATTGCTAGCATCCTTCTTGTTCAAAGAAAGAAATTCTCGAGTTTTATATGAAAGCGCGTGGCGGTTTTCATTGCGAAGAGTCGCAGACGTGAATTTCAACGTATTGTAGTTGTTTGAAAGGAAGGTCGTGCATAATGTTGACCACGTTGCCATGGAGCTGAAATTGTGGGTGCACCTAGTGTCCGAGAAAATCCGGAACAGGCCTTAGACCTTAATTCGATAGATGATGATGATGATGATGATGATGATGATGATAATAAAATGAAACTATGCATTGTCTCACTATGTGAAAAAAAGTTAATAATACTTGAAAGCACTGGTTCTGCTCGCCTGAAACCAATACAAGTCAAATAAGTCATCAAGTTCCCATTCTCGGGTAATGTGCACTGCACAGAAGAAAGTTAGTACTGCTACATTTCTGACATTCCTTCCTTCCCTCCTTCGAAACGGTTTTAGCAGAAAATCCGCCAACCGTTGCTAAGGTTTGGGACTTTGGAGTGTGAGACCCCCTGGTAGTTAAGTTAACACAATAACTATATGCTCGGGGCGCGGTTAATGCTGCCACCCGAATTCGCTTTCCTTATGAAATCTCGACTACACAATGACTGCAGAGTGACTTCTCGATAGCCCTTTATACTTTATGTTCAATACATTTTATTTTGATGTACTGCTGATTCTCATTTTAAATGAACAAAACTGGCTTGGCCTGAAGGTTTCTTTTCCTTAATCCATTTCTGGGAAGGTTATCCAAAAGTTATCCTCTATTACGCTTTTCTTTTTCCAAAGACACCTTCATACTGCATCGGTCTAGACCAATCGTGTTACATTAAGCTAAGCCTAAATCTGTCCAAAAACCAATTAAATTTCTCAAGGGCAGCTAAGAGCAGTAATGGATAATTTTCTAAGCAGGTGCCAGAAATGTGAGCAAGTAGTTCCAGCATTTTCTTGAATGGTGAGTACATGCCTTTAAATGCAAATAAATAGTATTTTATTATCATTCTACCTAGTAACGCGAGTTTAAGTGCTGCAGCCTTTGAACATCTTACCCTTTTACGTTTCATTGATAATCTGCCCGTCCATTATAACAAAAACAATTTTCTATTGTTTTTAGTTACCAATTCATTCTCCTTCAAAACTAAGTGTCTAAATGGCATAGAATGTTAATAAATAACGAATGGCACAGTGGGCAGTGTGATAAAGAGAGTTGGATACGTGATTCCTGGCAGTATTTCTCTGTACTCGTAATTAGCTAAAGAATGGAAATAATACTTTTAAAATGTACGGTGTCCCTTTGGTTCGAAGAGACCTTTAATATACATTCTCACCCCATCATTGAATATAAAGAGAGCGTTTTGAGTGCCTTCTCAGAAAATGGTTCTTTTCTTTTGTCAATTTAACAGAAGAAAAAAAAATTGACGCATTTCCCTCTCAAAATTTGCCTGAAAGAGGGAAATACTCTGCATTAGTATGCTATTAAAACACGACGACTCACAGGGGGCAAGGTGACAGCAGCCTGGAATGCTTCGTGACGGATTTAATTAATTTGGTGCATGTGGGTGGTCGTTCTTCTCGAATAAATATCGCTTAAATAGGATTGGGACAAAAAACTGGGAACGGTGTGAAACTGCCTGTTAGGAATTCATTGTCACGGCCAAATCAACAGCAACATAAAAAAGGAAAACGTGCTCACATATTTTCAGTTAACTTGTTTGGGAACAGAATTGCCTCCGACACGCTTTAAACTGGTCCTCAAACCTATAGATTTCAGTTATCGGTGATTATTAATAGTGGTAGTACCTTGTGATGCTGGTGCTGGTGAGTGCACTGCAACGATGGTAATGATAGCGGTTGTGAAGGTATTGATAGTGATGGTAGGATAATGATCCTGGTAGTGGCTGTGGTAATTGTGGTAATGATACTTGTAGTAGCATCACTACCACCACCACTACTAATGATAAAATAAAAAATAATAATATTAATAGTACTATTAGCTTTCCGCGCGACATGCTCGAATTCCATACCGGGTAATTTCCTGACTAAGATTTTTTTCAGGGATTTTTCCTCCCTTCTTTAGATGAATGCATGGAAAACACAGGCTACAAATTCCCCTGAACTCATTCCAATAAATGTAAGGGATAAATACAATGCTTCCAGTCGCACAATAAATTAATGTAGCTCCTAATGACTCAGAATTTATCATTAGATGAGGTTACCTCTATTTTTTGTTAAACTCGTCAGATTTAAAATACTTATCATGATGAGCAACTTAATTTTCATTAATTAACTTTTAGTAGATAAGTAAGTAGTACTTGCGGCATTGCGATAATGCTAATTTATTTGCGCTAGGTTAATAAATTCTGCTGCTGTTTTCTTGAGGTTTTCACACTGGTCCTTATTTCCATGTCCTTAAATTTTGTTATTATTTTTTGTCTAAAACAATAAGATAAATGCGTATTTAAACTATATCATAGTGATAGCTGTTGGCTAATTATTTTTCCTGCAATTCATTTAGATTTTTTAAGGAATATGTACACCAATTGGAATACTTGTCTGTTAGTCTTAGGTCTCAGATTAAAACTCCTCGTCGTGCAATGTGTGAAGTTTTAAAGGAGAATTGAGTGCGCGGTCTTGGGTATGAACAGGCACTTATATCTAGTGTTCGAGCAAATGGTTGAACCAGATTTTCTTCGCACTTGGTCGGCCAAGTGTTCCTGGAAAGGAGGTGGACTATTTTCAATTAAAAGTTGTTGCAGCACGTGTGCCTGAAGTGTGAAGGTATGCAATGGCCTCAGAAAGAAAATCACTTTTACCCCTCCTCCATCTTCCTCTACGCGATTTGTCCCCGTCCAGTGATGTGCTACGCGCTTGTTATCCACTATCTCACCTAAATCATTATAAAATATGCTGAAGCTCTGAATTTGAATAAAACCTTTAAAGTGAATATATTCCTATTGTTTTCTGTTTTACGCACTTTATAATGACCCTAAAATGTACTGAAAGTTTTCTCTCTCTCTAGGCTTGCAGTAGGATATGCATTTTAAATTTTATAAAGACGTGATAAAATTTGCCTTACTCGTTACAAGTATTATGCTCAGATTTTTATTAATATTAGCGATTTTTCCTTAAGGTTCAAATAATTGCTATATACAAATGAAAAGTGATGATTTGTCAGTATTTGTTCAACACATGATGCATCTTTACTGTTAGTGTGCACTCTATTCAAATAAGCTGAGTATTCATATTTTTATGGAAATTGATTCTTTTATCAAAAGTTTACACTTTTTATAGTCAAGCTTTAATTTTATTAATTATTAGTCTTTTACGCGTTCTGCTTTAGCCTTGATCAGTTGCTGTATCCTGTACGGCATTGAATCCACCAGACTTTTCCACTTTTCTTGAACTTCTCTATTGTGAAACCACACAGAAATTTTGTTACAAATCAATTCCTCTATTTAGAGTAACAATTTCAGAGCCTGACTTTACATATAGACCATGTCAGAAGAATTACCTGGCCAATTCAAAACGTGTATGCCGAAATCTTCCTTGAACTTCGTCACTTTCTTGGAAACATGAGATCCGGCACGATCTTGCTGGAAAACAGCCCGTCCTTCAGGACAAAATTTCTGTAACTGGGGATACATTTTCCTCTCCAGTATTGTAAATACTTCTCACTGTTCATCATTACTTGTCACGTTACCAAAGCACCAATGCTATTATATTGACAAACAACTCCATACGATTTTCCTATCTGAAGGTTCCCCAGTCTGATGAATGCATTTTTCATCCTCAAACCTCCGCACATCTTAACGTCCTTAACATCCTGAAAGTAAAGCTGGAATTAATCGGAGATTTCAACCTTTTTTTAGTTCTCAACAGTCTAATTTCTGTATTTTTGTTGCCCATTCCATTCGTTTTCCCTTCAATTTTGCTATCACAGTTTGTTTGTTCTAAATTTTCGACCAATTTTTAACAAGTTGAATCGCATTGTCCAGTCATGTATGTTAACTCCAGCTTCAACTAGCTCTTTCTATAAATCAAAACTGTTTTTTTTTTGGGGGGGGTCTATCTTGCTTTTCCTGAAAACATAATTATTATCTGTATCTGTTGTAATTCTCTTTCTTACACATCGTCCTTTCTTTTCTACTGGGGCCATTTGACCAGGTTTCTGTCTTCATTTTAGTTATTTTATTAACTGCACAATACTAACTTTACGCTTTTCTGCAATTTTCCTGATAGCTGATCTCCTTTTAGGTGTCAAATCCATCTTCCAATCCAGAAAATAAACATACCTTTTGGTTTTAATATTGACTGCTGTCAATATTCTTAACAAACTTAATTTACACAGCAATAGAAGCAACGGTATCCTTAGATTTAATTGATGAGTAGCTATGGAAGGAAAAAAGAGCGAAACTACACCTAATAGCATCAGTGCAAACTTGATATAAATAAATGTTACTACGTAATCCGTAAACGCAACTTTCTTGATACAATTATGTAGCATTGATTTTTGCCACAGAAGCACTATAAATACTTTCCAATTTTCAATGTCTCCCCCCCCCCATCCCTTTAAGATAAGAAAACGCAAAATAGCCACGAAACAAAGCCCATTGCATCCCGGGATTTAGAATAGCTTTTTCACATGCAAGATGTTTATAATATCCTACGGGCTCAAAAACCACTCCCAAGTTCTTGCTACATAGAAAATTTCCTTCCTAGAAAAATGAAAATAAGAAATATTTGTAACTGTATCCATATAGTTCTATACCAGTGTAAAATCTGAGAATATAATAAAATGTATGTCTGTATTTATGCTTGTTGCCGAAACTCTTAAACCTTTTACCGATTTTGATTTGTTTTATTTACGGACGCTCTTTAACATCTCTGGTCATCAGCGTCCCATTCAAATCAGGGCATGAAACGGCCAACAAACTTTGCTCAGAGGCCTCTTCTTTCAGGCTTGAGGCTCTTTTTCGTGCCGTAAATGTACACGACACGGGACCCGCGGCTTTATTTCCCTTCCGAAGGAAGTCGTACTTAAGATTGTTACGCCCCAAAAAAAACCATCGAATCTGGCCGGGATTGAACCTGCTATTTTGGGTTTAGAAGATTACTACTACACCACCAGGACCGACCCTTTTACTGATCTATATCAAATTTAGGGTCCTGAGACAAATAATAAACTGCTATTAAAACGGGAATCTTATTTCTCCACTTGATTTTATCTCCTTGACATTTAGTGACAATTGTAATTACAAATCATTGCATCGACTGGGAGCAAATGTATAATTTTTCTTCCATTAAAAAGTATCATCTTTTTAACTTTTTTACATAAAGGAGGTATTTTGAATTTCTCCACTAATCTGTATATTATCTAAGAAGAAAAATCCTCGGGTTCGAACAAACAAAATTGCACCAAAATCCAGTTATAGACCATTTAATTACCTTTGAATTATGGTGATACTCGTTTTTCTGTAAAATGCCGCAGTTGCTCACTAAGGGCTCGGTTTAGTCACTCTCCGCCCGCCTTCTGCAACGCCAGTCGATATTCTAGGGCTTGTATCCCATGCTTCAAGTGGTACTGTCTCCAAAGGTCCCAGAAAAACGAATATCACAATTGAATTCCTTGGTGTCTATGTGCCTATAACTGAATTTTAATGAGGTTTTTCGAGGATTTTCTTCCTTAGAAGGAACGAGAGACTCTGAATTTTTTCCATTTAATAATTGCTGATGTAAACTTCTAAAGAAATACAGTACATAAAAACCTTTTATTTGACAATGTATATAATTGTTAAACTGCACTTATACAGTGTAAATACTCTGAAACGAACAACAGTCGCATTACACTGCAATTAATTAGAGCGGTACACAAAATAACATTTCAGTCCCCTTCTTTAAACTTTGTTCAGTAACGCAACAACAACCAGTTTTGGACATACCTTTTTCTTCGCCGGGGGACATGGGCAGTAGCAGGCAGTGGGAAAGCCCACCAACTCTGAGGTACATTGGCCCATGACAGATGCCCCATTAAAAAACCTGCTGCTATGTTCAATAAATGAAAAAGCAAAAACACCAAACTATCACGGAAGAATCACATATTAAGAAGGAAGAGTCACAGATTTCCCTAATGTAGTATTTCAAAAGAATATAAATGGTAAAAAGAGAACAAGAAAATCCTAATAAAAGACAGATAAATATGTGAGAGCAGAACAGTGTAAACCTAGCATAGAGGGAGTAAGTAAATATTCATTGTTATACAAAGAGATCGTGTGAGATAAGTTGTACCTAAGATATTTTTGTTTTTGTCAATTGAGAGAAGCTCTTGCCACTTATAAACAATACAATTATTGGACTGTCACCATAATCTATTCATAGTTGGGATTCTTGAGTTTCGTAAACTTCACGTAAGTGGGGTGATTGGCCCGAAGGTAAGGCTTTGTGAACACACCCGAGGTGTTCTGCTTGCGTCCATTTTACCTTTAATAGAGCACCATGGTGCAGAGAAAGGGAAATAATAACAACTGACTGTCGGCCGCCGCAATGTAATTTGAGAGGAGTTACACGATGTATAATCTGTAGGAATTGGGGACGTGCTGGTGCTAAAGGACAACGTTTACACCCGGATCTGCATCGTGCCTCCCGCACACAGCGCCCGCGGTCTTCTTAGGCGCGTTCTGTGTTTTTCGAAGAAAACTTATTCTTCATTTATTGTTTATTTCATTTTATGCATGAATTATTTACCGAGTGCACTGCAACTTCTGTTTGATTAAGCGTTATTTGAACTCTGAATAGAAGCTGGTGCGGTTTTGCTTAACATCATAGGGTTAATCATAATTGAGTAAATCAGAATAATGGTACATTGTTAACATAATTTAATACAGCAGTTGTTCGTGCTTAATGAAAGTAATTATTACAGGTTTCGCCTAATAAAATTATATGTTTTAGATTGAAAATTTTTGTGAAAGGTGTTGTTCTTTTCTTTATACGGGTTATATAAAGCTTTCATATCAAAACTTTCCATTCTGAATAAATGCCTATTTAACATAAATTTTATTTTCAAAAAATAATTTTAGATATTGAAGGAAAAGTTTAAAATATATAGGCGTTGATTAAATTTAGGGTTTCGCCCTTCACCATTAGCCACTCCAATTTGAAATTTCAAATAATATCAGCCTTATCTTTGTTTATTTTAATGAGGTTTCAACTGTTATCATATATTTTGTTTTCTGTCGTTGTCTAGCTATCTGGATTGTTGTGAAGCGGTATGGTCGATGAAAACAGGTTGGACGCCAATTTTGAAGCGATTTTGTCTCTGATTGCCTTATTTTGTAGCGGCGTATCGTTAATTGACTGTTGGTCTCTTTGGCGTTGTTGCCCACGTTTCATAACAATTTCTCATGGTTTGGTTCCGCTATTTTGTGACCCGTGCTCAACAGGACTCGGAGAGGATATCAACGGTGCAATAATACTGCAATGCAACATAATGTATATGGTAATTTATTATTCACAAGATCTTTCGCGTCCTCTGGTGTTCTGCGTACGAAAGAGCATAACTCCGTCGAATATTTCATGAACATGAACATATTTCATCAAGCCTCTCCTCTGTTAAAACCCGGTTTTATGGTCTCAGCTTCTTGACAATAAAAACGCATTGGGTCACTTTGTTCACCAACTTGAAAATTGCACTTCCCGATCGAGAAATTTTAGCACGAAATACTCTCCTACAGTGTTTTTATCATTTCTTTTGCATCTAAAAATCATAACTAAATATTTTCTAGCCAATATCTCACTATTAACACATAAATACACAATAGAAATTCTAACACGCACTTCCCATAGAAATATAACTGAAACAGTTACCGTGATAAACATAAATGAGCAAGCGCAATGGCCTGCATCAGCCGAACATTTAACTCCAGTCTAACCAGAAGTCAACCGCCTTCCACTAGTGTATACAAACTCTTAATTGCGTAGCGGAATGAAGATACGATATTTGAAACATTTATCATCTGGTACAGAATATGTTTGTCATTTAACTATAAGAAGCTTTTCTTCACCGGTGACTGCTCGCGCGGCCGCAGTCGAAAGTACAGGTATCTTGCGGCGATAGCACGACAATATTATGAATTAACCTTCATATTCAGAATTTTCAAACTATTTGTAACATGATAACACTTTTAGTAACTATTGTATTTCTCTTAAAGGAATAACTAATAAGATATTCTAATAAACGCACAGAAAATCTCATTTTATCATTAGATGAATTAATTCTGTAAGCTAAGGCTATAAAATAAACAACTACTTAATTACATTACACAGTGTTTCCAATTGCTAAAAAAATTGTAATAATATTGTAATAAAAGGCTTATTGAATTAAAAGTTTAATTATTTAAAAATTATCGAGGCAAAATGCTGAAAAAATTTTAAAGACTATTTCTAGTCCAAAATGGTACCGTTTCATTGTTATTATTTAAAAGATTGCGCATTTTATGTTTATGAGTGCAGAGATAAACGCTATAGCTGGGAATACGATGACGGGGTGAGTGAAATAAGGCAGTTTGCTGCATTCCGTCACTAAGCAACAGATCAATTTTACAGTAGAGCCATCTTATGACGTATCGATTATTTCTTTTGCCGGAATCTCTTGCTCAGTCGACTTCCAAAACATCTCCGCCATATAATTTTCTCGCCCCAGTCTTATGATTACGGCAGCAACACAATCCTTGTTCTAGTGTTTGATTATTGCTTCCACATGCCATGTTGTTTCGATCGGAACTTCACCTTCCGGAAGGTATTGAAATATGATCTCTTGACCTTTACAGTGTCACCGCTCTTTGAGAGTTTCAGATTTCGTTCCTGCAAGATGTACAGTTCTCTCTCATTCTCCTCCTCCCTCTCCCTCTCCCTGTTTCCTTTCTGGGAAAGAAACATTCGAGGAAAGATGGAATTCACGCAGTTAGAGTTACTAATATCAGGAGGTAGTTGCAGATGATTCATACACACTGCAGCTAGTTGTCCCAAAATGGCATCACATACTAGTAAATTACGCTTTTACTTGCATTAAAATTGTAACTCTCGACGATCTAAATAACCAGAGCTCCAATTTTCGGTGGATTGGTGGAAATTTCCACTATTACCAAAGGCGAAAGTTCTGGTTCCTTCCTTAATGATTAACCACTCTCCAGCATTTCTATCAAAGGCTCTTGCACAAACTGTATTTTGGAAACCAATTTCAGTAATCCCTTGCCTCTGCTATGGTAGGATATCGAGCCAGTCAAAAAGAAAAAAGTCCATCGCCAAGGAGCTGCGTAAACTAAGCGACCTTCTCATCAAGTTGAAAAACTTTAAAAATTAATATAAAATCCAAATTATATCTTATTAATTAATGAAATGAAATAAGTTATGGCATTACTGTGTGATATTAGAGGAACAAAATTAGAATTCTTGCAATCAATAACAATCATATTTTAGAAGTATTATTATTATTATTATTATTATTATTATTATTATTATTGAGATTAAGCCACAAAAATTAATATATACTATCAAATAATGAAATGTATGACCACTGATATACAAAGCTATATTGCGTGGTTTTTAAGATTTTTAAATGTAACCATATTTATGAACTGAATCCTTGATATTACCTTTACACTCACTAAAATAAAGAGAAATAACAGAAAGTTTCAACTTATCTTGAGTATTTAAGGTGATTTTCATGTTTCTATAAAAGAAAAACATGTTACTATTTAAAAACAATAACAATATACTAATTAAATATCCACATGCAACAATAAACAATAAAAATTGTTTCATCGATTTTCAGTGGCTACGAAATTTAATTTAAATTTTATTGTAGTAAAAACATGTAGCGAAAATGATTTACAAATGTTATTACTCGGATGCCGGACATGCCAGCCAAAAAATTAAAAACTATGTATGAGACAATGGCTAGGTCCAAACTCCAATCAGGAGTTTCATAGGAAAAGTCAAGGCATAAGATATTTTGTTATCACGCTATGCTTTAAAGCAAACAGAAATTAAAACAAAATATAATATTTTTCTTATAAAAGGGAAGTATGGCTCATGCATGTTTCTGAATGTGCAATCTACTTATTTTGGAAAAAGCATATGAATGTGCAATTCTAATTAGATCTCATTAATTAATGAAATGAAAGTTATGGTATTACTGTGTGATATTAGAGGAACAAAATTAGAATTTTATCAGTCTATAAGTATAATTAGTGATTGAACATGGTTACATTTGTCAATGACAATCGATGAAACTTTCATAAATGAGCCCCCTTTCTACTGTTTTAAACGTTTAAAAATGTTTAAAAACACCCACACAGTAAATCTTTGTCTATCAGTGGTAATCCATTTCATTAATTAATACTATATCGTTAATTTTTGCGGTTTTACCTCAATAATAATAATAATAATAATAATAATAATAATAAGAAGAAGAAGAAGAAGAAGAAGAAGAAGAAGAAGAAGAAGAAGAAGAAGAAGAAGAAGAATTCTTAAAATGTTGTTTCTCTTTTGTAATATTTATAAATTGCAAAAATTCTAATTTTGTATCAATGTTTAATGTTATTCAACTAGTTTACGCAGCTCCTGCTTGACGGACTTTCTTTATATTACCGAATACAGTGCAATATATCCGTAAAAGCACATTTTACTACTATGCAAATGTGCTTTGTTTCCTCAGTGATAAGTATTACAAAAAGAGAAACAACATTTTTAGAATTATCATTATTATTACTATTAGAGATTAAACCGCAACAATTAATGGTATAGTATTAATTAAATGAAATTGTTGACCACCGATAGACAAATCTGTACTGTATGGGTGTTTTTAAACATTTTTAAATGTAATCATGTTTATGAACTAAGTACTTGAAACCAACTTTATCTTCACTAAAATAGAGAAATAACAGAAAGTTTCGAGTTAACATTGCGCATTTAAGATGATGGCCATATGTTTCAATAAAACAAAAACATGTTACAACATACTAAGTAAATATCACATGCAATAATACACGATAGAAAACGTTATCGATTTTCATTGACTATGAAATTTAATTTAAATGGTATTGCAGTAAAAACATGTAACGCCAAAGTTTTCCGAATGTTATTACAGAGCGTTTTTTCATACAAATATAATTCTCACATACATATTAGATTAATATTTCACATATTTTATGACAATGCTTTTGTTAAATATAAAACATACGCATTATTATAAATACAGTTTATACGCTGAATTAATTTGACCTTTTAATTTGTAAAACAATTTAGAGAAAATTAAACGCAAAAACGCGTTTTTAAATTTCGGTTTTCAAGTATATCCCTACCTTTAATAGTCCAACTTCGCTAATTTTCGTAACTATTAAAAAGTGTATACCGAAGTTTGTTGGGAAAAAGGAAATATTGGTGGCGCTAGGGCGATTTTTAAGTTTTGGGTTTCAGGTTACCCCCCCCCCCCACTGCTAATAGCCCGATTTCCCTGATTTTCAACAACTATATTTTTATTTAATTTAAATGGTATATACTGAGTTTCGTTGCGAAATTGGAAAATACTTTTATCAATTTTTTGAAAGAAAGTTACTGAGTTTCGTTGAAAATAAACGAAAATGCGACCAATAGAGCGATTTTTAATCTTTTTTTTAAAAAAAAAAAAAGTTTCGCTTTAGGTTAACCTCCAGCTCAAATGGTTCAATTTTGACGATTATATGCCAAGTTTCCTTGCGAAAAAACAAAAATTGCGACCGTTAAAGCGTTTACAGACACACACACACACACACACACACACACACACACACACACACATATATATATATATATATATATATATTTGTAATTTTTCTCTCATTGTAGGTGCTTAGTAGGTATGATAGATGAATATTTGGAAAATTATTCAAAACTCCTTCCATGGGCACAACCGCAGTAGCTTACATTCCTTCAGAATTCGCTAAAAGAAATAAACTCTGTGATTATAAGACTGTGTATAAACAAAATTTTGAAATTTGAGTAGTTATTAGTGTGGATTTCTTGATACTAAAAATGGCAGTACATTCCATTTTATAGTCTTCAGCGCTGATATCCCTGTCTTACTGACTATCATGATTGAAAATTTCATAATGCGCGTACCTCGAGGAGAACGGTGTTTAAGTCCCATTTTTATTCTCTTCCCAAAATACATGTATTTTTATATATCTATAAGAGTGTGGGAGGATACACACATTATCAAACGGGACCGCCGAATGCAGGTGGTATGCCTCGAACAGCAGACTCCGCAGAGTAATCTAATTAAAAAACCACAAGGGGAAGGCGCACCCTATCATTATCGGAGAGGTCTTATCGCGATAGCAAGATCGGATCGCGATGTGTTGTCACACAGAGGCCCCTGCGGACACATGTACCCCAACAACTTAACTGGAGCAAACTATCGTGTTATTACTGCCTGCCCGTGAAATCACGAAATCTCGATCCACCCGTATCAGTCACGCGCTACAAAATATCATTCTTTTGTTTCTTTTTTTAATTATTTTCTTTCGGGATTTTCTGTCGTGTACATTGCGTCACGTACTTGGCCACTGCCCGCCAATTTCCTTCAACACGTGCTCGCATGTAAATTGATTCACAGAGCAGTCTCTATGAATAATAACTCTCTCTCATCGAAAACGCCCCCAGACTTACATGAAACGCTAAGTCTGAATTGAAACAAATTGAAGATTCGGGGATAGCTGCAATTGTTTTCAGTCCATTGTTCTTTGGTTTTTATCAAAAACAAAATAGCAATCATTTATTGCTCAAGTGTAGATGCGGCATAAAGCTCTCAAAGACCTTAGGGAGTTAATACATTTCATGCTCTGACCGTCTTTGCCAAGTAAAATGAGTAAACAGGATGGGAAAATGTCCTGCCGGCCAAGTTCCTGCTGTGTGTTTCACCTTCTCATTTTAAGCTTTAGACGTTCCATGACTAGCCTTTCTATAGTGCTTGGCGAAGACTTAAGATAGAAATTGGTGAGATCTGAGTCCCGCTTTGTGAAATTCTTGATCTACTAAACCTAGTCTCCGTTCTAGTATTACTTGTTTATTTTACAAGTGTGGTTTTCTAGAACTTATTAGTGTAAACTACTGGTTATTAGTGTGGCAGAATATTATCAGCGTGCGATGTTTTGTTTCGCGAAACATTTGGTCTTGTAATGTTGCATATAGTTAACTAGTGGAATCCCGAATAGTGAATTTACATATTTTAGGTTATGTATTCATTTTACCAATTAAGTTCGAAGCATTTTAATTATAAAGCTCATTAAGAATTATTTATGTAATATTGGTTTCAAATTCACTAACCATTCCCGTACTTCTTGGATTATTTATTTTTACCTGAAAAAATTATCATAGAAACAGAGCTACTTACACCAATCTTTGTTGATAATAATATAAATGGTGAATACGAATGTAAAATAAAAAAAAACACTTATCATTAAAGTTTTCTTGATGTTTGACTACTATGTGTAATCTTTCTCCGATGTAATTAACCCCAACGCTTTCACAATTTGCGTTATTTTACGCATTTCAGCTTTGTCTTTCTTCGTAACTTTGCCGGAGAATTGCCCCAAAAGTACTTCTTTATGTTCATTAATTAAATGCAGCACAGTTACTTTTTTTGAATATTAGAGGTATTTTCGATGTAGTAGATGTGATGTTATTTCTTGGCTTGAATGTACGATTTAAAATACTGCCACATAAACAAAATCGCATCAAGAAACATTTATTACTCCACTAACTGTTTGTTGATGCGATTTTGTTTATATCCCGAAACAGCCTTCTCGATGATCGTATGGAACTGGTGGTATTACGGCTAGTAATTAGTAAATAGTAAACTAAATGTTCCGTGAAACAGGACAGAGTTCTTTGCTCTTTCAAGTCATGTGATGTCGTCTTTTCAGTACAAAATGTATATGTCTCAAACATTAACCAGATTCTTAAATAGAAGGCAGTCACTTGGCTTGGACTAAATGAAATTCTTATTCTTCCCAAGATGCTGAGTGTTGCGACCCTAAAAATTGTTCTCTTGTCTGGAGATAGTTATCTATATGCAGGCTACGATAAAATGGTATTTTATAAAATCATTCTTGCACTCTTTTTTTATTAGGTAATGGAATTTGGAAATAGTTCTAGCAAAACATTTGCATATAGAAACCCTGAAAACCGCGCTAGTGACCGAGGTAGTGCAGGCACGAACTCATGAGTAGGAAATCTAGGGTTCGATTCCCGCTAGAACCATCCTCCCTGATTGAGCTTTTTACTAGATTTTCCTCATTCATAAAAGGCAGATGTCGGGGCATACACTAAACTTAAATCTGTAACGTATTCTTCCTTAAAAAAACCATTTACCAATTTATCATTTACCTCATGTATCTCATGTGTCTACTATCTGCCATGCCTCAACATTAAAAACGGGCTTTAAATATTATTCAATAAAATCTAATAAATGCTTTTATTGTCCACAATACAGTCCTGTGATGCCTTGGCTATTTTAGGCCATTAATATCCCATGTTGATTGCCCAGATCTTCTGGACGGTTGCTCTGCTTTTTCCCAACATTCTTACCATGTACTGAGGAAAAATCCCTGTTGAAAAGCTCAACCTGGCAGTTTGATATGAGCAACAAACGAATTTGCACTTTGCACTTTTGCAAGTGACTAGAACCACGGCTTAAATCAGATCATGTATATAGACGGTTAACTTGATCTAGATAAGTCAACTAAAATTAATAAATAGTTTAAGTGATAAGTAAATAAAGAAAAATGTGCATTAAACATTTCTGTTAATAATTAAAATTTGGAATTTGCAAGGTAATAACATTCAATCGTAAGTGACATAACTTTAATACAAAACTAATTGTTACAGAGCAATAGAGAGAGTATAATGAATATTGCATTTTATTGTTACTGTTTAGTTGCAAATGAACTTGACTTCATATGTGCTCTTTTTCAACACCCGTACAACATAGCATAATGTTCAAAAGAAGAACTGTGGGAAATAAAAAATCATATGAAATGTTCAAATGTTCTCTGTTAGAACGGATACATCTATCACTCATTGTCGCATAGACTGATGTATCCCTGGAATATCTTGTATTGTCTGGCATCCTTGCAGAATACGAGCACGAAAACACTCTACACTTTCGGGTAATACGTCGATAATAAGAGCATCTGCCAAATCCACATTTGAATACTTCATTTTACTGTATCTAGAACAAGATCCGTTAACACACAGAACTGACACTACGTGCTCGGTGCTAGTCAAACAATGAAGTGAATAGCATAACAAGCGGACTAAGTGATACAGAACTATCATAACATGGGTGAACTTAGGAACTAAGCGTAGTTGCAACATCCCCACCCCATTTAACCAGAGGTAAGAGCGAATGTTTAATAACTGTTCTGTTGTAGAGTTATTGTCACATGACAGCTATGTTGGCATTCTAGTTTTGCATATCACACCATGTAAGCGTAGTTATGTTAGACAAGAGGGCTCCAATAAGGAAATAAAGCATTTCGAACCCATGTTCATATTACAATTTGCGCCCTCTATATGTAAGGAATGTTTCACCAAACCTTCTTAAGCAGTAAAATGCTGCCAAGATAATTAACAATTGGGATCGATTCTTCGATTGAGGGCTAAACATACCCTTAGGTAACAATATTCGTTTTAGTTTCAGTATTATTATTCTTCAGTGAAACACTTTTGAGTATTTTTAAAATTTTCCAGTTGTAAAAAAGTATTAACTTAGCAGTTCTAGGGTCATTTGATTGGAATTGTTCAAAGGAATCCGATTCACCATCAACATATATGGAATGTAACACTATTAACAACGTAACTAAATTAACAATAATTAAAAAAGCAGAAAAGGATAAAACAATAAGAGAAAGTCACGCTTGTAATCCCTATATCTCGAACTACTAGAGTTCTGCTATGGCAACAAGACAAATCTTTTCTGCTCTTATATATATATTGTTATTGTATCCTGTGCAACCAGAAAATTATGCTCAGGATTTAATTCGCAAGAGCAAATAGTGCCAATACAACTACCACTAAAACTGTGACATAAAATTTAGCGTCAATAATAAATGTTTTAGAATGCTTACATTTGGCAATAATTATTTTTAGGGTTTCGATGGCATGCCAGTGCCTGATATCTGTTTAATTTATTAAAAGATAGCTATAAATGTTCTCGATTTGAATTCGATTATGCTATCCCTTTATTTATGAGGAGCCATCTGAAAGAGAGTAAGGTAGTAGTGACATGCGCACTCAGAATTCAATCGCGCGAAATAATCAAAACAATCTTACTGTATATACTGTAACTTTCACTTATAAACTTCCAAAACACATTAGTAAGAAATGAATACCATTCAGCACTAAGGCTTAACCTGAAGTTCTATGTCGAATATATATGCACCAAGGGTGCCAAAAATGTACATACACTTTCACAGTATATATCTATTTAATATATTTCAAAGTTGGACCGAAAAACAACAGTAATATGTAGTATGATGTTCTGTAAACAGATATGACTCACGTGTATTGTGATAGCGTTGCTGCGTGACAGGTAAATCAACAATGAACAAATGAAGCCAAAATTATCGTAAATCAACAATGAGCTATTGAAGCCAAGATTATCGTATGATGTTCTATAAACAGATGTTACTCACATTACGTTATGCTAATGTTTCTTCAACGAAATGGAGCCAAGATTGTCGTTTGAACAGCGGAAAGTAATTTTGAAGCGGTATTGGAAAGCCGAGAACGTTGTTGAAGCTCGAAGGAAATCGAGACGTGTGTACAGAACAAAATCGCCAATGCAAGTAATAATTGCACGCATTCGAGACAAATTTGAGACTCATGGTACCGTATGCGATGTTCACAAGGTCAGATCTGGGAGACCTCGCACAGCAGCAAGGCCCGCGTCCTCGGCTATGGTTTTGGAACGTTTTGAGCACTCGCCGCAGAAATCTACAAAGCAATGTGCATGTGAGACTGTGATTAGCAAAACCAGCGTACGTCGCATTATTAAAGCAGCAAAGTTGAAAGTTTTCATCCCAAGACAAAAGCATGCATTAAATGAAGGTGACCCTGATCGGAGAATGCAGCATTGCAAGTGGTTTCGAAACATGGTGCAAGAGGATGAGGCATTTGTAGGGAAAGTTGTTTGGTACGATTAGGCACAATTTAAATTAACCGGCATAACTCTGTCTACTGGTGTGCAAACAATCCACACATTGTTTTGGAAAAGGCTGTTAATTTACCTGGAATTAATGTTTGGTGTGTGTCGTCATCTATGGGTCTAATTGTACCATTTTTTTTTTTTTTTTTTTTTTTTGAGGGAACAGTAACTGGCCCAGTGTACCTCAACATGATACGCACATCATTCTTACCCGCCATTCATATACTCTATGGAAATGAGGAATTTTATTTCCAACAGGATGTGCAGCACCACATTACCACCGAGATGTACGTGCGTACCTTGATGACAATCTTCCAAGGCACTGCATAGGACGAAGAGGCCCGATTGAGTTTCCACCGCGTTCTCCATATCTAACTCCGTTGAACTTCTGCCTATGGGGAACTCTTAAGGAAGGTGTATACCGTAGAAAACCAGCTACACTGGTAGCACTTCGGGAAGAAATTGAAATGGCATGTGCTGCAATCGCTGAAGACACTTTAGCAAACGTTGCTCAATCAATAGTTCAACGTACTCAAGTATATCGACGCCGATGATGGGCATTTTGAGCAGCTATTGTAAATGTAAAAATCTAGGATGATTAGTGCTCATCATTTTCTGTTTGTGTGAATTCAATTTTATAAACACAGTTTTTTCTTTGCTTTAAGTGTGTATATATTTTGGTCCCCTCTGTATATATACATATATGTATATATAATCATGTATATATATTATGAAGTTCGCTAATGCAATTCGTTAACTTAAATAGGTTACATATTTTAAATTTCTAATGTACTGCACGCGAGAAGTCCCTTGAAATAAGAATATTTTAATCATTTGTTTAGGTTGCTGTGCACTGTTATCTATTCTATGCAATTATAGAGTGAGCAATTTTATCCCAATCTGTTCACTCTTATACACTTACATCATTAAGTGATACTAGCGTCAACATTCAGCAATTTATTTGGGTTGCTACCCATAATTTCAGAAACACTACTCTACCCTGCACGTGTCTGGTTAGCTACAAGCTAAGCAGCAATGTTGAATTATAAAAGCTGGGGGCATGCAATACGTTTTTTTTTTCTGTGTGTGTGTATGTGTGTGAGACTTACCCTTACCACGTTTTAAATGTCCTTAAAAAGATGTTTGCTTAACCTTATTTACTGGCGCAATAAAAATTTAAACGACGAGTAGTGCTATCGGATTCATTAGTATTACTGAGTCGAAGTCGTTTTGTCTTACGAGGTCTCTTTTAAGACCGACTATATTTACCAGACCCCTATATAGGTATCGATATTAGACCAAAAAAAAAGTGGAAAATGTAGTCCATGCTATTAATTACATGGTTTTGTTAATGCGGTTCGTTATAGTTGTCTGGTTTATTACAGTGGTTTATAGTTGGAAGTAAATTCACAGTAGCGTTTTATTTCTTTTGTTTTTCATTAAGTTAATATTGATTCGAGGAAATCATACCATAAATTTGTTTAATAGAAAGTGTTAGTACCTCATGGGTTGCTCTTGTATGTTTTAATTATGACAGTGCACCTCTAATACCACATTTACAGTTCCTAAATAGCTGAAACTAAAGGGGGAGTGGATAAACAGTATACACCATGCACATTTTGAAGTTAATAATGCAGCAGTAGCGTGTATTAAACTTTTCGTATCAAAATTTGGATTAGGGAAGACATTTTCCTCGTGCAATTTTCCCTAATCTATCATCCTATGTGACAGTAAGGATTAGGAATGAAAGGGAAGATTCGAAAGAATGTATGAAGCGCGGTTCGGAGCTAGATGAAGAGAGTTTTAATGAATGGTGTGAGCAGAATGTTACATTTTGACCCCATTGCAAGTGAGGTTAAGACAAGACAGGTATACCCATTTATAACTATTGCAAAGTAAGACTACGTTCCTTTCATTAAAATAAATTATGATAAATATGATGTCGCACCTATGTCGATTACTTTCAAGGTGTCCAGTAGTTTGGAAGTTAGTGTATTTTATAAAGATCTGTGTCTACTTGTGGAGAAGTTTGTAATACATAATATTTTATATTTTGTTTACTTATGAAAATATTGTTTGTAAACCATTTAAGATTCTTAAGGTTGAAAATATTGCCTAATTATAAATAATGTCGTCTTGTAAAGTAATTCAGCATAAATTTTTTGTATTTGCCATTGGCACAGTAGTAGGACGGCTTGACCACCATTAATTTTTTTATTTTTATTTATTTATTTATTTATTTTTATTGGGGTCTGGTAAATGTAGTCGGTCTTGACTCTGCTTAGGAAACAAAAGACATCAATATACAGATGGTACTGTATACAAAACCTATTCTTGCTCTTTCTTAACACCGTTCAGCTTGTACATGCTTTCGATATACTATAAATTTTATAAAAAACAAAACACCCTCAACATGTAAATATGATTATACACACAAAACATTTCTTTTGTGACGAATGGTGTTTTCTTAATTTAAATCATTATTATACAATATTAACAAAAACGTCAGTTTTCCCTTAATCGGCAATTTAATAAGTCTCACATTTGTGTTTTGCGAGGAAGACGCATAATATTCGTCTGTCCTAACATAAGAATCAAATAAAATAAAAGAATAAATACATATTTGTGCCCAGGAAGCGTGCTGCCGAAAGGAGCACGAGCCAGCGTGATTATTTTCTTTAAGCGTTGGTTCAGTTTGTGTTCTGTTTGTTTATTTAGATTTAGTTTAAAAAGCACCAATTAATAAATAAATTTTGCCTTCGATTTGAAACAAAGCATATTTCGTTATAGTTTCTGACAATTTTATAAATACTATTCCTAAATTAAAGGTCTTGAACTATAAAATAGGCTTTAATTTTAATATTACCCCATACATACCTATGCATGGCTATTCAAATCGTATATTCATATCTCGTATATTCACTTAGCAGTGAGTCGCCATATAGGGAACTTGAGAAATGTTGGCATTACTTGGCAATATACGAGGCATAAGAGCTGACAATCGTCTTGCTTACTGCTAAATTCGAGGATTGCGAGTTTTAATGGAGTTTTTCTCAAGTCAGATAAACAAAAAAGACACATCTCTCCTTAAGACGATAAATAGTCATTGAGCTTCAGGATGTATTTCTGCTGCATTTGCAAAAGTCCCTAGTGCTCTTCTGACAAGATTATGCAATTATTTGATTTGTGACCATAGTCTCCAGTGTACCCTTGAACCAATACCACAGAATGCGTAAAGCGTTTTACTTCAGAGTTCATAAAACATAAGAAATTAAGTATAATATAAAAAATGACGGCTGAAATTGATACCGTATAATAACCGATGTTCAGATTACATAATCAAGTATCACAAATTTATCTTTTCCCATTATTATCCCTATTAATTAAATAAATTGAAACCTCTCCTTGTCATAAAAAACGAAGCCGATCACTGACGCATTTTTATGTAGTTTAAAAAATGTATCTCATGAAAATAAGTTATTAACAGTAAATTGATTCGCTTCTAAATATTGCAAATTAAGACATTTCCCTCACAGCTGCTACCTATTGCTTCCTTTACCACTACAATTTTTTATTTCCTTCACTGAAAGCTTCCCATCTGCCAAGGCGTGTTATCGTTCTTTGTATCGAAGCAATGGTGCACGTTTTAATTAATCTCGGTTTCATTCCTTGTAAAGTTGCTCCTGGCTATAAATTATCAAAAAATCTTTGGAATTATTCATTATTCGTTAAAAGTTTTCGCAGAATAATTGCATGAGATACATTTAAAAAGTGCCTATGCTATTATTTCCGAAAAAACTTAACTGATAAAATATTAAAATAATGTGAAAAATAGCTCGACTTTAATGACTGGTTTAAGACATCTGCTTTAGGTGATCATTATACAATATTTTTGTTATACACAGTATTCCAGAGTTTTAAAAAAGTTAATACTTTCTGAATACTATTCCTGTGCATGTTGCATGGTAATACGAAGATACTCTGGAATTTTATATTTATATTGCTCTTAATGAACATTCTGTCCGTTGATCGCCAGATGTAGTTTTGTGAAGACGGTGGACAAAGCTTTTTGTGTGCTATAATTATGTGCTATTAAGTTAAACGTTCTTTTTAAGCAGAATATGGAAAGAATTCACAAACATATGTTTATCTACACATGGTATTAGCAATTTAAAGATTCTGGTTTTCTGTGCAAGAAGAAATCAAAGGTCTGCAGTAGACATGGAGTGTGTGTGTCAATGCTACTAATGTACGTCTAGAATAGTGAAATGGAATTTTTAAAATAAATAAAAGAACGCCTTTACAGCAGCTGTATCTATTTGTGTTTACTTTGTCAGAATAACCTCATTAGTGTTTATGCAAATACATCGTAAAACTCCGGAGATATTTTTGACCACCTCTGTACTTTATATTTATTTTATTATTTATGCTCATTTTATTTCTTTAATAAATCCATTAAGACGGTTTGCAAATAGAAAGAAGTGAATCGGTCCGTGCTATGAGTTCTCTGTAAATAAAGAATCAATAGAAAGTAACCAAGTACAATCGCCAAGCCAAGAATTGGCACAGCAAAATCACCCACTCATTTCTGTTATTCAAATATAACCACAACCTCACCATTTAGCATACAATTACTCAATGTCCACAATAAGAAGAACATAGGAAGATATGGGATATTTATTACTAGAGATCCACCGGCAGCCTAATTGATGGCGAAAATATTTAAAATATACTTCAGTTTTCATAACTAATACAATCCATAATGTTTCAGTTCAATAAAACGTATTAGTAATTCAGACATAAAAGTTTTATCAAATTTTATTGAGAAGACAGAATAATAACATGACTTTTATACAGAATTAAAAGAAACCGTTGTCAAGGGAAAAAGTAATTATAAATTTATTGGAATATACAGAGGGTGCAAAAAATGTATACACACTTCAATCAAAGAAAATCCTGTGATAACATAACAAAACTGAATTCATACAAATATAAAATGACGCGTACTAGTCATCCTAGAGTTTTACAGGTACAACAGTTGCTCTAAATGCCCACCATCGACGTCGAAACACTTATGAGTACTTTCAACTACTGATTGAGCAACGTTTGCTAATGTGTCTTCAGCGATTGCACCACATACCGTTTCAATGTCTTCCCGAAGTGCTTCCAGTGTAGCTGGTTTTCTACGTATACAACATCCATAAAAGTTCCCCATAGGTAGAAGTTCAACGGAGAAAGAGGTGGAAACTCCATCGGACTTCTACGACCTATCCAATGCCTTGGAAGATTGTCATCAAGGTATGCATGTACATCTCGGTGGTAATGTGGTGGTGCACTTCCTGTTGAAAGTAAAATTCCTCATTTCCATAGCGGGAAAGACAGATCTGCATATCGTGTTCAGGTACACAGGGCCAGTTACTGTTACTTCAAAAAAGAATGGTCTAGTTAGACCCCTAGAAAGCAACCCACACCAAACAATTCCAGGTAAATGAACAGCCTTTTCCAAAATAACATGTGGATTGTTTGCACACCAGTAGATAGAGTTATGCCGCTTAACAGTTCCGTTCAACTTAAATTGTGCCTCATCGGACCAAACAATTTTCCCTGTGAAGGCCTCATCCTCTTGCGCCATGTACCGAAACCACTCACAGTACTGCATTCTCCGATCAGGGTCAACTTCATTTAATGCATGCAAAAGTTTTGGGATGAAAACTTACAACTTTGCTGTTTTAATAATACGACGTACGCTGGTTCTGCTAATTCCAGTCTCAGCTGCACATTGCTTTGTAGATTTCTGCGGTGAGGACTCAAATCGTTCCAAAACAACGCGGGGCTTGTTGTTGTGCGAGGTCTCCCAGATCTGCCCTTGTGAACATCGCATACCGTACCATGAGTCTCAAATTTGAGCAATTGTTACTCGCGATGGGGTTTCTGTGCTGTACAAACGTCTCCATTGCCTTTGAACTTCAACACATTCTCGGTTTTCCAATACCATTTCAAAATTGCTTTCCATTGTCAAACGATAATCTTGGCTCCATTTTGTTGTAGGAACAATAAAGGCGACAGAAAATACATGGTGTCCAAGAACCGCAGTAGAATTTTCCGGAACAGGCAGCTTTAAAGGCTGGGTAAGGCAGTAGCCGTTATAACAACCATAAATATTTGACTATTGAGAATGTGCTACAAATGGTTCTGGTGGCCCGGTAGCCATACTTACCTCGTAGACTCAGATCGCGGTTCAATCCTGGACAGGGCAATGGATTTTAGGGGGTTCAATCCTGGACAGGGCAATGGATTTTAGGGTGTAAAAATCCTAAGGGAAGTAGAGTCGTTGGTCCCATGTCTTAGATTTACGGCACGTAAAAGAACCTTAAGGTTGAAAGAAGTGGTCTCTGGGCAAAATTTAACGGCTTTAATTGGATGGGACGCTAATGACCAGAAATGTTAAAGAACGTCTTTAAATAAGCCAAATAAATATTAAATGCTACATATACTTTGTACGCATTTTCTTTGGAAATGATTATCTTTGTTTCACGACTGTCACTGCCAAATACTTTACCCACGTGAACTGACACTAAAGCAGCTTGGCATCACAAACAGCTAAAAGATATTATATTTAATACGGACACACAAGTAGAGGAGGAAATAAACATGTACGAGTATACTGTTTGAACATTAGTCATATAGCTTATTCGGCAATGAAAATATTATAGAGAAAATTGAAAGAAACGTACATACAAACCCCTAGAAGATTCAAGCAGCTTGGCATGCGTGCCATGAAGGTACACGATATATGACTTGAAATATACGGATCCTGTGTGTAGATGTCAATAACATCTCCATTGCAAGCAAAGTGCTTCAAAGTTACGAAATGGGCTTATTTTTAAGAAGAGAGCCATTATGTTAGCTATGGCAAATGTTTTGTATATCACTTTAAAACAGATGAAAGAATATTTGTAGCAAAAAGCTATATCAAGCCTTATTTTGTTGTGTCTCATTCGAAATCATACATATGCATTTGTTGAATTTTTCTGCAGAATTTGTTATTCTGTTATTGCTGTTATAATTTATATTATTATCATCATTATCATCAATGTATCACCTACATAATAATGTTATGTTTTTCATTCTTTATGTTTTACTAGTACATATATTACCACGCTTTTTCAAGATGTGCATATTTATATATGTATAAGTTGTATTTGTTATGTTTATATTATTATTATTGTTATTGTTATTATTATTATTATCATCATGTTTTTCTTTTTTATTATTTATATTTTATTAGTACCTTTACTTCCACTCTCTTTCATGATTTGCATCCTTTATTTGTATATAAGTTGTCTATGTTACTGCTTATACTCTTATTGTTATTATTACCTTCATATTTACAATTTTTATTATTTATATTTATAGCACATTCATTTATATTCTCTTTTATGTTCTTCTTGCTATTGCTTGTGCTTTTTACGTCGTTTTATCACTGATTCTTAGTGTAATTATAGTTGGATTGATAGAGCGGATGAGATTTGTCGCAATAAACTATTCAATCAATTAAAACCTCCTTTGCCAAAAATCTTAAAGAAAAACAAAGAACTAACTTCTAACATTGACGAATTTAGATTAAGGACTTATTTCATAAACAAACCGAACAGAATACAAGCAGGCCTTCGAGAAATTAAAAAAAAAAAAAAAAAAATCAAAATCATTACCTAGGCTTTGACCTAAACCTGCAACGAAGTAAAAAAAAAAACTGCAAAAACAGATTTCGTTCTGTGTTTCCTCCAAATTTCGAATTTGCCTGGAGTTCGCCAAAGAAATCACGAAACTGTCTGGCTACAAAGAAACGCCCAGCACCAACAGAGGCCTCCAGGTTTCTAAGTACCGATGAGATGTCGATATAGTGTATGGATTTATGCTGTACTCGCTCGGCACTTTGAAATGTTAATTAGAAACGAAGCGTGGTCAAAGTACCTTGCTACAAATTTCACACCTTTCGTTCCCCTGAACCGGTTAGGGTGGGTGCCATATTTTTGGTATGTTATAACCCTGGAGAAAGGAGTAATTGGTCTCGGTGATGAAAACCCAAGAGAAGAGCTCGGTACTAACACTTGATTAGTCTTTGCTTACAAGTAACTAACCGAACATTTAGGAGATGCTCTGGGATCCTGCAAACGTTTGTGTGTGTGTGTGTGTGTGTGTGTGTGTGTGTGTGTGTGTGTGTGTGTGTGTGTGTGTGTGTGTGTGTGTGTGTGTGTGTGTGTGTGTGTGTGTGTGTGTGTGTGTGTGTGTGTGTGTGTGTGTGTGTGTGTGTGTGTGTGTGTGTGTGTGTGTGTGTGTGTGTGTGTGTGTGTGTGTGTGTGTGTGTGTGTGTGTGTGTGTGTGTGTGTGTGTGTGTGTGTGTGTGTGTGTGTGTGTGTGTGTGTGTGTGTGTGTGTGTGTGTGTGTGTGTGTGTGTGTGTGTGTGTGTGTGTGTGTGTGTGTGTGTGTGTGTGTGTGTGTGTGTGTGTGTGTGTGTGTGTGTGTGTGTGTGTGTGTGTGTGTGTGTGTGTGTGTGTGTGTGTGTGTGTGTGTGTGTGTGTGTGTGTGTGTGTGTGTGTGTGTGTGTGTGTGTGTGTGTGTGTGTGTGTGTGTGTGTGTGTGTGTGTGTGTGTGTGTGTGTGTGTGTGTGTGTGTGTGTGTGTGTGTGTGTGTGTGTGTGTGTGTGTGTGTGTGTGTGTGTGTGTATAAAGAACTGAAGCCAGATGCTTACAAATGTCTCACCTCATTTTGTACATATACAAGTACACAAACGTATCTCGGTTGCTTTCAGATATGAGACCTCTAAAAATGCTTCGTACAGTCAGATATGTCACTATATGTAAACAACTAAGATTAACAGTAATAAATTAAATGAACACATAACTTACACTTTACGTGACCATGTTTAAAAGTATATATTGGTAACGATAACATACAAAACACTAACCTCTGCATTCATTTTCAGAATAAACTTATTTATTATATGCAGTGGCGGCTGTTGGCCCCTGTAGAAGGATGGGCCAGGGAAATAACCTCATGACGCCCAAATAGCGTGAGGGAAGGTCTTCTTTTATAGACTTACATCCCTCCCTGACATGTTCTCATAACTGCAGCGCCATAATACTTATGTGCTATAAACTTCTGGCTTATATGAAACTCTTCTAATTCATTTGTAAAAGTGCGCCTTGAGCCTTCTGCAGTCAATTCAGAAACAACAGTTAATTTTATGAATCTTTCAACCTTTTTACCCTCACTGATATATCGTAATATCACAACAAATTGTGACATGCATGTAATATTTGTGTTTCGTCGGCCTGTACAGAAAGGAATTTTGCACTTTCTATTTCGTTTCTAATCTAATTCATATAGACAAGACATGTTTCTCACTTCATACGCTGTCAGCCAAGATGTTTCTCAAACAAACAAACAAAAATGCTCCGTCTTGCTGAGTAAGCTCCTATAGCTTTCAGTTGATGGGGTCCAAATCGTTTCACTTCCAACTTAACAATTAAACTTAGACGCGAAATGGGGCCTTCAATAAAACGTCCACTTTATTCATTGCCAAAAAGAGATGCGCTTTTTTTTGTAACTTAACAGTTAACATTGTGAAAGTCAACTTTCCACTGACAAACAGTGAGGAAGTCACCCACTTTCAAACAAAGTGAGAAAACAACCCCTAGTTATTTATAGATGGTGTCAGTAACCCCTCAATAGCTGGCTCCTAAGAAAAGAGAGAATACCGAGCGCTGGCCCAAGAGAATAGAGAAATAAGCAGGAGAAAGGCTATCCCTTTGGAGAAAGATAAATATACGTTCTTGTAAATCAATGCTGGCCCATGAAGGTATAAGTTTAAAACGTAACATTTTCATGGCTGGTGCATGAGCTTCCCTCGCTAATGAAGGACTCGCAGTAGAGAGGAAATGCGCTTATTGTATAAGACACAATGAAGAACTAATCGGTTATACATCGCTGTTTTCGTGTATTTTTTGTTTAAAAAGTTGACTAGGAGAAGAGGCGAACCCCCCCCCCCCCCAGATTATGTGTATTTCTCAAGATATACATTCCTCAAGTTCTTATTTAACTCGGCACGATTAAAAATTCTTAAACAAAATACATGCTTAAAGCAAAGTTAAAACCATCAATACTTGAGACTTCAATTCAGGAGCATTCGAGTTCAATTCCTTGGGGACGATCCTCCTTATCTTGAACTGTATCGTAATTTTCCCTGGGCGCATAGGTGGATGCAGGTATGGTTCTTTACTTTCCACAACATTTCCGCTACCCAATTCATTCCATTTGTTCTGTTACAGGATAGAAAGTTCCTGGTGGGTTGGCGGTGTGAGAGTGGCTTGCGCTTTGAAGGCATCTTATATTGAAGCGGCCCTTCTAAGGGGTTCGAACTCCTTTCGCAGGGCTCTGTCGACGATCGGGTATTCTATCTGGAAGCAATGTTAAGGATTCTGTCTACGCCAATGTCTCATTGCCGAGTGTCTCCTTCACCTCACTCCTTCCTCCCGGAGGTGCCCTCACTGAGTGTTTACGCACAAACGACCAGTCCTTGAGCAAGGCAGAAGTATCGAAACATTCGCCTCCGTCCTTAACATTCCAATTTGATAAAGTTTCGCACTTCATTGTTAAAATTACCATCCATTTATTTCTGGTATCCTGTATTATCATCACTGCTTATACATTTTAATGGATCTTTTACGTGCAACATTCATAAGAATTAATACAAGTTAAAGTGAGGTTCAAATTTTGATGTCAAAAACGAAATTTATTACACTGTATTATATTCTGGATCTTCTTAATTTCCCGGTTTTAAAAATAGAGCGAGTCAGAAAAATCAAATGTTTGTTTGTTTATTTTAGTAATTTTAGGATATTTGTAAACAGTTCAACTCAAGATCAATCAAATGTTACAAATGTTTGAGACGTACAAAGTAGTAGTCATTAGCCGGGGACAAGTTTGTGCAAGCAACGGAGTCAATATAAAATATATGCAGCGTTATATAGTTTATATGCTCAATTGATTTGCCCTTTTATTTAAAACAATACAGAGAAAATTAAACCCAATTACGCTTTTTAAATTTCAATTTTCAAATATACCCCACTTCTAAAGGTCCAATTTCCTAATTTTTAGAAACTAAAAAAATTGTTTCTTCACCCATATTTTGTGTGAAGAAGCAAACATTGGTGCCGCTAGAGCGATTTTTAAAATTTGAATTGCACTCTGCACTCCTAATGGTCCGTTTTCCCCGATTTTCAGGAACTATTTTTCTTATTCTATTTAAATGTCATATGCAAATTTTTATTGCGAAAAAGTAAATATTGGTGCCCCAAGAGTACTTTTGAAATTTTATATTTGAGATAAACCCCCCACTCCTAATAATTTGATTTCGCCTATTTTCAGAAGTTGTTTTTCTATTTGATTATTGGTCCATATAATATATATATATATATATATATATATATATATATAATGACGCGGACGACACTGTTGCAACAGTTGGTAACGCAGTAAATGCGGCTTAAGAACATCCATATGCAGTCATGGGTCCAACAAGACGGTGCAACCGCTCACCCAACCAGAACGTCCCATTTCGAACACCTTGTTTCCCGGTTTGGTGATGTCAATTAGCCATCCCATTCGCCCGATTTAGCGCGTGTGATATTTTTCTGTGGGGATTCCTGAAATCTAAAGTATATGCTAACAGGCCAGCAAATATTCAGGAACTGAAAAGCAACATTCACGCTTTAATGGGGGCAAAACAAATGACACTCTTCATAAGGTTATGGAAAGTGTAGTGCTTGTACAGAATGCGTCAACAATGGTGGTCACATGAGGGGCATAATTTACAAAACGTGGCATGCGTAAAGAATAGTATGAAGTGCTCTTCCAAAAAGTGTACACCAATAATATGTAGTTCTAATTCTATAAACGGCAGAATAAATGGATAAAGATAAATCGACATCATTAATTATTACTTCAAACATAAAAAATATATTTCAGACAATTTTAAGTTCATAACACCATGGAGCATTTTAAGCAACTTTTGGGAAGAAAATTAGAGGAAAACCTGAAAGATTCTTTGATACAACAGACCTTGTGGAGTTTAAGAATTATCAATAAAATTAAGACAGAAGGAAGAGAAGTTTATTAATAATGGTTCTCATTGTTTGTTTTATTTACGGACGCTCTTTAATATCTCAGGTCATCAGCGTCCCATTCAATTCAGGGCGTCAAACGGCCGACAAAATTTGTACAGAGGCCTCGTCTTTCAGGCTTGAGGTTCTTTTTCGTGCCGTAAATGTACAACATGGGATCCACAGCTTTACTTCCCTTCCGAAGGAAGCCATACTTCGGATTTTTACGCCAGAAAAAATCCAACGATCCTGGCCGGATAATGGTTCTCATTTTAATACATTAAATTTTTTCAGGAGGATTTCCATTAAGTTGCGGAAACTGGTTAAACATCTTAATTGCCCTGTTATAATCACCCCATGTTTATAGATGCTATATTTTTCTTGCAACGGAGCACTGCAGAAACAGTGTGATTTATGTTCTACATTGCAACAGCGAGAAGTCAAGTATACAGTGCTACTGTTTCATCAAACTCTACGTAATAAGGTTGATGATAAAAGGCCCATCCGATAGGAGGCTGTGATTCCTTATAATCTTCCTACTTACAGTTAACGCGCACCAATCTCATAATGACCAGCCGTAAAGGAAAATGAATTTTTCCTTAAACATTGCTAACTCGCTATATGATAAAAACAAGCAACTGCATGGTGTGTAATGAGCTAAGGCTTTCATGACGATAATGATATATAATAAACCTGCGATTTGAATTGCGCTGAGCATGCATACCATGCGCTTCAAGTGGCCGTGTCAGAGCCTTAATGATGGGCTATACTGCCGCCTAATAAGACCTTAAAACCAGGGATAGTATTTCAGTAGTGGAAAGCATTGCGAATTGATGGACCAACCAATATGGCGTGTCCAATGCCAGAGGCCAGATTTTGATGGGTCTACTTACACAACTCGCCGTTTACATAACGGGTTTAGGAAAGTGGATGAGAAAGATGGCAGCGGTTCTTTGGAAAAGTGCAAATGATATAAGAATTCCAGTAAGAAGTTAGCGTTTTCTCTACTTTCCTTCTACATATACAGAGGGTATGTTTAACTTCTGATCCCCAACTAAGCATTTAATGTAGGTATTTTTCAATAAAACATAATAGTTATTTATATGCGCTACTTTCAGTTGTGTGTATTTCTGGCTGATTTTAATAAACCATGTATAATGCTTACTTTTAACTTTCTTCACAACATGAATTACTCGTATATAAAATGCGTTTCAGTAAGTTATGAGGGAGCCGAAGCAGAATTAGTACAGAATCGATTTAAGCAATGTAGGCAGTTGCTCGCGCACTATTGCGACCGGCAGAAGGTTGTTAATGTTAAATGGAAAACCGAAGCTTGCTTCGGTTGAGTAACACGTTCCTAAGAGACATTTTCAGCTTACTACGTACTGTAATATGAATGGTTAGCCATTAAACAGTGATATAAATTCTCTATTTCGCTCAAACAGTGATATGAATTCTCTATTTCGCTCATATTGTCTCCTATTTAGATGGGATAGAATCACATATACTTACATACTCAAAAGACAAAGTGAGGACCGCCACAGGTGGCCGAGGTCGTTAAGACACAGACTCGTCAGTGGGAGGTCTGGGATCGAATCCCATCAGGACCGTTCTACCTGACTGAGGGTTTTTTTCAGGTTTTCCAATCCTTATAAATGGTAAATGCCGGGGAGGTACCCTAAACTTAGGGCTGGAACGCTTCCTTCCTTAAAAATATATCCTTTCCCAATTTATCATTTCATCTCATGTATCATCAGTGTCCACCGCCTATGGTGCCTCAGTAGAAAAAAAGGGGCGTTAAATACTACTTAAAAAAAGTGGGGCGGGAACATACACAAAATACTTGTCAAGTGTTTTCTGGGTAAGAAAGAGCTGGCCTATTAGTGTCATGATGAGAAACAGAAAAGGCTATTAACCGGGACAACTATGTAGAATTTCTAAAATACATTGCTGAGTAAAATTCTGGATATGGCGGATCGTTTCAACATCTTACTGATTTTAAAGAACTTTCTAATCAAACATAAAATTTTCTCTCCAAAGCTATTGGTTCTACTCTCTTATCAAACTATTAAGCAAGAAATTCTATTGTAACAAGAAATTTATCGCACAGTCACACGGGACGGTTAACATGGCTGGATATTTAGGTGTTCTAGCATCAATCAGAGCCACACATAAAGTACCACCGAATGTAAACTGTTTTTGTGCGATTATTGCACTTACAGCATTTTAATATCTCCTAAAGGGGCTAAATTTTGGATGAATTTTTACACCTTCTTCTAAAAGTTTAACAACAGAATGGAGCTAATACTATTACTCAATGATAGTGGAACACTATGTTTAGGAACAGCAATCAACTTTCTGATTTTTTTTTTTTTTCTTTGTTCACTCTGATGAGTAGGCACCGCAATTCTTAAGTACTTAACATCAAGTTAGGTACACTCAAATCATAAACAAAGAATTGATGCGTGACAGCATAAGAGAAGAGGGTGATTTGTAGTTCCTAACATATTGTATCCTTCTCATTGTAGTGTACATTCTAGCATTCATATAACTTCATTTTTCTCCATTTCCGTTTTACAGCTTAGAAATTTCGATGCCTACTGATGGCACTCAATGGTATTTTATCTCCCGTGACTGGTTTTCTGTCTGTATTGAAAATTTTCAAACAAATGATAAAGAATATAAGAATAAAAGTTACTTCCGGAATTCTACCGCGGCAGAGAGACTATCTCATAGGAATTAATTCTATCGAAGTGTTGCTTACAACTAAGAACTTAACAAACAAACAAACAAACAAACAAACAAACAAAAAAGTAACAATTCCTTAAGGAAGTGATGGCCATTTGCTTCACAAGAAAGAAGGATGGAATTTAAAACTTCCGTTGATGGGAGTATCTATAATAAGCGAGTTTGAAGATTACTTATTTTATACAGCCATAATATTTTGTTGTAGCTTAAAAAGTAAAATTACTTCTTATATTTCCAAATGCGATTTTATTATGAAAATATTGACGTGTATTTGTATAACGAACACAGTGCTTTATTTATCTGAAGAGCCACTTCACGACATTGGATGAAGCTGTCCGTAAACCGGATGCTTAAAAGGAGATGAAGAGCTAATTTCAAAAAATTTATTTTGACTAACAAAAATGTCTCTCCTATACTATTTCAGAAATACTTAGTACAAAGGTGCCACCTTCAATCCTGTTCATCTGAAACTTGGCCAGATATGAATTCTTGGCACAGCAAACAATATGGGTTAGTGAAGCATTGCACGCATATCAATGGACTACAAGAAAGGAAACTGTATTCATGGCGTAAATGACATTCTCTTTCTTACGTAAGAAAAATTTTCAGAAGAAATCTTGGTCAAGCAAATGACCCGAATAGAGTTTTAAAAAACGGCCCTACTTTAAACCAACTGATAACTTACTGAAATTATAGTATGATAAAGTAACTCATGCAATTCTAGCATTAAAACACACTTCTTATGACGCTATAAATAGTGTATAATTAGCCAATTCTGGCACTGGTGTCATAAAAGGTCCTAGCAACTAGAATTCCATGAAGTCATACCTTAAGAAAAAGCCTAAATCCCTGAATACCAACATTCAAACACAAGAATCATTTTATTAAACAAACATTTTGAAACTACAATACTCTTAAGTTATTAATCATAAATTGACCTCTTTTATCTTGGAAACATTGAAAATGCAATTAATTAACCACATTGCAATTTCTTTCATTTCAAAACGTTAATCTTGAACCATTAGTAATCTCTGTTATATAACGAGAAAACTTCTAACTTCCTTAACCTTACTACAATTACATTCAGCTACATTAGAAAATATTACTCCTGAATCACTACTGGTGTCTACTGCATCAACATTTCGCCTTATACTGTTAATAAACGTTATATTATATAACTACTAACTCTGGAAAAAGATTCCGGAGTTGGCAACAAGAATTTTTCATTAGTTGAATTAACACGTTTCTCTTTTCTCCAGAACTTGTACAGAACTTAACTTGTCATATTCCTTTTCGTATACACTTTTCGATTTGAGGAATTAACAAACTCTCAGCTACCCCCGATTATTTTATAATTTCTTCTGGAATGATATCCGTATTTTCAATATCAAACATTGCGGAATTACATACATTTTCCATTCGAATTCTTCAAAATATATACAAAATAACATCGAAACGAGTACTAAGAAACCATGTAATATAATATGTCATATCTACTATACCATGACATCACATTTTGCAAATTTTAATACTTTTTAAAAATAATTTCAATGCTAAAATTGCATAAAACATGGTTTGTAACTTATGTATGCTCTTCATTCTGAACACTCGTGAAAATTAGCGCGTGAGCGGAAGTGAACATTCATTCATGTCACAATTGCACACACAACAAGATACAACATAACCGTACGGGTTAATGGCATATTCTAGATTACCATGCTTTATTTTGAAAATTCTTATGTTTTTGTACTGTTACCTTTGCCTTAAGTATTTTATTTCTCCACAGTACTTTTTATTTTAATTTGATGCTACATATTCACAGCCCTGACGAAAAATGCACCACTCGTTAACAGTAACGAAAGTGCACGTATATAAAAAGAGAAAGGCTCTTCAAGTTTTGAAAATAAATATCTAAATGGACACCTTCCTATGGTAACAGTAAAAAAACATAAGAATTTTCAAAACAATTCATGTACTTCTTATAAATATAAAACGGCAGACTTGAGGAATAGATGCTCGCCTCGACCCATAACGTTTGAACTTTAAATTTTGATTAATTTGGACAATATCTGCTATGTTACTCGTAAAAAGAGACAGTAAATTGTAAACAGTGTCAAATTAGCAGCCAGGTATGAAAGTGCTATTTTACAATAAAGTCTGCATTTAACTTGAAGCTGTATTTTAACTATTTAATATGGCAATATACAGTGTCAATGGTTTTGTGTAAAGAAAGCCTTAAAAACATCAGTTTTGTATAGTAAAACCTCAATAATCTACGATACGGTTTATCCGAATAGATAATAAAAAAATATTTCATAAATTTCTCATAATATATCAATTTTCTTGTGGCATACTACAAATACTTCAAAGCAAAGATTAGTTACAGCTGCAGGTGGAGACATTAGCCGAACTTGTGATGAATCGCCTGTACGATCGTGCTGCACGAACTTTATCCTTGTTATTTATAATTTCTTTAACTGCATTGGTCTTATCGCATCTGCTGACTATTGATCACGTGTAACCGGAAATAGCATTCAATTCACTTTTCCTGGACTGATAGCCTAGAGGCCGCCTTCCTGTAGCATCTGCTTTCGTATGTTTGCTGATAGATGACTTTAATTGTGTGCTCGCCTTCTTGTATTATCTATTTGGTTTTTATTGGCCTATTAACGGCAAGAATTCTATGGCATGATCTTTTAATGAATAGTTTACCATATCTAACTCCTGGAGCTTGTATCCGGGTCTTGCAATGTTGTGCAATGGACCAGTTCTTCATAGCTTCCCTTATGGAATATTTAGGCATTCCAAGAGCCGGCTCTAGTGCAATAAAATTTGACTCTGCTGCTTTTCGAACAAGTTTATTCTTTCTCATTTCCCTCAATACCACAGTGACCTGGTACCCAAATGAGTTGGACATCATTGTGTTCTGCCAAGATTTTATTCCCCTAATTTTCCCATTATGACTTTTTATTGACTTCAGTCCGGTTAAACGAAATTCCATTGTATTTTTATTTGTGGGTAGCGCTTTTGATCAATTAATTATTCAATTACATTAAGTTTGTAAAACGTATAATAGAAACATAAAAGTGTGAAAACGCTTTCTCAAAATAATTATAAAGTAATGTGTAGAGATTCCCCAATTCCTTAGCTAACAAATATTAGCATAAGTCTAACACAAGTTAGAGTACATGACGTCAGAGGAAGGGGGTTAGAACTTGTGACTGTAGTGCCAGAAAGCAGGCAGAGTTCAGGATCAGCTATACTGTATGATTAGTGCTAAGGCAACTTCATGTCCATGGTACGAAAGGTTCACCGCCTGTATGTTTTCTTTTGTTTTTGATTCTAATTTTCAGCCCAGGGGATTGAGAATTGGCGTCTCATAAGGCAAAGACAACGTCGACGATTATGATGCAATAGTAAACGCTTCTAAAATATAGAAGTATATGCTATAATTAATTGTTCCTATAGCTGGACATATACTAATTTAATTTTAATTTATTTTTACAAATAAAAAACTAATGCTGGTACATGCATAAAAATCACTCGAGTGCTTGTGTATTTCAGATAAAAACATTATTAAGAAATGCTAAAGCAATATATTGCATTTCTTTTAACTGTTAGATATACTTGAAGGAATAAATTCAACTGGTTTATCATTACTCGGTTACATAACTTAGATACAAAATTCCTTGCATGTTTTAACCCTATAAATGTGACCATTTGGGTTAATGCACTCATTGCGTTTATGTATGATCGTGGCATTGATTATAAAGTGGTGGTGATTCTTGGGAATCATTAGTATCTGTTTGGAAATTTGTCAATTTTTAAAACACTAAATAATTTTGTTAGATGGTCTAAGGGTATATATATATATATATATATTTATTTATATGTACGTTTTTCTAATGGAAATAGTAGTATGCCCAATTGTCGCGTATTCGAATCCACGAGGGGTATTGCAAAGTAGAAACTATCACAATATTATTGCAACTGTGACAAAAGCTGCATTTTTCTGTTCTGAAATTCATTTGTAAATAGAATGCCTGCAAACAAAAGGTCATTTAGTAGTTAATTAAAACTCTATGCGCTTGTTCTTTTTACTTTCTTCAGAACTTAATGACAATCCTACAATACTTTTGTATTGTTTTAGATGCTCTTTTCTCGCTTTTAACAGCTCTAAAAACGCCAATGCTATGGCAACTATCGCAACCCCCCCCCCCCACTTTTAATAGTTTTATCGCTATTAAAGGTAAGAAGCGCGAATAAGCAATAAAGCCGCCCTATGTGCATTCTTTATTTCAAAGGGTGAAATCCAATTCCCGATAGGTGGACCACACCTGTAATAAAGCTGAGGGCAAAGTTAAAACCCACAAATCAGCCAGAATGACACTTCATTCTGAGCGGCACAATGGTGTTGGGAGAAACGCTGCCAGAGGCCACTACTTGTCTGATGATGCGGAACCACATTTCCATTGTTGCCCTCCGCTCCGAGAAACTTTAAAAAAAAGTATTAAAACAAATTGCCCTATCCTTCTACCTTGTTCCATCACATTCCTGAAACTTCAGAGTAGGATTAAAGCTCGTAACAGTGACAAAAACACGATCTAGGAAGGTGAGAGTTTAATTGGAAAGGTATGATTCTGGGAATGAGTTCTAAGGCGGCACTTGGATGAGCAAAGAAGCGTAAACTTTCCTCGTACAAGAGGATACCAGTAATTCACCCTTTCCTACATGACAATTGAGAACTTAGCTAACGTTTAACCTTCAATAGACATGTAGCACTCTCGTAGAACTTGGAACTTGCCTTCTACGTTATTTCCTATTTTCCTGTAGCTATATATATGCACATAAGTTTAGTCAAGTTTAGCCTTAACACAATTAGTGTACGCCTTTTGCCAGCACAATTCTGAGATGCTTATGCGCTATTCTCTCTCATTTAGCTATTGCAGTATTTTATTACTCTAGACCCCCTGTTCCCAAAAGTTCCCAACTTTTTCAACTCGCGAACCCCCTTCACAAAGATTTGAGCTGAGTAAACTCCTTATTAATATATGAAATGTTTAACAACCTTATACTAGCCTAAGTTGTTGTAGTTACGATAAACAGGTCTGCCTTATTATTCCCTCCAAAAATGATGCAACAATGCTTAAAATATTAAAACTACAAGTTCGAATAGTTCTACATTTATTTCACATTTAAGCATAAAACTGGAAATTAAGTAGGTTAATAATGCAATAGCGTATTTTCCTATTTTATAATTACATTTTTATATTTCGTACATTTTAATCTAAATCAAACTCTGAGAATTACTTTTTGAGATTATTTAAATATTTGTGTAGTTTAAGTTACATATTTATATGGCAGATTCAATATTCAAATTGAATTTCAAACGAAGAGGTGAGTAAATAGCGTGCTTTGGTTGATAGAGCTTTGAAGTTGAAAGTGATCTATAGCTTTATTTAACATGCATCTCAATGTCTATAATCAGTTTTCTTCTTATAAAAAACTAAAGAAACTATTACCTGTAACTAAATATCTACACACATGCCTCATTTCATAGAACTGAAAATAATATGTCTAATCTACGGTGGGAAACGTTGCCCTAGGAGCGAGCTGTTCACAGGGTAACTAGCCACTGCAGAAGAGTGTTGCGTGGCATGGTCTAAAGACCGTATAACTCAGTGAATATTTTGAGAAGTCTTTCTTTTTCATAATAAATTACTAAAAGGCAGTTTTATTAACTCAGTTGACACTAATCTTAGGTTGGCAGCGGTGATTCGTATGAGCTCACTGGCTACATTTCAAAATCGCAAATGTTTTCCGAGAAATTTCAAAAATTCTAAAATTCTGAAAACAAAATTCTTGATAGAGTACCCAGTAGACTGAAAGATTATAATATACGTTAATGCATTTAATGTTCAAAGTTTCCCATGGAAATCAACTTCCAGAATGGAAGGATGGTGGGAATTTCTAAAGCAGCTGCTAACACTATTTCAAGAGTATTAAAACTGAAATATTACAAAATAACAAAATACGTGCATATGCTACTGGACCTGTCACGTCTTGCCTCTCATTAAGTTCTGAACTATGGAGAAATTAAAGTTTTATGTTACCTACTTTATTAGATAATGCGACATGGGCTCAATTCTTTCTTTCTTTTTTTTTTTTTAATTACAATCAAACATGTCAAACTTTACTTCCCCCACTTTAATATAGTTATTCAGAACAGTTCCGCACCATATGAGATTTCTTTTATTGCTTTCAGCCTATCTTCTACCTTCCTTATTATTACTCTTTAAAGCTCATTGCGGCTGTGGCCAAATTAGCTAGCCTGTACCACCATTTCCTTGAACTGGTTTTCTTTAAGCCTTCTGTTTTGAACAATACTTTTCTTTTGACTGAACTATTTTCAAAGCACTAACTAAATAAACGATAACTAGACACCTATTCAACATCGAAATCCAAACTAATAACAACAAAAATTGTTTGTATACTCAATGTTCAGAAAGTGTTCACCAAAAAGAAAACATTCCTGTTCCAGGAAACTCGTGATCTAGTAAAATTAGTCTCCACTCTAGTATTACTTGTTTACTTTACAAGCATATGTTTCTAGGACGTATGAGCGTGAACTATCAGTTACTGTTGTAACTGCGTGCGATTTTGTTTTATCAGTGTTCTGTTTCACTAAACATTTAATCATTTAATATTGCATATTAACTAGCGGAATTATACCCGTGAATTTCGAAAAGCAAATTTACATATTAATGTGCATATTTTAAGTTAGGTATTTATTCTATCGATTAAGCTCGACGCAATTTAATTATAAAGCTCATTAAAGGTTATTTATGTAATAAGTGGTTCCAAATCCACTACCTATTCCCGTACTTCTTGAATTATCTATTTTTAACTGAAAAAATGCTATTGAAACTTAGCTACTTACACGATTATTTGTAGACAATAATATGAATGGCAAATATGAACATAAAACAAAAGCACTTACCATTAAGTTTTCTTGATGTTTGGTTAAAATGTGTACCTCATATTTGCGTAATCTTTCTCAGGCGTAATTAACCCCGATGCTTTCACAATTTGCATTATTTTTCACATTTCAGTTTTGTCTTTCTTCGCAAATTTGTTAAGAGAATTGCCTAATTGCCCTTCTTTATGCTCATTAATTAAATGCCGCACTGTTACTTTGTTTTGAATACTAGAGATTCAAAACATGTCGCGTTAACAAAATCGCATCAACAAACAGTCCATGGAGTAATAAACATCCCGGAAATATCCTTCTTGACGCTCGGCTACAATTGCTACTCTATAGTAATTTTGAAAAGTGAGTAATAACAAAATTTTACGATTCTACCATTGTGGAATAAATGTTCATAAAATAGGTTTTATTATAACTAGGGTTAGTAACCAGTAAACTAGTAGACTGTTACTTCGTGAAACAGGGTCCAGCAGTCGCGAAACGAACTTTTAGGTGTACGAATCCCTTTTTGTTGGAAAGTTTTTAATTCATTAAAAAACAATTTTTGACCATTACTAGTCACACAATGATATGGCCTGTGTTACTGAATTAAACCACAAACAAGCAATTGTGTAGCGTTTATTTATCACACAATTGTTCCTTGTTAAATAATTTAAAATATTTATTTCTCTTATCAACTTTTCTTCTTTATGACATTTAAACTAATTTAATTGAGAATATGCACAATAAAAGCATTCGTATGAAACTAAACAGTTGTCAAAAGAGAATTATAGCGCAACAACAAACGCTCAAATAGCTATGTTTTCATTAATAAAGAGGAGTCTAAGTCTCATATCTGGTATTCTTTAGCTCGCATACTCGGAAATGACGCTTAAAATCCGCGTATTCCGGTCCACGCCTGGAAATTTGGCATACCTAGTTCTGTGAGTCGTAACAAAGCTTGAAGCTCCATTGAACCAGCTATCAACCAGCCCTACAGTTAGGCCACCGGTACCACTGGTAAATCGACCTAATCCAACATCAGTCTTCGCAACTCTGCAGCTGGGTAACCCGAGCTCTTACGGTGACTCATCATCTTGGCGCGACACATAAATACCATTACGCCGCAATGTACTCAATTACTCGTAAGTTGTTACCCCACAGAGCCCAACCCACCCGGATGACTCCAGGAGAGGAGGGGTCCGAATGTCCAGCCCGATGTACCTCTAGTAACGTCAGAAATACCATGGGTGCTCAGGTCTGCAAAGCTCGCACCAGAACATCTGAAGGGGTCGAAACCCCGCCCCTTAGTGTGTTAGCACCACTTATAAAGTTCTATTGATTGAGTCTGTTACGGAGTTTCAAGAAGCATTAAATATATGGTTCAAATGCTGGAAAACTCGGGAAAATAATCCGAAGTCGTTTACATTAAAAAAGGGGGGGGGGAAATATTGCCCATATATAATAAATAGCTCTTAACTATCCTTTCTAAATTCAACCTTATACATCACACGTCGCCCATATAATAAACTATATCAAACCATATGACAAATGTATATGTCGCCATTTGAAATTCAACCATAATCACATGGTCATTGTCAATTCTCAGCTCTTCATAAAACTACAAAACTATTGCATTTTTGCTTCTTACAACTTATACCATCAGTATACTATAACCCTCAACCAGCACAATGAAATTAATTCAAATCCTAGCCAATCCAGAATGGTTGGCAACCCTATTTCCATTTGAATATGATCCAATATGACGTACTTTCACTTTGGTAATTTGCTTTCTTATGTTATTGAAGATGGTCTCCTTTTTTGATATATTTTGTAATTATCATAAAAAACAAATTAAAAGAAGAATGGATATACAAGTAAAATTCCATAAAAAAATGGCTGTAAAATTGTCTATATGGAAGCAAAAATTGAGTCCTCACTTCACAGGATAAAAGAACACTCAGGCTGCAAAATTCTATTCTTTTAATATCAATGATGAGTTAGTTATAACAAGGAGTGTTAGGATTATAAATGAAGAAATAGAAATAGATTATCAAAGGTTACTACCATAAATGAAAGCACTATAAACAGAGACATGATTGGTTAAAACATGTTATACCTAAGGATGGATAACAACAATTACCCTGAAAAATATTAAGCAGACATTGGGCCAACTTAAGAAAAGGTGGCAGCAATAATAAAATGAAGGCACAATAGGTCATTAGACCTTATGATTGAAATAAGAATGAGAAGAAATAAACTTAATCTGTACTAATGGAATTATTAAAATTTAAACTCAAGCTTCCAGCCATTGTTATTTTCCTCCAAACTTATATGGTTTGTTCTCCAAATAATGAATGCAAAGCATTAATGTTAATGCTATTTAAGTTTCTAATGAATAAGGGAATACAAGAGCACTCAACTAAAATAAAAATTACAGCTTATACCAGAGATAAACCCAAGGTGGGATCTCTAGAAAAAAATGTACAAATATAACACACATAACACAAATTTGCTAGAATGAAGATTTTCTGCCAAACAAAATGCCTCAAAAATATACTACTCTTATCCTTGTCTACACTTTTATGCTGTAGTTTTCATTTTCCACATTATTGCATGCTATTATTATGAAGGTGGGTAATTTGCACGTGCCACATTATTAGTGATTTGTCAGTTTTTAAAATAGTTTTATACGTTTTTTTCTTATTTAAAATTTGCTTTAGAGGGGGCATTTTTAATTATGTACTGTAATTTTTATAGCAGCTTAACCTAAATAGGATTCAAACTTAGGCATGCACTGGCAACTTAGTGCGGCCAAAACTTAACCAAAATTTTCATTGAATCAACTGACATATTGTCTTCTGTTTAGTGTTAAAGCACTTGCTTTGTGCAGCTTGCTGTATATACAATACAAGGGATCTTTGATTAAACAAAATCTTATGTACTAACAAGAGATAAAAAATTATAAAATTTAAACAGTATAGAAAAAGAAGAGCTGAATCTTCTCTAATAAGTTTATATAACATAGGAAACCACTATATCTGATATCACACCAAATCAAAAAAGTTTTATAATTTAAAGCCAAACTTGTCTATGATAATTGTTAAAAAAAAACATATCTGGGATGCAAATGGGACATTTTACTGGTAATAGAAGCCTTATAGAAGCCTTTAAATTTTACACACTTTGTTAATTCTAGGTTTGGTTATAAACTATAGCTGTTCTTGGTTTGTTCAGATAATTAATGCTCCACTGTATTTATATTACTGTGCAATTTATTTCATTGAAGAAATTAAAAATTGACTCAATAAATGTGTAATAAATGAGTAGGTAATATAGAAACTGGAAGTTAAATTACTCAAAAAGGAGGTAAAACAAAACAATCATATTGTTAATTATTGTTTTTCCCTGGCCTTCTTTTCTACGGATTCTATTCAAGCATAAGTCTTGAAATTGTTTTGCCATGCAGTCTTAAATGTATTGGATGCTTACATTTCTTGCATTGGAGGTTGATTTTTTTTATTTATTTATAAATAGCATATCTTTGTCTGTTTAAAATTCAGCTCAGATTGTTTCTCCTGAAGTTCAGATTTGCTGAGCAAACATCTAGTATATCCTAAACTTAGGTATTCATTTTTTACACTAAACTCCATTACTTACATAAAATAAGATGCGTTTCTGGAGAATCTCCTCCATTTTCAGTTGCTGACTGAACTGCCATTACTCAAAATCATGGCTAGACACCCAGATGTTCCTGTGTTGGCATCTGTTGCCTTAGGTAAGAAATTGCTAAGTTCATCCATAGGAGGAAACTCTAAGTTCATTAGGTTTTCTTTATTTTTTAATATAAAAAATTTTTTCTTGAGTGGATAACTCCATTGGTTTGTGAAGATGTTTCAGTAGTTTAATTTCTGGTTTTATTTTATGATTTTTGGTCCAAAAGTGAGACTGAAGAGGGTACAGAATGTGTATATTCATTACTCATGTAATATCGTAAATATAATGATGTTTCCCCTTTTTTGAAGATTCTAGTTACGACTAAATGATAATGAAATTTTGCATTCTCTTAATCTTATTTTCCATATTCTGCATAACCCAACCCAACATACTTAACTTTATATTTTTAAAATTATTTGCCCATTATCGATTAGGCACCAGATTTCACCTTCATGATTTGCTCCTTATATATCATATGACATTTTCAAACTCTTTATCATATACAGTCTCTGTTGCTAAGAATTGGAAGATGCTTGGGAAGTTAGAAGTTGTCAATGTCATGGTTAAAACTAAAATTCAACAATTCTTACTCATTAGGTCGATTCCCATTTAAATTGTGATGGGAATATTTCAAGATACTATCTGTTGCTATTTCACTACATTAATTTTTCTTCTATCTCTTCTTCATTACTATGATGTAAATTTGTTTCTTATTTTTATGCTTATGTTTATTTCCATTTGTTCTGATTACATATTATTTAATTAAAATTACAACCATAACTCTTGTAAATTTTGTTTAAGATAGGCTTATACCAAAGTTTTATAAACACTTAAATTATAGAATCTAGGTTTGAGTAATATAAATTTAATCACATATTCTAGCTTGTAATTGAATGTTAGTTTCACTAGTTTTCTTCATATTTCATTCATGAGTGGGTTAAATAAGTAATCTCATGTTATATGAATTAGTTGTTCAGTGTTAATTTTAGATGTGATATACAGTAGATGTCATAGTTTAAGTATTTGTCTGTTCTACATCATTCATTGTTTCAATAAGGACTGTTCGAGTAGAAGGGAAGTCTTATGATCTTAACCCTGTCAATTAATTTAAACATTCTATTCTATTTTATAGAGCTCTACTTGTCAACACACAGAGTTGGCTTTCACTTTTGGTATAAATATCACCACAAAGGTTGAAGCCAGTAAGGCTTGAACTCCAGCAGGAGGCCTAGGGTTCAATGCCCTTCCTTATATAAGTTTTTTCTAGGTTTTCCTCAGTCCTCATAAATGGTAAATGCTGGGGAGATATCCTAAACTAAGGCCTGGAATGTTTCCTTCCTTCAAAAATCCTTTACCAATTTATCACTTCATTTCAAGTATCACCAGTGCCAATCCCCTGTGAGGCCTCAGTAGTAAAAACGAGCATTAAAATATTATCCAAAAAAAAAAAAGGAACCATATTTGGATTATGGGCTTGTCTCAAGGCTATTGTCTGGCTGGTGAGAACTTGTGTTCCATCATTCTGCAAGACACTATAAAAGCACTTCCAAGAGTATCATTTACAATTATTTTGTACTTTTCCTAAAGGAACTTAATTGGCATTTGCCTAAAAATCTGAGGTTTACTTATGAGAAATAATAAGGCTGAAAACACAACTGAAAATAAAGCACTGGCTGACTCATTTTACATCAATATTTAACAATAATATTCATTGCATTGGCAGCAACAATAACCACAATAATATTAACAATGACCATAAGAGCAATAAATTTAATTTTTGAATTAACTCCAAAATGAATAAGAGAGATATATAAAATGTTAAAACCCCATAATTCATGGGGTTCAGCTGATATTGTTACAGAAATACTGAAATTATGGGGTGAAGTCATCATCCCTTACTCTTGCATTTATTTAATGTATCTATAACATTTGCTTGCTCAATATGTGCATGCTGTTCTGAATGATAAAATCAGGCTGTAGAAGCATCAACATGGGTTTAGGAAAGTCAGATTATTGCACTGGTTTAGGAGGAGGTTAGTCCTTTAACCAAAACAATATCTGAATCTTGTAAAAAACAAAGGTTTCATTAAGGCCTTGAAAATAGATGGGGAAGAACAAGCTTGCTGCACCAAGATCACCAAATAAAAGGTCATTAAAAGGGTGCAGAATAAATTATTAAGTAACTTAAATTATATTGTATATAATTATTAGCCAGGAAAAGAAAAATCTGTATTCACAATTTAAATACTGGCTCCAACTATATAAAGGCAATAATGTAACAAAGAATCACAGTATAAATATAGAGCAGAATTACAAACCAAAAATAATATATCTTTTATAATTCAAAAAGCTTCATTTAACAACACTAGAACAACAGCTTTTAATATGATAAACAGCAGTGAACTCGAGTTATTTAGAATTCATTTCACTCACATACCAATGGGTGCACCTGACAAATATAAAAATAAAATCAAAATACTCACATAACTAAGGGCATACCCAAGGAAAGAACTGTGCTTGAGGATGGTTGCTCCTTTTCTCACTGAGACATTCTATCCTACTGCTCCAAGAGAATGGGAAAAGGTATGGGGAGATATAGGAAGTAGCACAAAGAACATAGAGAAATTAGGTTTGGAGGAACAGATGTACCAACCATCAGAAATGGAAAAGTGAATATCTTCTTTCTCCTGAAGAATTACCATGCAAAGGAATGCCTGATGATGTGTCATATTGAAGACATAGTATTCCTTCAAGACAACATATTATCCAAACACATGTGACAATGAGCTTGCACCACAGAAGTAAGATCTGGATGAGACAGCAAGGTGCAGACACTCATCCTCCAGACATACAAGACTAACAACACTTGAACAGTGCAGTTAATTGTCTCATGATAGATTGCCCAGGATAGATGTTAAGGATTGATATACTACAGAATATTGAATCTGCAGTTTTACTATTGACCCCCTCCTTGTATTCTGCCTAAGTTCTAAAATCCTTCTCTCTGTATTCTGTTCATAGTGAATAAAAATGGTTTAAAAGATACCTTTTACGTTTTATATCAGCTATCACACTAGCCTTCATTGACTTGTATTCTAGAGGACAGCATGGTCCCCTAAAATGCCACAAGTGGCCGAAGTTGTTAAGGTGCAAACTCATGAGCTGGAGGCTTAGGATTTGATTCCCATCAGGATCATCCTTCCTGACTTAGGTTATTTCCAGATTTTCCTCAGTCCTCATAAATGGAATATGCTGGGGAGGTATCTTAAACTTAAGTCTTGAATGCTTCCTTCCTTGAAAAACACTTTCCCAATTTATCATTTCATCTCATTTGTTAGTGTCCACAGTAGTAGTGCCTCAGTGGTAAAAATGAGTATTAAACACTATTTAAAAAAAAAAAGTCCCCCAAGAAAGCTATAGAAGATTTTACAGTTTATTCCTACAGCATAAAAATTATTTAATTCCAAAAATACCTTCTAATTTTCCTACTGCTCCACCTAACAGAATATTAATTAAAGAGGCACTTGTAAACATTAATATTACTGTCCTGTTTCCTAATTACCTAGTTTTAAGTTTCACATTATTCATTTTGTTGTCTTTTATTGCACACTTGTATTGTGCTGAATAGTATTACTCTCAGCATTACAGTTACCATTTACTTATTTATTATTATTTGATATTTCATTAGATGAATATTTGGCCGAAAATAATTTCTCACTCCAAACACCAATTAAGATGGAAAAATTATTCTGTAATGTCCAACTAAGCCTTATGCATATGCACCAGCATGAGATTCTTATTGCATTATTTGCTCTGAAACTTTCAAGTCAAACATAAAACAAAAGCAGATTCAATGTAACATATTTAGCCAGTGGGAGCATTAGGATTTATGCATTGTACATTGGAAAAGCACCTGCTTTTTGTCAGTAATTTAATAGTTTAAATAAACAAAATGACAAGTCCAATGATTTTATATTTTCCTTTCTAGTTTCTTCTGTACATCTGTATCACAAGCTTTGATTTTGCTGTATTTTGAGAATTAAATCAATCTTATATAAACATTAATTATACTTATTTACATTTTACATAGAAAGCTACAGACAATGGAGTAGTAATGTATCCTATTTTTTTTAAAAACACATGATAAATTGTACTTTAAAATTAATTGCAATATATTTTACACTGTTATTCCTTTTGCATAAAAGTCAATTTTCCTTTGCCCACAAGGACAAAATTACAACTAAATTCTTAAAATTTTCCCTTATGGTAATATTTTTCATTTATTTATGTTACATAACAATGGATCTATATGTTACTGATAGCATCCCTGATTAGATAAAGCAGGAATTTACACAAAATGTTGCTTTATTGCTCTGTACAGCTTTGCAAAGTGTGTTTCCTACTCGTAAAAATTCCTCTAAAATGGTTATTGCATTTTATAACTCTGATCAGAGTTCTGATTACTCAATTTTTGTAGCTGGAGTGTATTTTCTTGAATCTGCAAATGCAACAAATTATGCAAAAACAAAGAAAAGAATATAAAACAGCATTTTTGCTTAGACTAACAGACATTGCACATTATGTAACAAATTATTTTAAAGAATTTAGTTAATTTTGGGAAGGAAGATAATTCATGATTATAAAGTTGTAGCTGGTGATGTTCGAATGGTTTACACTAAAGTGCATAATATAAAAATTGTTCCTCACAGAAAAACAGGCACATTCTTCTCTCTCTCTTTTTTCTTATTCTCTCCACCCTTATTAAAGAATCTAGTAAAATTTGTACGGATCATTTATTTTGTCACGGTGAATGACCCTGATTGTACTGCATGGCATGCAATTCAGTAGAGAAGGTAACTTTCAATATCAACTAGCAAGTATTGACAGCAAGAAACATACAGTACAGTAATGTCAAAAGTTGTGTACTCATATTTGATGACCTGCCACATTGAATCTACTCCAAGTCAGAATCCTCATTGATGTCACTTTCTGTTTTCATTACTGTCACTTTAATTTCCATTATCACTGCCTAAAAGAATATTTTATTCAAAAGTCCTTTTTCAAAATATTCCTTTTCAGTCTTCATCATTTTCCAACAGTATTTCCTTATTACTGGTGAGAATTCTTTATTCATTTTATCACGTCCTCCATATAAAAAATGACATTATGTTATGCTACCAGTTCTTTATGTTTAGCATTGGATGGTACAGCAAAAGCTATAACATGGTGTGATTGTGCTCTGTTAACATGCTAATAATTTTATATATTATGTTTCTGGATTTCATTTTTTAATTAGTTTGTATAGCTCTGGTTTCTTTAAAGCATTTAAATTCTCATTTTCTTGAAGTTGTTCTTTGGTCATGTGTTCAGTTAGCCAGAATATTATTTGAAATAACAAGTATTAAAATTGGAGAAGATGTACATTGTGGTATGGTGCATTATTTTTTACAGGGACAATATGAGAAGGAAGATTGGAAATTAGTCATTTGCTTAACCACTTTTCACAATATGTGTAATTCATGTTGTCAACATAATCTTCTGTTTCTGCAGGAATTTGAATTAAAGATGAGTTTTCAACAAATCTGCACCTTGCATAAGAAATAATCATTCTTTATTCTTCTGATGCCACAGCTATGAGCCCTTCTACTGAAGCACAATTCCAAGCTGACTTGGTTGTGTGAGAGCTGCAATGTATTTCTCATCCATAAAGACAATGGGTGAACCCTCTTCCTTATACTTCTTCATTGTACACAAGTAAGAAATTCTTTTCTCTTGATGTTTAAATGACTCCATTATCATGCACCTGTTGTTTTTGATTTCTTCCAACAAAGACTAGGATCAAAATTATTTGAACAATGTGGAAACACTGGAATCAAAATAGTTGTTTTTCTAATGTAGGTCTACACTTTTCAATGGTAGGAGAAGGGTTCTAAAAATTCTTGGCCTGATTCAAAAATATAAAACATTTTTTCTTAAATCTTATATTTTCTTAGTCAGACTGAGAACTTTTAGAAAGCCCCTCGTAAAACAAGAATATATTGTTCTGTATGCTACAGATTCAATGAAGCCATCCAGTCTGCTTTTAGTCAATTTCTTAGGTCTTTTCTTATGAGGAGTCAAGAAAGATGAGGAAACATCTGATTCTGTCTTTCAGCTCTTTAACTAGACAATGAAAATTTCTTGTAAAATCACTAGTTGCCTGTTCTACTCTACTTTGAATAGCCTTAAGATTTACAGAATTTCCTAATTCCTCTTCCATTTTCATTAAGGAGTAAAAACTACTAACCACTTCACAAGTCTGCAAATGCAGTACTTTGCCACTAACCTGCTTTGCACACTTGGCACTGCAAATACTTTTTCTCACATTATACATGTATGTGCTTGGGTTTCTGTCATGTGATGTTACTAGTCCACCAGTCAAGGTTATACTAATCCGTATCTACTGATGTGTGTGTACAAAAGTGCACACTAAAATAAACTTGTTCACAGAACCATTGCACATTACCATTTGTTCCTTTTTAAAAATCTACCCGAGGTGTTTTTTCATTCCTGTTATTGCAAAAAAGGTGGAATATAATAAGATTGTACATATATTACCCACCTTGTCTTGTAAAGTTTCATAAAATTGGTGAATTTAAGGAAGAATTCTACATTTCAATGTTCTGGTAGTGTAACAAGCTCAAATTTTTTAATTTTTTAACAGGACAAACTGGAAAGTACTTTGTAGAAATGTTCAAACTAAACAAACTATTTTACTTAAGCTATAGAATATATTTATGAGCAACATAAAAATTAAAAGTAATTATGGGAAATGTGCATAAAACAATATTAGAATTTACAGAGCAACAAAGGAATTGAGAAATGATGAAATGAAGCTTAAAAAATCTATTATAAAGGTTCATTATTTAGTAGAAATTGTCCAGGAAAGTTTGTTTTTGAAAAATTTTGTTACATATGACCTCAAGAAACAATCTTAAAAGATATTCTTCCTGCTGAACATTTAACTTTACAAAATTTGACAATTTCAGTGCTACTCGCTTTGAAAACCAGTCTTGAGTAGAAAAACAAGTTTCGTGTTATTGGAATTAGTGGCATGACTAGAAGAAAATTTTCAAAGAGTGCTTTGAGTTATGTTTGGTCAGTTTGTGTAAATGGTGCTCTGTGCAAACTTCTGTCCCATAACATTTATCAGCAATCAATCAAAAAATAAATCAAGAGTAAAATATTTCTACTACAAAATGTTTCTTTTAAAACTTAAATCATCCAACTTAATACAGACACATGTTTTAGAAACATAATACTTTTAATTACAAGTCATTTTCTAACATTTACTTTTTTTTTTACAGACCTATTTCCCTGAAATTTAACATAATATTTAATTAAAAACAGCTTTTTTTCTTGCATGTGCACCATGTAAGTGATTTTTATCCTTTTGCATATTCTTATATGTTTTTCATTTGTCTGGACACTGCACAGAAGGGTACTACAGTTCACACACTGAGTTTCTGTGGTCTCAGTCCTAGCCTATCAATAACATGCTGAGGCATGCAATAAGTGGGATTTACTGGTTTGACAGAGGAATCTCCCAAGAGAGAGAGTGCTGCTAATCCAAATAATGTATGGAATGGGTCTGGTAAATCTCCTGGCCTATCACTAAAACCACCAGTCTCTGTGTCTTGACATGCCAAAACAAACTTGATGAGAGGATCTCGATGTATCCAATGAAGACGACCAAGTATGCTTAATGAAGCCAGTACCCACCATGAATAACATACATCTGGCAGCTTCTCAGGACGGCCATTCAGGCCACCTGAGGGTAACTGCCGCTCACACAACCACCATCCCAGCAAATCTGCATCCACACAATGCAGATGGCCTGAAACAGATATTTATAATTATGATAGTGCTAATGAAATATGCAAACAACATCAAACTCAATTAAATATAATGCAACTCGTGGATTATTTTGTGCTCTCTCTCTGGCTGGACTAAGTTGCAGCAAAAATTTCTGACCATTTCAATAAATATGCTCAATTCTTAAACAGAAATATTTTATGAAATTATTATTAACTTTTGAAAAGAAAATACGAGATGGTTTATATAACAAAATGCCAAAAGACAAAAGCTGCATAAACATAAGGTTACTTCAGAAATGAAATAATTAGAAACTCAATGCCTGTTTCATGATTGGATTTTTTCAGGGGTTTTCGCCCAGATCCTAAGTCAAATGCTTCAGAAACTCAGGTCACAAAGTCTCCTGACCTTATTCAGCAAAATTAACATCTAACATCTCCCTGCCAGTTTTCCTTGGGATAACATACCCTTGTCTTTCATACATCCAAACCTCAGAAGTTGGCTAGACTCTCACCAGGCTGCGGGAACATAAGTCCAAACAAACAGTAGTGGAATTGAGTTTTTTTGTTCATAATTTCCTTACAGCATAACATAAATTATTTTATGTAAAAAAAAGTAAGAAAAAATTGAAAATGCAACAGTTTAACAATATTTTATTGCTGTTCATAGATATTATAGATATAGAAAACAAATATAAATTCACGCAATCAAATTATATTACACTTTAAAGAGTTTCATTATATATAAAACTTTAGTGGCTAACAAATCATTCTTTTCTCTCATGAAATAAATTCAAAGCGTTATTGCAATTGCAGTCTTATAATTCCTGCATTACCATTTTCTACATCCTGGAAAAATTAATCTATCAAAACTGGTAGTCTTCTAGAGATAACAAAATAAGGCTTGATTGCAGGAAAGCATTGCAAAAGTCTATTGCAGCAGAATAAATATTGAGACAGCTTGTTGGCACATGTCTAATTATGTCATTATATTCAACATTATAGAAATCAAAAAACCCTTCTAATCCTTCCAGTCTTTTTGAATTAGAGGAAAATGATTAATTATATTTTCAGTACAAACCACAATAGCATATTTTGTATTGTTATGAATTTTACAGGATGAACAAGAAGATTCTATGACATTTTCATTTACTTTTTTTTCAGAGTGTATACACCAAGTATTTTGAGCCAAAATTCTCATTTGCAATGTCTACTGAGAATGCTGAAATATTTTTTAGGTTAAGTCTGTTTGATTTTGGCTTTGAGCTGGGAAAATATAGCATCTGCAGATTCAAGACTATCATAATAATGTAAGGAAGTGCACAATTCCTTTTGAATAATCATAATATCTGATTATTATGGGAAATATCTTGTGGTATATCCATGGTTAGATGTATCTGTAGGTACAGAATAAAACAAACCCCTATCAACACCTTTCTTAATGTGGTCTTGAATTGAGAATGGTACAAACACATCAATTACATAAGTTGTTGCCTTTGTCCTTCCCAAAGAAATGTTTTTACCTATTTGTGAGTTCATATATAAAACAGTACTAATTTAGAGTCATAGTCAAGTAGGACAGATTATGAACAACATAATGATATACTTTTGCCAGTTCAGAAGCTGCAACTTTGTCTTGTTGGGCTCGCTTGGTATCACTCGTACCAAAAGGACACAATAGTTTTATTTTCGATGGCTAAACTGGTGTTCTTTTGATGACCTTGTACTTTCACATGCTTTATATCATTAAACCTACATGGTCCATACTAAATCACTTGCGCAAAATTTACAAAAGTATTATTTATGTTAATTTTGAATAGTTTAGGACTTTCACAGTGAAATATAGTATCATATAACAAATTATTTATGAGAAAGTCACTCAAATTTCACTGGTTTTATTCAACTTATTTGAACATGTTTCAAAGGCAATTTCCTTCATTGTTAGCACGGTTTCATTGTTTGGATTACTTCACACATGCACACATGTAATAATGTTTTTCATTTTTTTTCTACCAGAGTTTCTTTTCACTTTTTTTTTTTTTTTGCATTGTATCCATTTTCAGCTGAACTATCACTATCAAATTCCATTTTCTAGCATTTCAAACAGATAATCAGAGAAATGAAATGTGATGTTTGCAGATTAACCTCTAGCAAGACAACTGACAAGATTTGCTCGACTTCCTCAAACACTAATGCTACCAGAAATGGATATTGTGTTAACAATGCAATTCATTTACCAATGTTACCAACTATGAGTCACTAACAATCAATCTATCAAAAAAGGAAAGGTAGAATGGTTCTCATAACTGTCCCTAGAGACAACACAAGCACATAAATATAAAACATACAGCAATAGGACAAATTCTGTCCTGTCAGGCAAACCGCCATGGGTGGCAGAGGTGGTTAAGGTGCGGAATCATGAGCGGGAGGTCTGCGGTTCGAATGTCGCCAGGATCGTGCTCCCTGACTGAGGTTTTTTCCAGGTTTTCCTCAGTCCTCATAAATGGCAAATGCTGGGGAGGTACCCTAAACTTAGGCCTGGAACAATTCCTTAAAAAAATAAATCCTTTCCTACATTGTTTCATGTATCGTCAGTGTCCATCATCTGTGGTATCTCTGTAGCAAAAATGGGCATTAAATACCATTCATTCATTCCTGTAAGGCATGCTTTGAAAAATATTGAATTGAAGGATGGTTCTGCAAAAAGAGGGACATTCATTCATCCTGTAAGACCCTGTAACATTATACAAGAGCAAAATAAGACTTCTAAAACATATGACAAATACTAGACTGCCAAAGGAGGAGGAGGAGGAGGAGGAGGAAGAGGAGGAGGAGGAGGAGGAGGAGAAGAAGAAGAAGAGGAGGAAGGAGGAGGAGGAGGAGGAGGAGGAGGAGGAGGAGGAGGAGGAGGAGGAAGATTGTTGTTATTCACAATCTTTGAACAAATCTGATACTACTGGTTCAAAGCAAAACATGAAACATTTTAAGAGAAGATAAATTAGACAAAATTGGCACAAAACTTGAACATTGCCACAAAATCACTACCAAAATAGCATATGTTGGGTTACAGTGTCTTCTGCACATACAGCAAAAATATTTTTAAAACTCAAACTTTACAATTATACATGTTAATTGATATCATTGTATGATTCAGTTGAACTACACACTCTCAAAGCTAGTAGTTCAACTGAATCATACAATGATGTCAATTAATATGATTGGCTTCACTGTGCAAGTTCCAATTTACATTTAAGTTGTAAATTATACAAGTGTTCATTGTTTATGACAAGGTGATCCTGCAGCACATGTGCATTATTGTGAGTGGTTTCTTTCATCAGTGACTGAAGGGTTAATTGACCCCCAGCTTGTATTTTGTTCAGATGAGGGGTAGTTCCATCAAAATGGTCTGGTGCTCTGAAAATTTAAATTATATAATGAAATCCCTCTTTATCATAGGAAAATTGGAATTTGGTGTGCAATTAGTACAAAACACATTAGGAGCAAAGTACAGGCATGGAATATCCAATAACTGAGATGCCAAACTCCTTGCAAGCAATTTGAACATATACTGGAAGCCCTGTAGTATCTTGTTTGTTCACCTCCAATATCAGCAACATATTTTATTTAATTAGGCTGTAAATTCTCATTTGCTCATGAGAAGAGTTGTGTTGGATCATAAACCCTACATGAGCAGCAAAATATTTCATGGTACCACCTATGCCATAGCAAAGGCGCTTGCCATGTGATTTAATAAAGAAATGCCATCCAGCATCTACTTCAAAATCTCAAGTTGATAAAGATGTGTTTACGGAATGTTGGAATCCACACAGTGAAACTTTTGTTAATCTTATTTTGATTTAAAGTAAAACACTAAAAATCATGTCGTCACATTAAAACTCTCTTTAAGTTTCACAAACACACTTATAACGACATTTTGGTTGACAATGTGAGGAATGTACCTCACGAAACATGTACCAAAATTACTTTTATAAGTGTGTTTGTGAAACTTAAAGAGAGTTTTAATGTGACGACATGATTTTTAGTGTTTTACTTTAAATCAAAATAAGATTGATAAAGATGTGTTTGTTTTTATATTAAGCTGATGCAATATTTGAAAAATTCTTTGAAATATCCAGAACATTTTTCTTTCAATAATATACAATGAGAGGTTTTTGAAATGCCTTTATAGCCACCTACCATGATGCAAGCATTCTAATATAACAATAAAATACAGATTTTTCTATTCATTTACAGAATTTTTTAAATAACATATATACATATGGATGAATGCTCTTAATGATTATATCAGGTAAAATCCCTATGTAGCATTTTGGATTACAAATTATCAATCTTCTGATGCAATGATTTCTCCATTTTGAAGACAGAATTTTTTTCATTACGAAAGAAAGCAGTTGATGAGCTATGCAATAATTATGTACTTCATAGATTATTGAAGATTGTTAAATATTTTTCTACAACATTTTTTGCAGTGGATGTGAGAAGTGTTAAGTTTACATCTATTTGCAATAAGCCACTTAAATAACAAAATTAATCATATAACATTCTACTCTCTCAAGTAAATTTTCTTGCAACACATCCTTTTTTGGAACATACGAGCAGTTTGTTGTTAGACAGGCTCATTTGGTGTGTGGAACTTATTGTCAACATGTTTGAATATTTATATATTTTCATTCGGGTTTTTTTTTATTTTGAAATTCATAGTTTGATTGCAATATTCATAAATTTGACTTTTCAATGTTGAATACATACAAGAAGAATCCCAGTACTCCTTGTAAGAATCACATGCATAGATCTGAACTCAGAATCCCAGAATCTAATTCTCATATCTCAAGGAAGACATTTTTAAATTAATTTGAAGTTTCCAATTATCAATTTCTTCTGAAAATGAGCAAGTTTGTTATCCTTTACAGAGGGCAGATCAATATGTATATGCACAATATTCAAACAGTGTTACTCCATCGATTGGTTCTACTGGACTACCAACAGTCCTGACAATCACTTTACATCACATTTTTCATGACAGGAGATTGTATTAGAGATGCAGCATTGTTTTTTTTTATCCCACTCCTTTCTGCACACTTTCCAAAGACAATTTAGAGTTTTTGTATAGCACTGTTTGAGACTTTGTTTCAGAAATCCAAACACACAAAAATTTACAGAAATGGCATCAGGGTTTTCACTGGAATATCTGTAGATGGAATAATATAGATTCCTCTTTCTTGCTCCTTTTGTTCATAAAATCTGATAGATGACTTCAATGTGTGGCTAAAGGCCTTATCCATGTCAACGTAAAATGATATGGTACTCTGTATGTAAAAAAATGGTACATCTCAGAAAATAAAGGATCATAATGTTCACGTATGTAGAGTTTACTTCGACATTTTTTTCAACTCTAAAACTCTCCAACTTTCCATTATTACAGAATGCTGAAACAACTATAAATCCCATTGGATAACTTTTTCCGCAGTGGTGGAAAAACTTGCAATGTCCTTTTGTATCAATAATGCGTTAGGTAATAGCATGAAATTTGCCACAGTACGAAATATAAATGTATCCTCATCCAAAGTCACCACAAGCTTTCACTGCTAACCTGCCAGATGGGGCTCAAACAGTTTATAGCAATGAGCCTTCCATTCTTGAAGGCTTGTGGTATGATCAGATTACAGATTAGTTACATGGCTATTGGGACTGCATTTCAGCCATAAATGTTTATGAATAGCAGTGTTGACAGACAATTGTACCACTCAGAGCTTCCTGCCCATTTCTTTTTCTTTGGGGAGATTTTCTGGAATTCAATGTTTGTGGCACAGCACTGATTTTTCACTTTCACTAGGATCCTATTTCTGATACTTTTGGTGGATATGTGTATTATCACTGTTTTTTGTTCTTTGTAACAGTCACAATGACATATAAAGATGTACGGTTTTGTAATTTTTGTAACTGAATTGGGCATGAAAAAGGGTCATGAAATACCCTGCCCAATATCTGTTGAGCTTTCATGCTATTTCACAGATACACAAGCTTCAATTTAGATGCTACTATAGTGATTCAATCCTTTATTAATGTATCTGAGTAGGCAATGTTAACAGCCAAATCACCCAAGTCCCTCTTTCTGAATGAGGCAAGCAATCAAAATGGGCACAGAATTATTGAGTGTATTGTTCAATTCTCTGATTTGTGAAATATTTGGCAATTGTAGTTTATGGCCTCCCAGATTTGAATTCATGTGATGAAAACTTAAGGATGGTATATATAAAATAACCCTTACCCATAGATAAACTTGAAAATGTCTGGAGAGATTCATAGCATCTCACGTAAGGAACAACTTGGGTTTCCAGGAATATTTTCTGAAGAAGATGTAGGGCTATTTTAGTGGCAGAGATCATAATGTAAAATATATATTCTGTAAATATCAGGCATAAATATTTTCCTATTTATAGCACAAATATACAGTAAATTTAGCATTGGTAATAATGACTACATAAATTGCAGAATTCAGGTACATTGGAAAAAGTTGGTCCAGAATTAGCCTATCACCTCAATTAACAGGCATTAGTCTTACTAATTTTCCACAATACAATAAAAATGTCCATATTTATTTCTGGACGCTATGCATGGCCTTCAAGAAAGTTATCCCTAAGAAACACAACGGCAGGCATGTTTTAACACAGTGTATATTTTGTTCTCATTAGATAATTATACCACCTTTTGAATAAAGTATAGTTTTTATGTTATCAAACATTTTTATTCTGAAATAAAAGGACAACTTTTTGGAAACAATTCATACTTCTGGCAGGGACAAAAGTAAATCCATAAAACTTTAAACATTTTTCAGAAACAAATATATATAAATAAAACCTACCTGTTATAGACAGCATCCCTAGACAGCAATATATAAGTCCTGCGTGGGATTCAGATCCCGGTCGTGATCCAAAACCTCCATCAAAATTCATGCATGTCAGAACAAACTCTACTGCTTTCTTCACATCAATGGCATCTAATCGTTCCTATAAATTAAAAGGTGTTAAAATATTAGATAGTTTAAAAAGTTGCTATGTTATTTGCATTTACTTGCAAATAAAGTTCTACAATGACTTGTTTAGTTCTTCAGAAAAGTGCATTGCCAATTGTAATAGGAATGGAGACCAGAAGCATTCAGCTAACCCAATATTTTTCCTTCTGAATTTAGTTAAGACAATGAGTAAAATCCTCAACCAGATAACAGATCCCAATCAAGGCTTCAATTTCTGGTTTTGAACCACTGTCCAAAACAGCTGCACAACACAGTGACCATTTCTAATTCTCATATATATTTCATCTTAACAAGAAATTGGAAGACAAAATAAAAAAGGTTTGTATACATTAAAAATATAGAAATGAAATATACCAAAAATATTAATTACTAAACAAAGGAATATCTCTGAGAAGATGAACAAAAGTGACAATAGTGGTGAATCCAATCAACTCTTATCAACATTTATGAAGAAATTATGATCAGACAATGTTCCATCAAGTCGCATGAATTCTGAGATAAACAAAAAATTTGAAAAAAATCAATAACTAACAAAAATATTTGGATTATAGCAAAATATATTATTATAACTCTTGTTAATCTTTCACTAGTTTTGTAGTTACAGTTTTTTATGCATCATCCATTAAAAAGTATACTTTTGAAGTCATAGTTCCATATTATCGGGTACAAATAAATTTTCATAATATTACATTCCTTAACTCCTATATTAGTAAATCAAAGAATATATGACATACCAAGAAGTGAGAATGCTTTGAGTTCCAGAAAATGTAGTACAGATTGGAATGGGGAATGTCTGTTGCAGTTCAGTGAATACAGGTGAACTTTAGAAGAAAGTAAGATAAGAGGATGAAAGATATAGAGAAACAAGTTATTTGAACTAGTTTTTAAGATAAAAATTCTTTAGCATTTATAGAGTAATTAAGAGCAATTGAAGGCAGGAGAAAAAAATTAGATTATTTTTGCTTTCACTTGGATATGTACAGGAGCATTATTTTTTTAAAAGGAATTAGGAAAAGTACTAACCAGGGATGTGTGGGGAAATCTAATGGCATCTAATATTGCTTAATGGAATGTAAACAATGACAACAGTGGAGACATAGTATCTGGGATGAAAACAGGGATAGAATACAGGTGCAGAAAAAATATGTACAAAGAATATATAAGTTCAAATGGGGGGTCAAAAAATAGACAACTCAAAAAGAAGAGCAAATGATCTGTGACATTTTGTTGTGATATTGCAGGCATTAACTCCAAAATTACAAATAGGTTTATGGATGGTCAAGAGGACTGAAAACACAATAGCTTACCTAAACAATAATTTATTCTGCCATAATTTAATTGAAATTCAAGTATAGTAATAGTTCTTAAAACTCACCAATCATGGTTCCTAAAAGGCATTACCACTTCCATGAAGACCTGTACACTGAGTTACGGGGCATGACTTGTGGTTAGGTTGAGTGCAGCCTGTTTATGACTGCACCTTCACCAGCATTGATTTACATTTGACTGGCTATGAACACATGCCACATCATAACATAATTGTAGTATTGGTTCATATTGATGCCTGTAGCTCCCCATATTGAAGCATCTGAGAACACTTGTTCCCAATTTCAAAATATTTATTGTCAAGCCTCTTATCTATTCGTAAACTCTTTGTACTTATTCTTTAATCATTAAAATGTTGGTTGATATGAGGGTAGAGAAGGATAATTAAATGGAAGAGTTTATAGGAAGAATTAGAAAAAAAAAATGGATAAAAATGTTGAAGAAGTGCCGCAGTACAAATGAAAGATACTGTGTATACTTAAATATGATGGTAGTATCTATTTTAGAGGCTCTAACCATAAAAACCACCTTGAGGTTTTATTGATATTACAGAGACTGGAATTAAGCAGTGCTAGACTCTTGTTTAAGATTTATATTTCCTAGGTAAAAGCACACACAGTGTAAGTAGAACTGGCTTGAAATGGTCTGTATTTTATTTTGGAGACATTTCCTTCTTCTGGAACTTTGAAGATGGGATTTCTTTATTTTTAGGTATGAGTTGTAACTAAGAATGGAGCTGATATCATCAGGATTTGCACTAACCCCAAAGTGAATTGTTTAGTTGCCCATACATTAAAAAGGTGGCTGGTTTAAAATTGTATTTAAGTTATGCATATTTTGTAGCTTATATTAATTATATGGATAACAAATTTATTCATTCATTTATTCATTGGTATCAGCAAGTTTAATGATAATAGTGTTTTTGAGATAACCTGCCAAAAACAGTTACAGTCCTTTGCTGTGGCCCAGTCAACAGCAGGTGTAATATTTACCAGCAGAAATAAGTCATTCAATGAAGTGCTTTTCAGAGTTTTGTTTCTTTCTGAAAATGCAGATGCCATGCTAAGTTTGGGTACAATGGATTCTATGTTCCTTTGCAACTTCATGAAATGATTTCATTTATCATTCCAAAAACTTACACCTTTAAAACAGAGTCACAATAATTAAATGACAAATCAAATGACAGAAGCCTTTTGTTTTATAGTAGCAATGTTGCTGTAAATTATAAACATCAAGAGAGAAACAAATATATTTACAGTTTTTTCTAACAATCTCCATTCTAGTATATTACAAGTGCTGTAACACTCCTTAAAGATAGCAAATACTCTAGCCGGCAGAGCAGCTGACCAATAAGTAAAGATTAATCTTTGAATATCTTCATATTTATCTCAGTACTTCATGATTGAGGAAGCTCAAAATTACAAATATAGCGCATTTATCAGAAAATTCCCATAATACTCCTGTCTAAGACTTTATCTCCAAATAATGTGGCAAAAATGGCCTCATAATACTAAGGAAGAGTGCAAGTCCATTAAAATGATGGTCTTCAAAGAAATCAATATTAGTGCGTAGCTACTCCTTGCCCTTCTGATAGTGAATGTGCAAATGGATCAATCATACTGGATTCCATAGACATTTATAGTTACCCCAGCATTTCCATTTGGCAAGGAAAACTCTAGAAACAGTCTGTTTATCAAACCATAACCTCCCAGCTATATTAGTTTGAGAAGTTGGTTTTTTTTTTAACAGTGACAGACATTTATGATACATGAGATGAAATGGTAAATTAGGAAAGGAATTTTAGTATATAACCTAAAATTGAGTTAACCTCCCAATGATCTGGTTCTTATTAGCTTCTAGGGACATTGGATGATACACATAAGACTCTTTTTGGTTGCCTATTTAGTTCTGGTTTGCAGAATCTAGCCTATTCAGGTTTCTTTAAGAAATACTGAAAATGGTTTCACATTACAATTTTAACAGTCAAAATGATTTTGCACCACTGTATTCATCGCCATGTTGCATATCCTTGAGAGCATGCAATCATTTCACAGAAATTTTTATTGGCCTAGCTCTGTTACCAAAATGTTATATACAATAGAAGTGCAAGCTATATTTCATTACTCAGTTTCCTGCAAATTACTTTCCAAAACATGAAGAGTGCAATTCTATATATTTTCAGGCCATTTTAATGAATATCCTGGACAGGTAAACAAATCTAATGACAAATAGCTGAAGAGGAATATTATTCAATCTGTTTCTCACTTCCAGAACCAGGATTGGTAAGCACAAAAATTAGATAAACAAATTTATCGTGAATTGAACCAAGTGTGTTTTGGAGTCACACCCTTCAGTTATCCTCCAAAACCTTAAAAGAATCTCACAAGCTATTCACATGTAACTGTCATATAATGCCTATTATTTTACTCATGCTGGTGTTTTCCTTTCTGTGCACCTTGAACCATTTGATGGAAGGTTCAAAGCATCAGCAAACTACACTGTAATGACAGATCTCTGATGATATAATTCTCTTCCATATACGGTTTTCTTCATAAGTAATCTGTTAATGAAATCAGAAATAAAAATGCCACAAAATAAGTAAAATGCAGATGATTGTTTGGTGAATAGTCTCCTAAAGATGATTTGACATAACTACTATTATGATTTTCTTTTTTAAGAAGTCTTGAAATGGAGAAATAAATATTCAACTGCTCTCCAAATAAAACACAAGCTGTTTCTAGCTCTCCTTTGCTTCAATAATAAATAACATCACATCAATCCCTGTGTATGTCTAATATGACTTCAATGTTTTAGAAGAGGAATGTATAGAATAAGTATCTCGGCTCACATATATATTAGGTAATGTCTTTCATCTCTTGCATGTTAAATTATTTTGCAAATAATCATTGCTAGAAATTTGATCTGGTTGCTGGTAACACTTATGTAAACAAAATCTAATATACCACACATCTTATATGACAGCTTATTTTCAACTTCTCAATGGAAATATACACTTTGCCTTGCATAGGGCACAAAACTATTATATGACAGAGACTACCTAATGCCAATTATCTTGTCAATACCATTTTATAATGACATTTATTTGCTAAATAGCCACAGGATGAGCAAAGTTCTAGTTAAATGGTTGCTGATCAAGTTACTGCATAAATGCCATGCTACTAATCATGGAAATTAATGATGCCAGTGTGCAGAATGTAATCAAACTAAACTTTGCTTACCCAGTATAATAATTATATTAAATGCAATGTCATGTATATATTCAATAAATCTGCTAAACCATTAGAATAATATAACATTAGTATCTTAAACATGAGAAACTATCTTCTATGAATAAAATGAAATAAAAATGTGTACATAGGAATATGTTTCTCAACTCCAAATGCTCAGTTCTTCTGAAAAGATGTATAATAAGCTAATTGTTGGAAAATTGGAAATGTGATAATAATGGTTTTGTTTTGCTAGCTTCCTCACTTCTTGTGAGACTTCAAGAGCTACAAACGTGAAAGCACTTACATATGTATCCTTACTAAATCTAGGCAGTTAGGTGCATTGAGCTGCGATGCACTGCTCCTCTCCTACAAAATGGCTGGTTACTCATTGTTGTTATATCTGTGAACCTGTTTACAGTTCAAATCCACACAGTTCCCTTTGACTAAAGATTTTTCCTAAGTTTTCCTCAATCCTCATCAATGGCAAATGTCAGGGAGGTATCCTAGACTTCGACCTGAAAAATTACTTCCTAAAATTCCTTCCCAATTTATCATTTCAGCTCACACACACACACACACACACACACACATATATTCATCAATATTAAAAAAATGCTCAAATGAAGTTTGCTCTTGTCAGTTGGAAGGTTATGATTTGATAACTTAAGTCTCTTTCCACAGCTTTTCCTTGCCCTGAAAATGGAAATGCTTGATAAATATAATATGAACTCAAGTATAGTTGCTTCATTTGAACCTTCATTAATTCAATTTATACAATAATCAGCAATGGACATTAAAATTTTTATTTAAAAAGATTTAATAATCTATAAAACTTTCTTTGTCATTAAGTTATTTAGCTTTTTTCAAATTCATCTAAATAATCTAAAGTGTTCAGAGTATCAATTTAATTGCAGAAGAAGACAGAAAGAAAGGGCAGTGGGATCACAAATACTTCATTTTCACTTTCTAGCTTTGGGAATTTACTCTGCATATAAAAGAAATACAATGTACTCACCACTAATGAAAGGCATGCTACAGCACAGAATGAGAACCGTGTATCCACCTCACCCCATTTGTCTCCACAAAAGCTTCCATCTGACTGTTGCAGTCCCTTGACATACTCTACAACCCTTTCTACATCAATGTTATTCACAGCATCATACATGCTCAGAATCTGTAACATGTGTGTACAATATATTCATTTTCAGATCATAAGTATGTTTGTTTTGTTTTTCATTTGAGAACTTACGAAAAATAAGACATTTTAAAAAAATTCTGTTGGAACTAACATAGTGAAGCTTGTTAAATGTAAATTATATCCAATCTGTCGTCTAACACAATCTTATGCTTCATTTTTAAATATGGTGGGACGAGTTTCGAAGAGACATCCTCTCCATCTTCAACTAACTTAACGACTGGTACGAGAAACTACTAACATCTATGAGGACCTGTGGCTCCGTCCCGGTGGTGTTTTTTTCTTTATAAACTGGAAATTTGTATTACATTCTCTTGTAATGTTAAAATTCATAAGATGATTCCTATGTCTATGAATGTAAATCTTCTCCCATGTGTCCAATTCTGTACATCCCTGTGCTTCTTTAAGTAACTTTATTTCTCTTTTTATATCATGATTATCTTTCCAAAAATGGTATGCCACTGCTGACCTATCAATCTGTTTGTACATAACTTTCCTGAGATGTTCCTTTAACTGTGTTCCTATGTTCCTTTTAGTTTTTCCAACATATATCTTATCACATTTTTTACATATTATTTTGTAGATGCCTGACTTTTTCTCCTGTGGAATGTTATTAAAACTGTTTTGTCCACTAAAGCATTTTTCAGAGTGTATCTGTTAACAGGTGCCAATTTAATGTTCATATCTTTAAAATTTTTTTTGAATTTATTCATAGCTACTGGATGGTAGGTGAATTTTTTAAAAACCGGTCTCTCTTTTGCAGTTAATAGTGTGGTGGTATTCTTGATCAATTTCTTCTTTAGGAATCTATTAAGTTTTTTATTTACTAAATTTTTGTTAAAATCATTTATAATGGCAATCTCCTGTATCCTCTCAAATTCTTTTTTGCACTCCTCTTTGCTGATTGGTAAATTCACCAGTCTATATGTTAAGCTGTTGAAAATTGAGTGCTTGTGAGCTATGGTGTTAAACCCATTTGATTTTATATAGTTATCTGCGCGAGTATCATTTCTATAGATTCCAAATTCTAAATTTCCATGATTCTTATTAATTTGTATATCTAAAAATGGCAACATTCCCTTTGTTTCTGTTTCCAGCGTGAAGGATATATTCCTCTCTTGTATATTTAAAAACTTCCAAGCATCTTCAACAAATTCTTTTTTCACTCTACTAAAAATGTTATCAACGTATCTGTATCAGCATTTAAAATAATGTGGGAAGGCGGAAATTATGTGAGTTTCAAATGTACTCATAAATAAATCTGCCAGAAATGGGAACAAAGGATTTCCCATTGTGAGTCCTGTTTTCTGTTTATAGAATTCTCCTGCAAATGTAAAATAGGACTGGTTTATACAAATGTTAGTAAGGTGGATGTATTATTTCCTGTGAGTTTCATATATTCCCATCTCATTTAACCAATCGTTCAAAAACGACAAAAGCTTGATGTAGTATCGTTGTTCCCAAGTATTCCAACTGACAAGCTTTTATCGACGGAGCCACAGGTCCTCATAGATGTTAGTTTCTCGTACCAGTCGTTAAGTTGGTTGAAGATGGAGAGGATGTCTCTTCGAAACTGGTCCCACCATATTTAAAAAAAATGAAGCATAAGAGTGTGTTAGACGGCAGATTAGATATAATTTACATTGCTTTTGTTTGTTTTTTTACAGTAAAAGACTTTGGTTTGGGTTGGAGGAATCTGAGCTGCTGCTTATTTCAGAGAATCAAAGAATTGAGAAATAATAGGATATTATAATTTAAATATAATTGTTATATTTGATTATTTCATGCCTGATATTGTAATAAGGGTATACCTATAAAATGGTTCATGGCAGAATCAGAATTTTAATGTATTAACACAATATAATGTAAAACAAATGTCAAGTACGAAAATATGTTGAATTATAAAACTCATTTCTCAACAAAAAACATACAATTATTCAATAGTTTTAAAAATGTTAAATTAAATATGGAGATCAAAATGTCTATATATTATCCAACAAGAGACTAAAGAAGATATAAACAAAGCCAAGTGACTCTTTACTCAACACAACTTCCGCTTTGGTCTACTTGGGTTGCCTCACTAAATAATCCACAGGTAAATATAAAAATATAGCTACAATAAGATATTTATAAATTTTTTAAATATAAAGCATTAAAAGCAAGCTATTTGAAATTTTAAATTAAATAACATGTTCAATGTATTAAATAAAAATTCATGCATTTGTTCTGGTGGCCATGTGCCATGCATAGATGATAATTAATGAGAGGTACAATGTTTGAGTTTATGTTTGGAACGGAACAATGGTGCAGTTATGTAGAACAGTTGGTTGGAACAGAGGAAAGGATTACCTGATGACTCCTAAGAAATGGTGGAATTGCATTATACATATGAGGCAACAGGAACAAGGTATATGGAATCCTGGAAGATATAATGGATACTGTAAGATTATGAGAAGTATTTTAAACACCATTTCACATTGATAAACATGTCCACTATACCCTAAACTTAGGAATTGTCTTTAAATTCCCTCAAGCTGAGGTCAAAGGGCTTCAAAAGTTCACCAATCAGATACTATCTAGATAAAAATAATGCCTTCATCTTTCATTAGGAATAATATTACCTTTTCTGCCATTTTTCTGTATTTATTTCCATATAAAGCCACTATCTTTAATTCATTATGCTTATTCAGAATTAGAACTTTTTTTCTGTTACTATAATCACAGATTCAAGCATTAATGCTAGGATGACTTAGATAGTAAGATGCCTGAGAGTCATCAGGTTGACTGTGGCAGCTGTGGATGTAGTTCTCTTCTCTCTGGCATGACCAGACTAAGTCAAATTTAACTTAGCTTGTTCACTTAGCCTGGAGTGTTTCATTTCACTATAATTACTTTAAGAGTAACAGCAAGTGAACCACAGTGCTGACCATATTGCTCCATCTAGTGATGAAGGGTTGTTCACAATCCCTAAATGCCTTACGATCATTGCCCCAAGCATATGCAAGCCACAATTGTGCCAGGAATTTCTTCTTTTACCAAGATATTTTTCCTGCTTGCAAAAAAATGGCACAACTGAACACATGTCAGTCTTTGGATTCTCTTGCAATCTGAAAAATTTTGTTTTGGTTTTGTAACATAAAAATCCCCACATATAATAAAACAATAATCTGCTACTTCAAAATTGTGAGAATTAAAATGGATTAACTACAATGACTGATATGGCAACTTGTTTAAATTTATTCAAACATGAAACAATTACATATTAATAGATTGTAGCAATTTTGTATAATTTTTTTCATATGTAAAATTGATAGTTTGTCTTTGATCAAATAAGTAATTGCAAATTTTTCTTGTAACATAACTTTTGTCACAATAATCCTTTAACAGTTAATCACTGCGCATTTCAGCTTTCTAATAGATTTAATATTTGTGCTACCCCTGTCCCTAATGAGCTGGTATAAAGTAGAACTCAAGCGTAGTTTCCATATCTTGCATTTCTTCTTTTCGTAACTCTTCCATTTTTTGTGGTTATTGGCAGCTCTTCAAAGACCCAGTTAATAATAATAATAATAATAATAATAATAATAATAATAATAATAATAATAATAATAATAGAGGGAGTAAAATGGAGCAATTCAATCAAGATAATCCTTCTCAAATGAACAAAATATGCTACCACTACCACTATCACTACCACTGCTACTGTTGTTGTTGTTGTTATTATACATTTTTATCTTGCCAAGTTTTAAGTCTGTAAGGTTCTCTCTTCCACTTCAGCAGGAACAATTACATTGCATTATAAAGGTAATTTACAATACTATTAATGACATTAACAATTTGAGTCTAATGCTTATTAAGTGCTGCATTCTCCAAATAAATAATAATTACTGTGACAGGCGGTATTTGATATGAGATGGCACATAGTACCAGACATGAGCAGCAAGAACTGTGAAGGATGAATAAAAATCAGAGGTTCAATGTAAGGGTATAGAGAAAATGAAATTGTTATTCAATCAAGTTTTTAAATTGTGATGAGAGTATAAAGAGATGTTAGAATTCAACGCATAAGACTTTCCAGTCAATGCCAGGATAACAAGTTGATTGCTGGAGTGATATTTTATTTTTGAAGGCTGCACACATAGCAAATGCATGCATAGTGAACATACTGTATAATTGATGCATTAATCGTGTACCAACCAGCTTACTTTGAGTAGGTAACATTTGCGTCACCACATTTTTTTTTCAGAGCCATTGATAATAATTAGGTGAAAAGAGATTCTCTGTCTTACTGCATCAATAATATTTTAGTTTCAGCTAATAGTAGTCTAGGATTTAACAACAAACTCCATGTAAAGTGATGTTGAATGGTGGCATAATGCTGCCATTCAACATCACTTTACATGGCAAATGCCATTTTTCCTCAGAAACTTTGAAATCAATTGTATAACAATAGAGTTTCCCTATCTTACTTTACCAATAATATTTTAGCTTCAGCCAATAACTGTCTAGGATTTAACACCAGACAAACTCCACATGAAGAGGTGTAATAGGCTTAGCCAATAACAGTCTAAACATTAAAGGCAAACATAATCAGTGTTTTTGTTGAGTTATTGAGTAACGGCCTCTTTTGACACTGGCTGGGTATACAATGAGCATGACAGTAATACTCTTTGTCCAAGATTGGTTATGAGGTCAGTTAATAGAATGTTGTAGAAATTAAAATGTAGCATAATCAATGGCATACCACTATTTTTTCAACAAATGGAATACTAAAAATATTTTTTACAACTTACTTAATTTGTCAATTAAGATTACTGTCAAAACAGATATCAACATTTTTACACAAGGTTGTATTGTCACTTTTGATTTGTTAAGTTTCATGTGAATTAGTAATGTGTGATTAGTTTTGTTTAATAATTAATAATGTTCCATTATGACTGCCTGTGGTTTTCCTGAATTTAAGATAAGTTTGTTTAGTTTAGCCCATGTTGATACTGAGTCTAGATCTTTCGTAAGTTCAGCTATGGAATTGATAAGTATGAATGCATATACGGCTGTAGGTCATCTGCATTAATATGCTATCTGCAATGCTTAATGTGCTTAGTGATATCATTTATTTAAATGCAAAATAATATTAGTCTGAGTGCTGACCCTTATAGCACTCCACATACTATTGAATTTCAAGGCAAAAAGCAATCTCCTTAAGGTTAAGGTAGTTTTCTGAATTTTCCTTGTTTTTGAATTGGTAAATGCTAACTTTGGGGACTCTGGCAATCAATTTCCAAATGACAAGGTTCCCACCCTTTTACTCTAAACCCTCAATTTTCTTCTTATGAGTTGCTTTTACTATCCAGGTCCTATTACACCTTAACATTAAGATGTATAATAATAATAATAATAATAATAATAATAATAATAATAATAATAATAATAATAATAATAATAATAATAATAACAACAACAACAACAACAAAAAAACAACAACAACCTTTATATACTCATGGGAAAGATGTACTAAATTATTTTTACCTATTTTTATATTTTTACCATTTTTCTATGTGCCCAAAAAGTCTTCCTACAATTTTATTAGATGACTGTTGTACTGTTTCACCATTAATATTAGATGACTCTCTAAAGATACTCCCATAAATAGGTAAATATATCACAAAATTTACTGGATACACAACATAGTATAGAAAAATGGATATACTTTTCAATGCTGCTAGTGTTTACCTTTGTATATTACTTCCTCACTGAAATCAATGCCAAAATCATACGTAGATGTCTGGGATAAAACAAATTTGAATGGCTTAAGTAAACCAACAGACCTGACATGCTACACTGACAATGAACAGATATGCTTCTGTCATTTCTTCCCCCCCCCCAAATATTATTAATGATCCCATGGGAAATGAACTTACTGCTCTTGGATCTAGAGGTAAATGAAAATTACCAAAATACTTGGGCCCATCAATTACAAAACAGAAAAAAAAAAATGATAGCATACACTGGACTTGCCTTTTAAATGCCAAAGATTACAAACCTGCACTGCACTAAGAGTATACAGTAAGTGAGGATCATGTCCTACACTCGCACTAATTCCACCAGACTCATCTTGGCACATCCTGATGAATTCCAAAATTTCTTCCTTATTCATTCTCTCCAAACTCCCCATAAGCTCAATGGCAGTCAGACCCCAGTATATGCCAGACATTCGCAGGTATTCTGTCATGCAATATTCCTATAAGTGGAAAATAATAAAATAGTTAATACTATAAAATTATAGACAACTTAGGGAGATTATTAAACTGCATAAAATGTTTTGCTGTGTAGTGTTTCTTTGTTTAGTTGAAGTGGAGGTGCCAGATTCTTCTGGATGACCGAGGACTGGGTCTTAACAAATGCTGCTAAATATAGTTAGTTGAATGTGTAAATCAGTATTTAAAATTTGTATCAGCAAGTTAAAATATTGGCCTAGGTTAGAACTAGGCCATATTATAATATTTGTATACTTAATACTATTGAAATAAATAAATATAAAATTATAAAATACTTTAAACACAATTAGCAAATGGCAGATCAACTTCTGGATTTACTTCCTGCATAAATCTATAAATTAGTAATAATATTAATATATTATTATATTATTATGTAATATATTGCTGCCTATCATTTCCACAGCTAAGATGATGATTGTTGTTTTAGGGGCGCACAACAGCTAAGGTCATTAGCGCCCAAACATACTAAAAACTGCGTCAGAACTAAAATAGAAACAGTTAACACAAATCAAGTCTGAGCAGCACGTTGTGCAACAAAATAAAAGCCCATAACAAGTAACAAGTGGGTGTAATGGTCAACAAAGGACTGGTATTAAAATAGCCGCAATCGCGAAAACAACAGTCCTATAATGGTCTAAAAAGGGTCAATAAAACCCAAAAACCATCAACACAATAACATATAAAAACTGGTAGTAAAACACATCAGCAAAAGCTGAAAATAACCCAGAATTGTAAAAGTCTAAACTGGTAACAATAAAACCCCATAACAATAACAAGGGTTATGTATAACAACTCAATAAAAAACTGGTACTAAAAACGTTGCATCAAATGCTTTAACAACAACAGTCTTAAAAGCATCTAAAAAGCCGTCATGGATAAAAAGAAAACACCTCACACCTTGCTCCAAAAACCACAAAAACGGATAAAACGGAGCACTCGCTCAACAGCAACCACATCGTCTGCAAGTATTTCCTCAATAGAGGAGGGCAAACCTAGTCTATGTCTAAAAGCTGCCAGATGATGGCATTCAATTAAAATGTGACGCACTGTAAAGGGGTGGTCACAGTGGGGGCAAGCTGGAGCGGGTTGACCATTAAAAAGGTGAGAATGACTAAAACGGCAATGCCCAATTCTAAGACGAGCTAAAATTACTTCTTCGCGACGAACAGCGCGAGAAGAAGTCGACCAGTTAAAAGGGGCGGGTTTACACTCACGGAGCTTATTATTTGGGAGTAATTCCCACTCCTCGCGCCAGCGCGAAAAAATGGCTCTACGAAATGAATGTATAAAATCCCCGAAATAAAAACGCTGCTCGTACTCAGCAGGGTCTAAAAGAGCGGATTTTGCTGCAACATCTGCGGCCTCATTACCTGGGAGTCCGACGTGTCCAGGCACCCATAGCAGTGTTACCCTGACGCCAGCGTCGAAAAGGGTTAAAACTACATTCTGGACCATCTGTACAAGAGGGTGGTGATTGTACAGCTGTTTAAAACTTAAAATAGCACTCAAAGAGTCGGAACATATAACACTGTTCCCCAGCCCGTGATCAGAAATAAATAAAACCGCCCGATAGATAGCATAAAGCTCCGCCATAAAAATAGATGTTGCAACGTCAAGCCCATACGTAAAACTAGCCCCATTAAAAACAAAAGCACATCCTACACCTGTGTCACATTTAGAGCCGTCGGTATAGATAAAATTCCAGCCATTAAAAGAGGATTTGATCTCGCTAAAAGAACAACGAATAATATGTGCTGCGGTCGATGATTTTGGACAGGACGTAAGCCCGAGATGAACGGGGGCCTCTGCTAAAATCCAGGGGGGAGAAGAAGTTTCCCCGGCTAAGAAAAAAGCAGGTAACTCCATGTCCAACGTCCGTAAAATCTCCCGAAAGCGAAAGCCAGCGGGCTTATGAGTAAAAGACCGAGCAGCATAAAAACGATCAAAAGACACATTAAAAAACGGCCCATTCGTGGGATGACGAGGTTGCGCAGCCAAGCGACAACCGTACGCGGCCAGTAAAACATCCCTACGATAAAACAACGGAGGTTCTCCAGACTCCGCACATAAACTCAACACAGGGCTGGTGGGGAATGCCCCAATGGCAACACGGATACCCCGGTGATGAATCGGGTTCAGGCGGCGCAGAACAGAAGGCCGCGCAGAGCCATAAACCACACAGCCATAATCCAGTTTCGATCGGATGAGAGATCGGTAAAAACGTAAAAGTATAGTCCGGTCAGCTCCCCAAGATGTGCCACATAAAACACGTAAAATGCAAAGAGAACGTTCACACTTGCCTTTGAGTTGCGCTATATGCGATGACCAGCATAATTTTCTATCGAACACCAAGCCAAGGAACCGAACTTCGTCTGCGAAAGAGAGTGCGTCTGGGCCAAGATGGAGCGAAGGTGGAAGATACTCCTTGTGGCGCCAGAAGTTCATGCAGACGGTCTTCTCTGCGGAGAAACGGAACCCGTGAGAGACACTCCAAGCGTGGAGGCGGTCGAGACAGCATTGGAGGCGGCGTTCCAGGAGACAGGTCCTCCGAGAGGAAAGATATATGGCAAAATCGTCCACAAATAACGACGATTGTATTCCTGGCGGTAAACACTGGGTGATAGAGTTAATAGCAATGGCAAAAAGTGTGCAACTTAGTACCGAGCCCTGAGGTACACCGTTCTCTTGAATAAAATTCGACGATAAAACTGATCCCACGCGAACATTAAAAACCCGGTTTTTCATAAATTGCTGAATAAAAACAGACATACGCCCACGTATGTTCCAATCGTGAAGCGTGCGGAGGATACCGCCTCTCCAGCAAGTATCGTACGCTTTCTCCAGATCGAAAAATACAGCAACCGTTTGGCACTTGCGCACAAAACCGTCCATTATGTGGGTCGAAAGAGATAAGAGATGGTCGACAGAGGAGCGGTGACGACGGAAACCGCACTGAGCGTTCGTCAACAGATTTCTCGACTCCAAAAACCACATAAGCCGTCCGTTAATCATGCGTTCCAACACCTTGCAAACGCAGCTGGTGAGGGAAATCGGACGGTAACTGGAAGGAAGATGTGGGTCCTTTCCAGGCTTAGGTATCGGAATGACGGTGGCCAATCGCCAAGCGCAAGGAAATGTGCCGTTACACCAAATAAAATTAAAAGTTCGTAATAAAAATGCTTTGCCTTCTGCTGGTAAATGCTGCAACATGGCAACATGAATGTCATCAGGTCCCGGTGCGCAATGTCGAGAGGTAGAAAGGGCACGCTCCAGTTCCCTGGCGGTAAAAGGAACGTTGTAGCTCTCCTGATGGTCGGAGGCAAACGAGAAACCTTTCCTCTCAACCTGCTCCCTTAATGCGCGAAATGTAGCCGGGTAATTGGCGGAACTAGAAACATCAGCGAAGGTTCGCCCTAAAACAATGGCGACGTCAATCGGAGTGGTGAGCACTCGATTTAAAATCCTAAGACCGGGTATAGGTGTAAACCTTGGTTTGCCAGCAACGCGGCGTAGCCGTTCCCAAACTACGGATGAAGGCGTTGTGCGGTTAAAAGAAGAGGTAAAAGAAATCCAAGAGGCCTTTTTGCTATCCTTAATGACTCGGCGGCATTTGGCGCGAAGTTGTTTGTAGCAGATCATATTTGCTGAAGTAGGGTGGCGACGAAAAACTCGGAGAGCACCTCGGCGTGCACGCAATGCATCCCGGCATTCATCGTTCCACCAAGGAACCGGTAAGCGTCTGGGGTGACAAGACGACCTGGGAATAGCCTTATCTGCGGCTGTTATGATGACAGCACGGAGGTGCTCGATCGCGACGTCGATAGATGGAAAGTCACACCCTGAAAATTCGGCCAAAGATCGATAGAGAGTCCAATTCGCCTTATCAATGAGCCATTTTGGCGTGCGCTGTGAATGTGCGTATGGAGAGAGTACATGGATCTGACACGGAAAGTGGTCACTGGAATATGAATCAGAGATGACGTTCCAGGTGAAATGTACAGCAAGCGAGGAAGAACACATGGATAGGTCCAAGTGTGAAAAACTGTGAGTGCTGTCAGAGAGAAAAGTAGGTTGTCCAGTATTGAGCAGTACTAGATGGTGACGATCCAGAAAGTCGGCTATAATGCTACCCCTCGCACACTCCGTGGCGGAACCCCATAGGGGATGGTGTGCATTGAAATCCCCCAAAAGAAGAACAGGGGGTGGTAGCTGAGACAAAAGATCGTCCAGGTCAACTGTGGTGATGGTGCCGGACGGAGGTAAATAAACATTGCAGACAGAAAAACTAAGGCCAGAAAAGTGAACTGTAGCTGCAGCAGCTTGTAAAGGAGTCTGGAGCTGTAGTGAGGTGCTGTACACGTTATTGCGAATTAAAAGTAAAACTCCGCCGTGAGCGGGAGTGCCATCTTCGGGAGGGAGATCAAATCTCACCGAAGAGTAACCGCGTAAATTAAAAGAATCACTTGGGCGAAGCTTAGTCTCTTGGAGACACACGAGCAAAGGGTCAGTAGAACGTAAAATTAACTCTAGGTCAGGTCTTCGACTACGGAGACCACGCACATTCCACGAAAGGATAACCATTGTTAAAATTATATAAAAGAAGCTAAAAATTTACCACCTTACTTTTTGGACGGTGCTGGGCGAAACAAACGTCCTTTTTTCAATCGCGTGGGACTCGGTGGTTTTGAAGGAGCAGGCACATCCTGCTCCATCACTTCCTCAGAGGGAGGGCTCTCCCGCTGAGAAGCATCCACCGATTCCAACGCCTGGAATCGGTTGGATGTAGATATAGGCGGCGACGGCGACCGCCTAGCGGGTTTGCTCCCATCTTGGGAGCGTGACCTCCGAGGAGGAGAAGGGCTCTTTTTCTGCTCTACCTGAGTTGATGACTTTAAAAAATCCGTTCGCGTAAAACTCGTCCTGAACTTAATATCAGGGGCATTAAAAACAACCGCTTTGGGCTTCACGGTAGAGCGCTTTGGAGAACTAGGAGTAGTTTGGACCCGTGTAAAAACAAGATCGCAGGTCTGCGTACTGCTATCGCACTTCTTGGGCGCAAAAGAAGCTGCTGCGCTGTAGGTGCCGGTCTTAGGCACGACAGGTTGGCGAGACTGGAGTCGCTTCCGGGCTTCAGTAAAGGAGAGTTTTTCCTTCACCCGGATCTCCTGGATACAGCGCTCCTCTCGAAAACGAGGGCAATCGCGGGACGAGGCTGGATGTTCACCGCGGCAGTTGACGCAGACAGGAGCGGATGGGCATGCTCCCTCGTGACTTGCTTGACCGCAGGTTGCACAGATGGAAACGGCAGTTTTACATGATATGCGAGTGTGTCCAAAACGCTGACACTGGAAACATCGCAACGGGCTCGGGATATACGGGCGCACTTCTATCACCTCGTAGCCCGCCTTGATCCTCTGCGGCAAATCGACCCTGTCGAATGTGAGGAAAAGAGTCCGGGTCGGCTGTAATTCCCCCTCTTTCCTTGCCTGTACACGATATACTGAGGTGACCCCTTGGTCTTCCAGACAGCTCTGGATTTCCGGGTCGGTCATTCCGTCTAGAACATTCGTGGTAACAACTCCTCGCGACGAATTCATGGTCTTATGTTTCTCGACACGGATGGGATATCCGTGGAGTAGCGTCGCCTTGAGCAACGAGTTGCTTTGAGACAGGCCTAGTGTCTCCACCAAAAGTGATCCGTTGCGTAGACGGGTACAGGACTTAACGGGTCCAGCTATGGCATCAATGCCCTTCTGAATTTTGAATGGATTTACGGTCGTAAACGACTGATTCTCTTCAGTACGACTAATGACTAAGTAACGAGGGAAAGACTTCTCGATTACTTCTTTTGCATCAACTCTTTTACGTTTAAAATGTAAAGGATTATTTTCCAGTACCATAGCGATTTATTCCTCCACCATTGCAACCGTCTCCGATGGCGGGCTGCTTCCTGGGCGCCACCCCGGCTTAGGTTACTGGCTCTGGCCTGAACAAAGTAACCTCAGGGTCACACCTTCCTGTGGGCTGACGAAGGGACCCAATCGCCTGCAGGAAGACTACAGCTCATGCAATGGCCCTTCCCCGGGCCTGGCCTTTACCAGGGGATACGCTCCCGTCCTACATGATAACCCTGTGCTGGGAGTTACGCCGTTACCCAGTCACATTTTACCGCGTCAAACATGGGGGCACCCATCAGACAAAGAACAGGGAAGTAGGACAAATAAAACAATAAAAGAGGCGAAATAAAAAGGAGTCAAACGCGCTAAGCGCGGACCTGAGGGAGCAGCTCGGGTGCCTCGGGGTCGCTACGCCCCGTACCCAATAAATTGGGCCCCTGAGGGGTCCACAGCTAAGGACTAATATATGACATAGACAAATATGAATTACAATTTGTAAATAGAACAAAAACAATGAACAAGCACAATGAACAATGAACATTTTCAACACTTATCACTCCTGTTTCTAATGCTCTGATGACAGCTGTTCAGAAGTTTCAGGATGTCACTCAGGAAAAAGTTTTTTGTGCCAGTTTGACCACTTCTGAATAGCTTGTATCAGATCCTCATCATTGCCAAACATTTTTCCCACCAAGATATTCCTTTAGACAGCTGAAGATGTGACAGTCTGAGGGTGCAAGTTCCAAATGTATGGAGGATGTGTTAGAACATTCCATATCTGTTTCTGGATGATTTCCACATTGAAGCAGTCACATTATCCTGGGCAGGTGCTATCCTGGAGAAATGAGATAAGGTTTATGTCCTTTTTACTGGTTTCAGATGCCTGTCTTCACAAGGCCTTTGAAAAGTATCCAGTAATACAATCATTTTCAGTATAAATTATATTTTGAATCTAACACATTGAAGCACACATTAATAATATCTTGTGAGTCTATAAATTTGGAAAAATACTCTTCCTAACTAACATGTTCAAGGTTTTATCTGGACAAAAGTTCACAAAACATTCCTGACAAAACCTTGAGTAAAGAAGCTAGGAAGAGTGTTTTTTCAAACAGTTTGACTCATGAGATATTATCAATTTCATTTATTGTGTCTTGATTTATACATAAATACCATTTAGTACACATCCCCTGAATGAGTTTGACATGGTCAACATTATCACTTGTTATGGAAGTCCTTAGCCAGTGCTCAGAGGTTCTTTCCTCATCAATTTCCCTTTCATTATTAAATGCACTGCTCCACTCATTTAAATTAACCTTTTGAAGTGCTTTCTCAACAAGCTGTATCTTCAATTTCCAATAATTTACAACACTTTCTTATCAAGAATTTAATTACAATATACCTTTTCATACTTGTGTATATATGATTCAGTTATCTAGGTCACAATAGACAAGTGTTGGTCCTGGTGGTGTAGTGGTAACCATACTTGCCTTCTAAACCCAAGATTGCGGGTTCAAACCTGGCCAGAATTGATGGATTTTTTCGAGCCTAAAAATCCTAAGTATGGCTTCCTTCAGAAGGGAAGTAAAGCCGTGGATTCTGTATCGTACATTTATGGCAAGAAAAAGAACCTCAAGCCTGAAAGAAGAAGCCTCTGAGCAAAATTTGTTGGCCATTTCACACCCTGAATAGAATGGGACGCTGATGACCTATGATGTTTAAGTGTGTCCATATATAAATCAAATAAAAAAAAATCACAATAGACTAACTGCACATTGTGTAATGTACCCAAATGGTTGCACATAATTCTAAAAATGTACTAAATATAATCCAAAAATGTTGACACAAATTCTAATTCATAAATCGTTGCTAAGCAATGTCTTTTACCAATTCAATATTGTTACTGACTTGATAATGCTTCCATTGCATGACTTGAGAATGATAGATGATAAACTACCCAAAGTCAATTCTTTCAGAATGGAAAAATTCCCTGGACAAACACCAAAATTAGTCAGTTTGCCTCACTAAACTTTGCCTTCCATATATAACTAACTTTGTACCCATGGCTTAAATGAGTCATGAAGAATCTGCATGGAATTTTAGATGACACTTTGTACTATACTTCATAACCTTAAATCAGAGACAGGAGCTAATTATAGGATTACAAAAATTAACTACTTAGTCTCCTATCATATTCATAATGAAACTATTGAAAGTCTACAGACTTTACAGCAGAGGCAGCCAACACCAAACAAACTATAAGTTTGCAATTCACATAATTTCATTTCATTACATTTGGGGTTCATAGAGCCAGTTTGTGTTTTGCCTTTTTTGCCTATTTTGGTTTTTGTTGCCTATTTTAAGGTTTAAACCCCATTTTTTGGCCTGTTACAGATCATTTGGATTTTTACTATGATTATTTATGCAGTTTAAAATGCACATAAAGAATTTCAATACACCAAAGTAAAAAAAAAAGTTATAAAAATGAAATGTATGCTCACCTCACAAAAATATCTATTGAGAATACTGTTAAACATTTCTTTTCAAGATGTCAAAATCTTTCTCCTCAACCTATTCACTTAAGCTCTTTAAATAGCAGCACCTTTATTAGTGAAAGGAACACACAGTTACCTCAAGCATACAAATACTAAGAAATATAAAACATGAGAGAAGTATTATAGTTTTGAATAGTTCTAGCAAATGACCTTGTATTGATCTGTGCTAGACAATTCTAGGAAATGTGTGGTGGAAATAACCTCTCAGCTGTATAAATGTAACAAACATTTGCAAGCAAGAAAGATCAGAGCGGTACAGCTGCGCAATAAACTGTTTTTACAATGTGTTCAGTATGGAAATAGGATAGATACTAACCTGTTAAATTGATTTATTTATGGATGATTAACATCTCAGGTCATCAGCGTCCCATTTTATTCAGAGCATGAAACGACCAACAAATTTTGCTCAGAGGCCTATTTTTTCAGGCTTGAGGTTCTTTATCGTGCCATAAATGTATGACAAGGGACCCACGGCTTTATTTCCCTTCTGAAGGAAGCCATACTTAGGATTTTTACACCTGAAAAAAATCTATCGATCCTGGCCAGGTTCAGATACTAACCTGATTCACCTATAACTGCATAAACAGAAAATGAACTCAACAAGAAACCAATGTGCATCTTTTGTTCATTCACCAGGACTATTCAAAACTACTTTACTTTGTCTTGATCAACATTTTCATGATGTCCTGAAAGGTGAATATTGTGAATAAGTCCTTCTGAAATAGCTTGTTTTAAATATGCTCCAATCACTTCAGTGGAAGTAGAAGTTCTTTTTCCGTGATGAAAAATGTTCTCTCTGATAAGCCGCTGATTATAACAGTTGATACCTTGAAAAAACATCTTGTTGTTGCTTGTAACCAAGAAAAGTAAGCATAAGTATCTTAATTATGAGATAAAGAAATGAAGTATCTTAAATATCTACTTTTGTTAATAATGAGTGATATCTGTTTTCACTTTTAATAAATGCCTATTTTAAGAATTTTAGGTGTCTTTCTGCTTGCCATTTTAACAAAAATAAATGTTTCAACTTCTGGGCTCTGCTCGTAACATAATACTATCAATCAATAATGCACTGCAATCTTTCACTGCTGTGTTTTACCGGCTTAGTATAATTTGGATTTGGCTTAGTATGGTCACTCCTGCTCTGTAGTGTTGTCAGATTTTGACTGTCTGACATTTACACAAACGACTAATAAATCATTAATTTGCTGAGGGATCACAGGAGGTGAACAGTGGTGATGCATAAGATGAAATGATAAATTCGGAAATGATTCTATCATTAATGAAGGAAGCATTCCAGGTTTAAATTTAGGATACCTCCCCAGCATTTGCCATCTATGAATAGTGAAGAAAACCTGGTATAAACCTCAGGGAGGATGATTGTGCCAGAAATAAAACCCCATACCTCCTTTTCATGAGTCTGCATCTTAATGACCTCGGCCACCCATTTGCTTAGGAAACAAAATAAAATATAAAACTACTGATTGCACATTTTCTCTATCATAGTTGTGATGCCACCACAGGTGGCCAAGGTTGTTATGGCATGGACTCATGGGGGTGCTAATGACTTTAGCACTTTTGTACCCTTTAAACAATAATCATCATCTTGGACTTGTGAGCAAAAGGTTTGCAGTTCGATTCCCACCAGTTCTCCCTGACCGAGATTTTTTCCAGGTTTTCTTCAATCCTCTTAAATGGAAAATGTCTGGGAAGCACCCTAAACTTAGGTATGGAATGCTTCCTTCCTTTAAAAAAAAAATTCCTTTCCCAGTTTATCATTTCATACGTACCATCAGTGTCCAGTGATGCCTCAGAAGTTGAATCAATATTTATTATATTTCTACCCATTTACAATTACAATTTTATCCCTTGATTTTGAGTGCTTGTTAATTCAGAATACTCTACAACTAACACCCTGGTTATTGTATACATGGATCCTATATCACACTAACTATACCTATTAGAAAGTGAACTCTATAAATACTTCCCTAAAGGGGATCATCTTCCATCATTGTTTCTTTATTTTTTTTTATTACCTTCTTCCTTTGCCTTGATCACTTTCCTCTATCACTTTCCTTTTACTTTCCCTACATAATTTCTAAACTGATTCAAAAATTCTTTTCTGCTACTACTAAAAAAATGTAATGACAAAATTTCTGCCTGCAAATTATCCTACCTCTTGTTCCATATTTCCTCTCCATCCTTCGGTTTCTATACATTCTAGTACACAGTGCAAGTTCATGTCTATCTTGCCACATAATGGGCACAATTCTTTGTCAACTTTTATTCCCCCTAACATCCTTGTTCCTGTTCTTGCCCATGCCATACCCGCCCTTCCCATTTTGTCAAAACATCAATATGTTTTTTCCTGCTCTATTCTTTCATATTCTTTCTATAATATATCAGAGTACCCTTATTTCCTAAGCTACCAAATATTTCCTGTTTCTCTATATAAGGGATTACCAACTGGTCTGCTATGGCATCTTAGGGTGCCGCGAGATATTTTGGGAATAAACAAAAATATAGGGGCTATTTAAAACTTATATTAAATTACTATATATATATATATATATATATATATCTCAATTACTGGTATTGGTGATGATGAATAAAAGGAAGATGAATCATTAGTTGGATTAAGTCTCATCTCAGGTATCCAACCCATAGATTAATAAGAAGAGACAGCTTCATAAATTTAAAAGTTTTATATTATGTAGTTTCAGGGAATGTTTCTTGTTGGGAAAATAGTAATATCCTATCACTATTAATATCATGAGGATCAAAACCAGAGTTATTAGAACATCCAGAAACAGAACATGCTGGCATATTGATCACATTTAAAACTATATTGTATAATAATACAAAGAATAACTAAGCTTCAATATGCTGAAAACATGGCAACAATGAAATCATTCATACAACTTACAACAAAGACAATCAAATCCAAAGCAAGAAATAACTGCTTAGGCTTGAGAACGATATGAGTGTTTCATTGTCAATTGCTAGGCCTGATATCAGACATTTGTGTTCTCAGCATCAATCACAAATATCACATTAATAAGACAAAATTTGTTTAAATGATTTACAATTACATTGTAGTCCTCTACTTTTGAAATTATATTTGTTTAGTTTAATAATTCATTAATAAAAAGGAGCTGTATTCTTAAATTTGTTATGGAGTGTTTATTTGAACATACTTTAACACATTATGTATATGTATGTATATATATGTATATGTACATATATATATATATATATATATATATATATATATATATATAGCAATGAAAGTTAAAAATTTAAAATAATTTAACATAATTTTAAAAAAATTAACAGGGGTGCCCCCAATTTCTAATCTTATTCCCAAGGGTGCTGTGAATGTATAAAGGTTGGTAATCAATGATCTATAGTTGTGATATAACACACTATTAAAAAAATATATATCTATGATACTGGCATTACAGGCAGTGTGTGTGCAAATGCTTGGTATTTTATGCTTTGATTGTGAAAAGAACTTTATAAGAGATGATATGTTTCTCTATTTCATTCTCATGCATGTTGGAGATGTTATGGTAGGAAGTGTTATGAAAAAAGTGCAATTCATAAAGGAAATGGCTTTGAAAGCAGTGAAATATGTTTTGGTACAGATATTCTCAGTATTTACTACTAGTATGGAAGTTTTATTTTCTGATATAGATTAATTTCTCTGCAATAATATAAGCAGTTAGGTTAATATTATTAGGAGATGAGCAAGCAAGTTATCATTAATGTTAGTTAGATGCATTATGACTATGAACAGATATGTTCTTTAATAATGTTATGTCTCATCAGAAACTCCACTATTATGAACCAGTCATCCCCTACAATAACCATGATAACATAATAGTAATATTACAGAAGAGATACATTTGGGCAAGTTTGGCACATACAGAAGAATATCAACAAATATAATGAGACTTACATATTCATCTTTATTGGTGCCATATGTAGCAATGTAATCAGCATGTTTCTGTAGTAACAACTCTGTTGGATGATTTGCATTCAGCACAACATCTTTCATCAAAGTTGCCTGTAAATATTATTTTAAAAATAAATAAATCTAAATAAATAAAATATTTAATTATTTATATAGCAGCCTTACACCAATATTTAACATAATAAATATAAGGGCAGGTCCATAAGTTTCCGGCCTTGCCGATAAGTATTATGGTCTTCACAAAATCCTTACCTGGTGCAATACCTTATATGTTAGGTAAATAATTGCAGCTGCAGTTTCCACTCTGCTGTGTTCAGATATAGTTACATAACGAAGGCTATATATAAAAGATTGTGACATGTTTAAAATGGAGTATTGAGCTGTTATTAAGTTTTTCACAAAAGTAGAACTTACTCCAAATGAAATTAAACAGCGATTGGATGGTATATATGGAGAAGCATCCCCCTCATATTCTATCAAAAGAATGGGCCAAACTTTTTTGAATGGGTCAATAAAGCATTGAAGACGAATAGCGTGCAGGTCGGCCCTTGGATGCACTCACTCCTGAAAACATCGATCTTGTGGAAGGAGAAATTATGGAAGATGGTGATCCAAAGCTACAGAAATAGAAGCAAAATAACAGTCCTTCCAATTATTCATGAACAATTAAACATGAATAAGGTTAGTGCAAGATGGGTGCCTAGACTATTTTCCTCAGTCCTAAAGCAGCAATGAGTCATTTTTGCAGATGAAACTATGGTCCTCTACTATGATCCCTTGTCCAAAAGAGAATCAAGGGTGGTGTAAACCTAGCAAAGCATTGCCTCTACACGCCAAGGTCACTCCTTAACCAAGAAGATCATGGCCACAATCTTTGGGACTGTGAAGCAATACTCTTCATTGACTTCAGGAAGAGGAACACCACAGTAAATGGGGATATATATACTGGCCTACTGCACAGACTATGTGCTTCCATCAAAGAGAATACGTGAGGAAAGCTGAGTTGTGGTGTGTGCCTTCTTCATGACAACGCACTTGTGCACACAGCTCTTGTTGCAAAGGAAGCTGTGAATAAATGTGACTTCAAGGAGATCGACTATCCACATTACAGCCCAGATCTAGCTCCCAGAGACTATTTCCTCTTCTTAAAACTCAAGAAGGACCTTCAAGGAAGGAAATTTAAGTGTAATGAAGAAGTGATGCATGTTGTCCATGCCCATTTTGCAGGCAAGACTTCTGCAACATTAGCAATTCCAGCAACAATTACTAATGACAATTTTGTGGACTCTATTAGTAAGATACAAATTGATCTATTTAAAGAGAGCTGTTAAACACCATAGAAATTCTACTTCTGTAACATCAGTTTATGATTTATGCTATCAAAAGCCAAATTACAAAATATTCCCAAAGGAAGTTTTTTTTTTTTTTCTCGGCGAATAATATTTCGATAGTGAACTTAAATGTGACATTGCCAATTAACAATCCCTTTCTAAAGTCCCATTGCCCGACTGACAGAGTTGTTTGAAAAAAAATAATTTACAATGTAATTATACACAGCTTTTTCAACAAAATTTGAAAATGCATTTAAGAGTGAGTATGTAACTCATTGGTCATTTGTCACCTTGTTTATATGAAGTTTAATTTAATTTTAATTCATTCTTTCTGGAAATATCTCCATTAAAAATGAATGAATACAAATGTTGCTATTCCATGTGAGCATTGCTTCAACAATATGGTGCTTCTTCTAGCCCAACCAAGTGAATTCTTGCTCTTTAATGACAATATTCAATTTCTGATAGGGTTAAAGGTTTACATTAAACCTTCCAGAGAAGTTAATAGCAGTGCCATAATCACTAATGTCACCAACAGCTGCTGGGGTAAATATTGTTCTTATTAGTTCTATTTGTTGTTTGTATAATTTTCCATGTCTTTTCATTGTTATCACATTTACCAATATCTGAGAAAAAACAGCTTCAGTGATTACATTACTGAGTATTTTCAATATAGTTTATTACGGTTTTTTTAAATTTGGGTCTTTGCTAGTACGATATTACTTATTTTATTTTACGTTATATCTCAATTTATTTGCTAATTCAATTAGATGCCATACAAAATCAACCCTTATTTCTGAAATTAAATTAAAGAATGTATTAGCACTGACACTCACCATTACTTACTCCCCTAGATTTCTTTACAGTGCCTGAAATTGTAGAATTCAGGTAAGAATGCAATTCATTGCAATATAACATTTAACCTCCAAAAAATTGTATGACGTTTAATCACAAATGTTTTCGTGTCCATTATTTCCAGGATAGCCAACAATATTTGGATTGAGTCCCTACATGTAAGTTTAAATATTCCTACTTTTTACTACACAACCATAAGAGAATTTTTAATTAAAATATTAACATCCAAATGCATTTGAAATTTCATGTAAAGTAATTTATTCTATTACAATAGTTGTTTTCACACACAAGAATCCATCAAAATATCTATAATGATTTCTTTCATATAGACAACGTTATTCGTGATGTTACAGAGGACCCATATATTATATTAAGTCCGCCAATACGTACGTGGGGCTAGTTGGCTACACTGGATATGAGCAAAACAGCGAAAAGAATGATAGAAGCGTTCTATCTTTCATAGTATATGCAAAGGAGATAGTATTAATTATCTAATAAAAGCCATGGCTGATGTATTAGATATTGATAATGCCGAGGAATTCGAAGTGGACGAAGAAGGAGACCGTAAGTTTTGTTGAATATGTGCATGTTATTTTTTGTGCTGCTAAGAAAACCGAAATTTTATTAACCGGCTCATATTAATTAAAATGAATGTTTACAGAAGGAATCGCACGTTTGAAGGAAAAAGCAAAGAAGAGGAAAGGAAGAGGATTTGGAACAGATAATTCGGCACGGGAAGACATTCGAGACTACGAATCAGTTGATCCGGATGGAGATGAAGAACCTGGACCACAGAGATGTAATGATAACGTATAATCTAAATTTCTATTCATTTGATGGTATCAATTATAAACTATATCCAATCTGTCGTCTAACACACTCTTATGCTTCACTTACTTTTAAATACGGTGGGACTGGTTTCAAAGAGAAACCCTCTCCATCTTAAACCAACTTGACGACTGGTAGGAGAAACTAACATGAATACCTGTGGCTCTGCCCTGGTGGTGTTTTTTTATAAACTTGAAATTTGTATTACATTCTCCTGTAATGTCGAAGTTCATAAGATGATCCTTATGTTTGTGAATGTAAATTTTCTTCCATGTGTCCAATTCTGTAAATCCATGTGCTTCTTTAAGTAACTATTTTTTTTATGTCACGATTATCTATCCAAAAATGGTGTGCCACTGCTGACCTATATCTGTTTGTACTTAACATTTCTGGGATGTTCCTATGTTCCTTTTAGTACTTTCAACGTATATCTTATCGCATTCTTTATATGTTATTTTGTAGATGCCTAACTTTTTCTCTTGTGAAATGTTATTAAAAGGGTTATCCACTGAAACATTTTTAGACATTGCTTAACAGGTGCCAATTTAATGTTAATGTCTTTAAATTTTATTTTGGAATTTATTCATAGCTACTGGATGGTAGATGAATTTTTTTAAAAACTGGTCTCTCTTTTTCAATCAATACTGTGATGGTATTCTTGATCAATTTCTTCTTTATGAAGCAATTAAGTTTTTTGTTTATTAAGCTGGCCCCACCGTATTTAAAAGTGAAGCATAAGAGTGTGTTAAACGACAGATTAAATATAATTTACATATAAGTTCCCTCAAATTTATCAATTGAAATCTTCTCAAACATTATGACTCTTATTTCATCAAAATCTTCAAGTTTGTCTGGAAGGCATCTTAGAAATCAAAAGTGGCACACAGTATATAATGTAATGCAGTTCTTTAAAGGAATAGTTCAGTTCTTTTTTAACATGTTTACACAATATAACATAGATAATGAAATGAACAGGATTATTATCAAAGTAAATGCCACTGGCTATGTTTGTGCATCTGATGGGGATGACAGAAGCATTGTGAAGGAGTGGGGAGTGAGGAGGAAGAAACTGTAGAGGGAGAAGCAACATTTTAGCAAACTATGACTACTCTTGTCTCCAACCTTCTTTTCAAAGTGGTATAGCTATAGAAATGCTGTGATGTGAAGAAGTTTGTAACTTTCCACGTATGTTTCTTTTCTCAGAAAGGAGTATCTATTTCATTTTTAAAACTTTTCATAATTTTTTCAGCTGTTGAAGGATGGATCCTTTTTGTGACTTCTGTACATGAAGAAGCCCAGGAGGATGACATTCATGAAAAGTTCTCAGAGTTTGGAGAAATAAAAAACATCCATCTTAACCTTGACAGACGAACAGGCTTCCTTAAGGGTTATGCCCTAGTTGAGTATGAAACCTTCAAGGAAGCACAGGCTGCCCGAGAAGCACTGAATGGAGCCGAAGTGTTGGGTCAAGCTATTGGAGTGGATTGGTGTTTTGTAAAGGGGCCAAAAAAGTAAGTTTTTCATTCTTAGGGGCATGTACTAATTTGAAATTATTACTTGTCACAAACTTAATAGTAAATGACTTTCTGAATATGTAATGTAGTCTTTTCAAACTACACTGCATCCTTGAGAGAACTAGTTACTATGTTGGCCTTACATCTATCTGTAATGTCATTGTTGAGCTATATATAAAAAATGCATTATTTAATATGAAATGGAGAAACCTTTGATTGTGTATATAACTTTTTACAGCTTGATTTAACAGTCAACATTGTATCAATGGCACATCTGCAGTTACCGGTGACAAAGGCCTCTCATTTGTAATATATCAACTTATTCCATAACAAGGCACTAAATTAATCTAATTTATGTCCTTACCAGACTCAGCAAGAGTCTGGAGCAGTTATCTATGCAGGTCTGAGAGGGTTGAGCAGTGGGCTAGGAAAGTCACATGCCAAGATCAGCCAATAAGCATAATTTGAAGTCAATAGTGTTGTGTGTTCTGATGTCTATGAGATGGTGTGTGATTTTCAGTTTATTCTTATGTTTCCATTTTAAAATATTAGGAAAGTAAAACATGGGACAAGAAACGTGTAGTTTTGCATAAAAAAGCATGTGAAATGGTATAAAAAGTGTACCAGTTCTTCAAGGAGGCAGTTGACACAAAGCATATGGCTGGCACCTCAGCTATTGGTATTGCCAAGTGCCAAGAAAGCACGGCTGAAGCCTGTAGTGTTGGTATGAGAACTGGACAGAATATTGCTAAAGCAGCAAGATTATCTTAATATTATTTCCTTTTAAATCTATATACTCATCTCAGCAATTTTTTAATTATTTATCCCATCCATAAAATGTAATCTCTTAAGCTCAGTAAAATGCACATTTTTTTGCAACCATCTCTTCATTTGATGTAAATTTCTTACCTGCTAGCCATTTCTTCATGTTGGGGAAGTAGTCCAGCGATCCAAATTTGGAGATTAATGGGGATGAGGAAGAATCTCAATAAGTCCAATAATTTTTAGGTCACAATTGCAGACCGTGTGCTGGTGCATTATTGTTTTTCATAAAATGAGGACAATTTTGATTGCATCATATAATTGCTCCAGTAGCATAGCATTATATATCAGTACTTATGCTCTTTTCTAAAAAGCCAATTTAAATTACACCAGGGCAATCTCTTTTTCAAATACCTTCTCCAGTTGCAACCCAAGTTTTGATTGCATCTTCATTTCCAGCACACATGAAGGATCCAATTTTGTTCACTGTCACATAACATCTCCAAAATTCAATTGGATTCTGTTTAAACAACTCCAACAACTTGTTCTCATTTCTGGTCAATCATCAGCAAAAGTAGCTTCCACCTGCCAATGGCTTTTTCATCTGCAAATGATAGTGCTAAATGTTATGCACCTGGTTTTCAAAAATGCCCACAGCTTTAGCAATCTCCTGCACCTGCATCCTGCAGTTACTCAACCCCATGTCAAGGATTTTTTCATCTGGAATGGTCTGCATTGCTTGTGCTCTCTCGGCTACATCTAAACTCATCAAACCACTTATACTCCATTCTAAGCTAAGATGCAGATCACCTTAGTGTCTGCAGCTATTGCCCCTTTCATAAAATAATGTTTTATTATTACATAAAATTTGTATTTCTCCATTTTGAATGCATGTTCACAAATTTAAACAAGAAAGTGACTCTTTAACATAGACTAAGCTTTGTAACTTATTCTAACCATGTACATCATCCCTGAACAGCCACTGCATTAAAACAATATTTTTTTAAATATTATTTTATATATTATTTTAAAAAATATATATATGGAACTAACACAGTCAAGCCAAGTCATGTGAATAAATTCATGTGATATGTGTCATACTAAACACACTTATTGCTTCACTTACTTGTGTGATATTCGAAACCAGTTCCAAATATCACACAAGTGAAGCAATAAGAGTGTTTAGTATGACATATATCACATGAATTTATTCAGTCACTGCATTGCCAAGGTAACATTAAAAACAATCATTGCTACCACTTTTTAGTTTCATGGATCTATTGAACGACCCTGCTATGTGTAATGTGTACAGCACTTGATGCTTGATTTGTATTGTTTGCAAATACAGCTACACTTATGACAACTGAAGAGAGAACTGGATACAAAGAACAAAGAAGAATTACAAGCTTGCAAAATTAAAGTGCGAATGAAAAACATGAAGAAATCTACCTAACTTCTGTGTTTAGCAAATGTTTTCCTTGAAATCAAAGATGGGATCATATCAGATTTTCCATAGCACTCTTTGCTATAGAATAGCTTAAGCTGTGGAGAAGTTTACTTTAAATTGGTTACAAAAAGAAGGGTGCATTGTTATAAGTTAAATAACTTTTCTACAGAATTATCAAAAATTATAAAAAAATTAAATCTTATAGTTGAAATTTAGCTACCAGAACAAAGTGAAAGACACTAAGGAACATCTACACAGATTTGGTTTTATGAATGATAACACATGTAAGATCTGCAATGCTGACAAGATTCTAAACGGAGAACATCTATTGGAATGCACAGAACTGAGGAAAGCTGCACCTGGCAGGAAAATATACAAATTATATTGATTGGCCAGGGAAAAATTGATGGATCAAAATCCTGTACATTAGACCAACAACAACAACACAAAGTGAAAGACTGTTTGCTTAGCTTTAAACTTTTTTTTTTTAAATTAAGCAGTAAAGTATGAAACAAAAATCAAGAGTTAAAAGCTTATTAAAAATACAGCTTTATAATGTCTACTAATTGATAGTGTCATGGATAGCTTACTAGGTTAGTTGCTTTTGTTCATGGTAAATTGCTTATGTTCCTCAATTCATATTAAGTGCAAACAAAAAGTTCGAAGACTAGACCAGCACACAGCAAAGCACATGCATCATTTAAATTTTGCCACCATCTCCTTCAGAATAATTCCTTTGTGCAAGAATACACCACTCCCACCATCTCTTAGGTTTTGTGAAGCTTTCCTGGAAGTCCTGTTCTCTAAGCACCTTCTGTGATTCCAGCTAGAATCTCCCTTCAGTTTCATCTGTTCAAAGAGAAAGAAGTTACAGGGGTTAAGTCTGCCAAGTAGGGCAAGTGAGGAAGGATAATTGCACTGTTGCAATCAAGAAAGTCATTCATTAGTAACACTCTATGAGTGGGTTTATTTGATGGAGCATTTAAGCTCTCTTACTGCCAAATATTCTCTTCCAGATGATAATAGATGATAATTAGCTATTATCCTGAATGACTCTCCAACAATGTTCATTTACAAATCATCTAATTTGTTCCATATTTTTGGATTTACTCATGAATGGTTCCCCTGACACCTTGTCTCCCAACAATTCTGGATGTGAATGTCTCTCAAAATTCCTTTAATGATTTGCTGCTTATAAGCCTAGTATATAATTTCAAGGTCTTGGTTTCGCATTTCACAAGTTTGATGCAGAATTTTATGTTAGTTCTCCGTTTTAGTTTGCAGTCCATAACAACAAATCTGCCTATGCATGTGATAACATAAATGTATGTAGCAAAGCTCCCAGTGTTCACAGAATGATGCCATGTGGCATAATGATTAATGAAGATCAGGACACAATCACTATACAAGCATCCCCAAGCTCCACTCTGGTTTCATGCAATAGGCCTAATCTTAGAACTTTTTGATAGCATCCTATACATGGAATTTATGCCAAAACTAACTGAACCACATAGCCTTTACATCATAATGTTCTAGCATATTAGCCAACAAGTGTGCAAATTGAAAACAAGACATGAAATTAAGCAATAATCACCTAGGAGTAAAGAGCAAAACTTAATGCCAGTAAAACAATTGCCATTGTATACTGAGAGTTTGAGTGATGCTTAATTTGAAAAAGTGTGCAGGAGGAAGCCATTAGGGCATGAAGTAAACAACAGTATTTTAGATGTATAATTTTCATTCAGTGCTGCATGAGCCCATGTTTCCAGTCAATGCTTAGCAGAGGTGAAGGTGTTAGCAATAGAACATTTGTTTGCACAGGCTCAATGTTACCAGTCATTGCTTTGTACTGCTTGAAGTGCTAGAAAATGTGTTTGGTTCTTTTGAAATAGGTGTAAAATGCATGTGCTGTGTATACATTAAATTAGTTATTTATATAAATGAAATGCCGGTTGAAAAATTTGCTGTACAAAAATGGATAATTATATACAATACTTGCATCAAAACAGATTCGTGCCAATGAGTATGTAGGCAATTTGTAGATAGGTTCTCTGTCATTCGATCTCCCAATAGAGGTACAGTTAGAAACGTCGACAGATTTAAAGAAGTAGGATTGCTGAACTTTAAATTCATAGGCCTAAGCATAGGGTTCTAACAGAAGAAAAACCGGATAATATTGGAACACCACTTGAATGTTCCCCTAATTAATCTTTAACAGAATTACCATAGTCCAAGAATAATGGGCGCATGACAATGGAAGTCTGTAGTTGGGTTTTTCAGAACAAACATGATACTATTGTTGATCCACATTTAATCATTTTCTCTGATAAAGTATGGTTTATTTATGTGGTTACATATGTTCACAGAACAACAAATTCTACAGGACAGAAACTACACGAGTAGTTCAAGAAATTTCTTTACACGATGAAAAGATTGGTGCATAGTGTGCCATAACAGCAAAAAGAATAATAGGATCTATATTTTTTGAAGATGCTGTAAATTTAGAGAGATATCATAAGCAACTACTCACATTGTTTTGATGATGATGCTTATGCTTTAAAGGGCGCAAAACAGCTAAGGTCATTAGCACCCGCATACATTTTTTTTCAATATGCATATTTTCAACAACATTCTGCTACAGACCACACTGCCCATGATTCTTTGGAGACTATAAAGAAGGTTTTTTGAAGACAGCATTATTTCTAAAGGGTAATGGCTCACACATTCAACATATCTTACCATGTGCAATTATTATTTGCGGGGAACCCCAAAAAATAGTCTATAGAAATAACCCAAACATTGTAGATAAACTGAAAGACTATAAGAGCAGAAATACTGCCACGGGTGGCCGAGGCCGTTAAGGCACAGACTGGTGAGTGGGAGGTCTGGGATTCAAATCCCGCCAGGGGTGTCCTCCCTGACTGAGGTTTTTTCCAGGTTTTCCTCAGTCCTCATAAATGGCAAATGCCGGGGAGGTACCCTGAAAACTTAGGCCTGGAACAATTCCTTCCTTAAAATTAAATCCTTTCCCAATATATCATTTCATCTCATGTATCATCAGTGTCCATCGCCTATGATGCCTCTGTAGCAGAAAGGGGCTTTAACACAATTCATTCAAGAGCAGAAATTAGGAGAATTACAAAAGAAGAAATTTTATATGTGAATGCAAATTTCATCAAGATATATCAGAAATGTGTGAATGCCAAAGGACACCACTTTGAGCAATAACTGTAAAATGTTAGTGAAATAAAATGATGATAGCGTGCATGCCATAAATTAGTGAATTTAAGAGTGGAATACTTGCAAAATAACTGTTGCTGTTTGCTGCATACTTTCTCCCACCTGCTCTCTTGAATCACACATGATGGAAACTCTCTTCATCATGCCCATGTAATTTTATAACTAGCTGAAAATTGCTGTGACTGGCAAATGCTATATACTATTAACTCTAATATATGTTCACAGTAACTCCATCACTTATACAGCATTAGGGCATGTTGTTTGTTTAAGTAAGTGGAGTTACTGTCAACATATGTAATAAATTCTAATAGGATATTTTACCACACCTTTGTCTGTAGCTTCCTAAGTACAATTTAAATAATGTTTATGCTTTTAAGTGAGAAACTCAACAGTATAGGTGGTTTTTTTTTTTTTATTTTGACCTATTCTCTTATTATATTCCATTTTTGTTTTTAGGACAAGGAAGAGCAGAAGAAGGCGATAAAAATACTGAAAGCAGCATCAAGCATATTTTGCATTCACAACAGAACAATCATACCAGGTTATAATGTGCTACAGTTCAAGTAGTTTTATCCATAACTAAGTAAAATCATTTATAAAGGATATAATATTGCTGAGATGCTCACACATTACAATTGTTTGTTGATAATACTTTATGCAACATGCTGTTTGACAGCAGCTACCCTCTAGCAGAAAGATCAGCAAACAATTCATAGCTATATCTGTTTCAATCTTACAAAATTTAATCCTTTATGTAAATACCTTTTCAGTATGGAACTAAATGCTTACTACTACATACTCTTGTAATTTGTAAGTTAATAAATATATAAATAGTGAAATTTACAGTGATAAATGCTTTCTTTCATTAGTAACCTTACATGTTATGATTATATCATTTCTAGAAATGAATTTTTGTAGTGTCTTAAGAAAAGCCATTTCTTCATCACTTGTACTATATTTGATGTCCCTTCATACAAACTGTAGCTAAGTATATGTGATATTGGAAAAGATTTCCCTGCATTCATGGTTTTATTTTTTAGAAACCCCTTGGTATCAAATCACATGCAGCTTGTTGCAGTCATGAAGATAGAAGATAGTTGTTTATTTCATCAAAAGTGACCAGAAATTTCCATATTTTTCTTTCAGGCAATTCTCAACAGCTTTCTTCTGTTAATGTAACATTCTGAAATGCAGTGAGGCAACCGTTTGTAAACTCTCTTTTGCAGTATTCAGACTCCAGTTATCATGTTGACAATTGTTAAAGAGATCTCTAACTTATGTGCAAAGACTTTCTATATGATTGGATTATTGCTAGAAATCCAAAACTTCATTTTTCTTATGTCAGAGTTCAGCTTGTCGTATATTTGCTTGTTTCTTGCCCTTTAGAATTAATTCCATACAGGCCTTTCCCTTTTTATTCAGATCATGCTTAATTTCATGCTTTGACAGTAAATTTCACTTCTTGTTTCTGTAATAGCAGATCGACTAGTTTGTGTAGAAGGAAGTTGTGGTGTAACCCTCCCAAAATTGTTCATTTTCCTTTGGCATTGCTGCAATGGGATACTATGCACATTTAACACTGAATGGTTTGTCTCCTGCACTGCATGAAAAATTTAAAACATGCTATACCACTATTGTTGCATATTGTTCCCAGAGTTCACTAATAGTCCTCCATATTTAGTAAATAGGAGACTAATGAAAAAGGGTTGATAAATTTACATCAGAGTTTGGATCAAAGTTCTTACGGCTTACATGCACCAAACTAGGCACTGACAGTGGCAAGGCTTTGTGATAAGCATGGCATCATGTATACATAACATAAAGATTTGAGCAAACACATTAAGATCCAAATATTTATATGCATTTAGAAGCTATTGACAGTGAAACAATGAAATCTTCAAAACAATGTTTTTGAGTGTTGAGACATATTTCACTTACCAAGTAAAACTTAACCAACACTGTAAGCTGATAATTTTCCATCTCTTTCCCTTGTCGGTCCTGGTGGTCTAGTTATAATTATACCTACCTGGTAGACCCAAGATCACAGGTTCGATCCTGGCAAGGGTCAGTGGATTTTTTGGGGATCTAAAAATCCTAAGTGTGGCTTCCTTTGGAAGAGAAGTTAAGCTGTGGTTCCCTTGTCATAAATTTATAGTATGTAAAAGAACCTCAAGCCTGAAAGGAAAGGCCTCTGAGCAAAATTTATTGGCAGTTTCACACCCTGAATTGAATGGGAGTAAATACCAAATCAACAACAAAATCTCTTCCTCGTATCTTCTTCCTTTTTATTTATTCATATATTTATATATTGAACTATTAGAAAACAGAGTTCCTCTCTGGAGCAAATATTTACAACAATATTGATGTTTAGCTTAGTGAATAAACCAGAACAGCATATAAAAAAAGCTGTGACACAATTTTCAAAACATTTAAAATAGACTTCTCATACTACTTTAAAGCATGTGTCAAAATATTAAAATGGTAATCAAAATCTGAAGATATAAATACATGAAAATCACCATTTTGATTCCCTATAAGCCTGGTTATTAAATGGTAATAAGTAGAGATGTGGAAAACTTGCTATGCATTGAATATGTGGTAAAGTGGATAAAAAGTGTTTGTTCGGCAATATTGGGGTTACTTAGTGGGTTTTCATTTGCAAATGTTCAAAAATTTTCCTTTATTCACCAAAAGCTATGGTTCTCAAAAATATTATCAAAATAACTGTCTTGTGTCTGATTTTCTGTTTCTAAACGAGTTCTGGAAACTGTTCACATATGGCTTTAAGAATTGTTATTTTTCTGATGCCATGAAGCCATGATGCAATATGACAAACCATGCATGACTCATACCTATTTTGGATCAGTTGATGACCATAAGATGGATGGTTTGGGGCAGAGCAGGATACTTTTGGTACCTGAGTCATGCTAATAGCTGGCCCTTTGTGCTTACACCCCCCAACGAGGGCATCTCAGGGAGGAAGATATGAAACAAGGTGCAGATGCATATTGATCCTAACATGTTTCAAGATTCAGCAATGCTGGTGGAGCTCCTTGGAAAGTCTGCTTCCATTCCAGACACTGAGGCCAAAACCTTCTAACCCTGTAAGAGAACCAATGGAATGAAATGGGAGAGCAGAAAATCTGTGGAATGTAAATGTCCATTCCTTTTGCTTAAGTGACCAGGAGAAATGACAAAAAAATCTAAGTTCAGGATGGCCAGCCCAAACTCTGAACCTCCCAAGCGTTACTGCCTGAGTCACCATCCTGCTCTATACCATGAGTCACAAATAATTGTTGCTTATTTATAAGAACAAACACAGCTTATAGAAAAGAAAGAATTTCTGAGGAATATGGAAGAAGGAGGAGTAGTGGAAATAAATGTAACTTCAAAAAAAAAAAAAAAAATAGTTCAAACTAAGAAGTAGAAAAACACTGATGGTACAAGAGCCAAGTAATTCCTTCTTTGTTAAAGTTAATTTCAAGACTGAAAAATGTGTGTTACAGAAGTGAGAACAATAAATGTTGATTATATTACCATGTTATCCAGAAAGTAAAATATCCAAACTCTGGTTTTGTAGTTTTTAGTTCTTTTAAATATATATCACATACATCATTTTTCTCTCACTGTAAGAGAAGGAGAAAATTGCTATCAATCATCTGACTTCAGTAATTGTTACATTTTATCAAATTTCTCTCTCATATAGTTAGAATAGTGTGTCAAACTCTTATTTCCATGAACCATTTATCCGGTTTAAGTGATTGCATTCCTCATAGGTATTTTGAGCTACTGTTCTTTTTTCAACACATGATTTAAATAAACATGAACTAATTTTTTATGCAAAACTTTGTTGAGGTGCCATTTTGTGTTGTCTCCTGCTCTGTGCTAAAGTGCTTGTGCTTTATGGAGTATGCTGTATTCACTTATGGGGAATGAAATCTCTTTAAAACAAAATCATAATTATTAATAATAGATACAAAATAACATTTAAACTATCTATATAGAAAAATGATGCTCATCTCTTCTCTACTAAATAGATGTAACACGAAATTTCACTATCTGTGATCTAAGAATGTCAAAAAAATTTTTTTTACAATTTATCTATACACCTGACTGAGGATGGTTGGAGAAAAAGATTTTTAAGGAAGCAATAATGCATTTTAGTGATAAAATTATGTTACAACAACCTTTAAATTTTATGCATAGTGTTATTTCTAGGTTTTTAAGTACAAGACAGAATATTTAAAATGTAACTGGTCCCAATAATTTAGTTCAGATAATCAATGTTCTGTTGTAATTCAAAAAGATGTAACATTTTAAATTTCCATAAATTGTTGGAGACAGAAAAAAGTATTCTAATTATAATTTTTTACTAATAGAAATAAGTAATGAATTTAGTTTTTTCAGTTACACTAGATTATAAATGAAAACTTTTTTTCTACAGTACGATGATTTTTTGGTGTACAGAATTCAAAAATGCATTCTGTTTTTCTGTAGCACATCTTGTTTTGGCAATATGACAATGTTCAATAAAAATATAATTGTAAAATTTGCAAAAATATTACATACTTATATACAACTTTTAAAGAAAATAAAGAAGAACAATAACATAAAAGCATACCTGAATTTGAGAAGTATGTTAGTTATCTTGTGTACTCCTTTTCTTTTCCCATGGAACTTGGAGTATGTGATTTTCTCAAGTGTTCTCTGGTAGGTTTGTTTCATGCAAGACACCAACAGTAATCACCCATTATATGTATGTCCCAATGTCCCTGATAACGTCATTCAACATCTTTCAAGTCCTTGAAACCTTTCACCTTGCTCTTCACTGACAGCTCCTAAATTCAACAGGAAGTAGTCAAGATGTGACTTGAGGAAATGAAGCTTCATACTCATATTACAGCTGAGCAGTCTGAAATTTTCCAGCATAATGCTGACAATTTCTTTGCATTGAGGGCCAATTTCATTCATAGAGATCAATTTCCTTATCTGTGGTCCATCAAATACTCCCACTCCGATTTTAGCCTGTGACAATGATGGAAATTTTGTGCACAAGTACTGGAAGCAAGGGTAACTTTTGTCAAATGCTTTTACAAATTGTTTCATCATGCCAAGTTTTATGTGTAATGGAGGGAGTTGACTTTTTTGACACTCAACAAGATGCACATTAGTAACATTTTTTCATCCAGGTTCCAGCTGCTGCCTCTCAGACCATTGGTCAGTTTCCCAATGTTTGCCCCTTGCCCTGCTATCCCATTTGCAAAGATAACAAGGAAGTTTTGTATATCCTCCCTGTTGTCCGAGTAACAGACCAATGACCTTCAAGTCACCACACATTTGCCACTCATGGTTGCTGTAATTTTCTCAAGAACGCGCTTCAGAGTTCCATAAGACTCTAGGTTCGCAGAATGTGCAAGCAGTATTGTGTTGTGGTGAATTGTCAAATTCTTCTGAACTAGAAACCAATTCATTTTCCGGAGTCATGAGCTGCTTTCAGATTCACTATAATGCAGTCTGCTGGGTGTAGGTATGGGTAGTTCGGGTTCATGAGGAATAGGCCATATAGCAGAGTTCAGATTTGCATACTTAATTCCTGCCTTATTTTTTGTTGTAGTCAGCAACTTTGCACATGCAAAAGTAGTAATCATCATAGTGATTCTGCTGCTCTCTCCATGTCAATGGTTTGGCAAATGGCATTGCCTTCTGTTTTCCTTCATACCAATAACGTAATCCCGCAACACAACTTTTACATGCAACATGAGGCGCAAAAAATTTATCCTGATCACCAACTTTCTCTTTGAAATATGAGTAATATAGTTTTTTGTTTGTGAGTCAATTTTACGTACCTTCCGGTGAAACACATAACACTCACAAATGTAATAAAACTCCTGAGGACTTTGTAGACACTGTCTCCTGCGTAATGTTGATGTAGAGGTCATATGCAAACTTTTATTTTAGCACTACATATATAGAAGACAAACATGCGTATAAACACAAGTTTTCAGCTTAACTGAAGTTGAGATCTGTGATAGCTATAAATGTAAATATAAATACCTCACAAGAAGACAGACCTGACCCATAGAACAAAACTGATAAGTGCTGGGAATATAAACATGATCATCTTGGTGATAAGGGAGGACGGAAGTGAGCAGATAAGGAAGAAAATCAACAACAGATTTACAATAACATAAATGATTCCTAGCAGTAAGCTGTATAAGCTGAAAGAATTTAGCACCATAGATATATATGCACATATAAAAATTAGATGTGATAGCCAAAAATGGACTTCATTTTTGGAATCAGGGCACTGATTTCCAAGTCACATATTTTCCTTTATACCACAGGATCATTGTTGACCAGTATTATTTATACACTCAGGGACAAAAAACTGGACACTTTTATATTTGATTATATTTTGTTCTTAATTATTTTAAAGTGAAAGAATATCCATTTAAACAAAATATTGTTTTATTAAGCACCTTAAATTACAATAATAGAAACAAAAACTTCTAACTCTGGTTAGAAAAGTTACAAAGGACGTAAAACGAGGACAAGATTTGTTTTAACTGTAAGTACATTATTTGGTGCTGAAACGTTAAAAACACATTTTAATAAAAGGCTTGACCCTTCTCTGGCTTGAATAATTGTATTTATATGTCTTGGCATGCTTTTGATCAGATCAGCTTCTTGAGGAATATGCTCCCATTCTTCAAGAAATGCTCGCCTAAACTCCTATAAAGTTTCTGGCAGTGGCAGTGTTGTCTTAACATGCTGTTCCAGTGTGTCCTACAGGTGTTAAGCAGATTCTTGATGGGACTCATTGCTGGCCATGATAAAACATGGATTCCCACTTCTTGTAGATAATTTCTGACCTTATGGGCAATATTCTGGCATTGTTTTACAATAAAAGAAACTTATCGCTTGCAAATGGGCCAATGGTACAACATGATTAGCCAAACATTCATTTATGCACCTATCAGCTGTTAGATTTCCATTTTTTACTAAAATTAACCCAGTACGAGCATTCATAGACACACCTGCACACACCATTACTCCGACACCTCCAAATGGCAACTTTTCGGAAATGCAGCATTGTGTAAATCATTCTCCCCTCCTTCTCCAAACTCTTTCATGTCCATTGGGTCTGTGCAGATTGAAACAGGACTTGTCAGAGATATACTGTTCATTTCTGCAACCCCTATCATCATTTGCAAATGCAATCATTTGACTCAGTGCATTCTGAGCAAAGTAGAATCAGTTGCAGGTCTACTTGAAATCAGTTCACTTGCTCTCAGTCTACTTCTGTCCTTTTGGGCCAAAAAATTGGATGCCCAATAATGTTAAATTGCTGGGCTAGTCATAGTTGGCAAATTGCGCTCCCTAAGAACTGTCAACACCATGTACCTCTCTTTATTTTGATTTGTAGTTCTCAGATGCCCCAAACTGGTCTTCTGATATATTCTAGGGTCTCTCTAAACCATTTTAAGGCATAATGTACTGTGCTTCTAGCCATATTCATTACATTTGCAATGTAACGTACACTGCATCCATCATCGTTAAGGGCTACAGTTCTAGCTACATCTTCAAGTCCAATTTTTTTAAGGTGAAATGTAGCAACCATACTTACATTTATAACATGCAAAAATAAAGAAATAATGATAATGAAGCACAAAGACAAGGTTAAGACAAATTGGTTGTATCCAAAACTTTATGCACATAATTCAAATATTCAGCTACATTGGCTTGTTTATAAATTCAACATAGCCTACATGTCTCCATGACAACAAATACCATAATATTTAATGACAAGCAAATATATACTGCATTATGCAAGCAAATGAAAAGCATCTGTGTGGTTTTTTTTTTTTTTGGGGGGGGGGTCTCCGAGTGTATTTTATGTGCACTCATTTTGTATGCGATTTAAAATTGATTTGTCTACACTGCACCTCGTTGGAAGCTAAAAATAGATATTTCTTGCATCAAAATTTATCTTAATGTTAGGACAGGTCATTAATTAGGTTTTGGAATTATTTATTAAAAGTATTTTATATATATAAAGGCAAAAAATTTAAGATCAGATTTATATATTTTTATTTTCTTCTCTCCCTCTCATTTTTTAACATATTGCTAATATGTATATATTAGTTCTGGATTTACCTGGGCTGATGGCAAATTGTTTTAACAACAAAGAATATTAGACTGCTTTTATGAAAGTGTAATATCTATCTTTTCATTTATCTTTTAATATTTTAGATTACAATTCCTTCTATGTGTAAAATGATTCTTGCCTACTCCTTTTGCTTTTATGTTCAAATTAATTTATAATTTTAGCTGTCATATATACCAAGCATTCTAGTCGATCATCTGCTAGCCATAGCCATAAGTTAACCAATCAAATGTTCAGTAGACAAATCATGGCATTATCAACCCACTGGCAGATTTTGAATGGAATGTATACATAGGATATCAACACTTGCCATTTTCAGTTATATGCATCAAGGTGTTTGTGTTTAAGTGACAGCATGGCAAAATGTAACAAAATGTTTAACTTGATATAACATATGGTGTACTAGTGTTATTTATTCCATCATATAAATGACTTTTACATTAATGAGAGTGACTAAATTTGACAAAAAAGATAGATCTAATGGGCTTTTGTTTCTGCAGTGTACAACAAACATAAAGCTGGTTCAGTATACATATATTAAAAACTTCACCACCTAATACAGTTATCATTTGATTGACTATATATAAAATGTTTCAAATACAGCCTGAAAGGTACTGGTTTATATAACTTTCTTTTTCTAGCACATTAGTTGTGATAGAATATGAATCGTTTAATTACAACTAAATTCAGATATCTTTGAAAATTACATTAATTATTAACAAAATTTCATGTTAAATTTGTAGTTTTATTAAAATTATACTGCCACTATATTTTACATAAACCTACTGTATATCCTATCCATTACACTACCTGATTTTGACATTATAGTAAATTTTTCACAGATTCTGTCTACAAATGACATAATGACATCAAACAAAATGCAAACACAAGCCATCCCCCATCAACACACAGCCAATGCAACAAGGAAGATGAAGCAATTGCAGGATACTAATTAGTGCATTGCTCTCCAGTAACAACAATAGTTCAGATATCCCTGAACTCCTCGTGGAGTTAATGTTTCATAAAGATAGCTTTATCATTCATCACAAAATGCCAGGTAGTTTTCAGATAGAGTATGAGGGATGTTTAAAAGCTCTTTGCCTAACTCCGAGATGTCATAAAGATGGCCAAATTATTAGATTGTTGTTAAGTGTAGTCACTTGTTTATGATGATCGTTTAAACAATCTAGTGTTAACATTATCTATGACATGGATAAAACTGGAATAAAATCTGTGATAAAATATTTTATTTTGAAGGGTTTAGCATTAACCAAAGGAGTTAAGATTCCTCATTAAAGGATTCTTCCCCTTAGTTTTCAAAAGTTAAAAAGTGGGCTGCTAAATTTAAGTGGATTTTACATCCACTCAAGATTCTGAGCACTCAAGATGTCCCCATACTATGACAAATGAGATTGTGAGGAAAATTCACAATGCAATATACAATTATCACAGATTGAAGGTGCACAAGTTGGGCGACATTGCAAAGGCCTCAATAGTCCATATCTACTATGCTTTACACAAATGAGATGGTTTTCTGCTCAATGGATACCACTTTTGCTAACAATGGACCAAAAATGCATTCAAATGAACATTTCTCAAGAGTAACCTTAACTTATGTATTCACTTATGCTAAAGTAAGACATGTTTCAGGAGAATCTCTCCCATCTTCAGTTGCTCACTGAACTCCCGAAATGCGTCTTACTTTTGTGTATAGTGTAAAGTGAATACATAAGTTAAGGTTATATTGCAACTCCATTGTCAACAGCTTTGTAAGTACAATATTTCTCAAGAGTGTTTAGACTATTTAAATTTAATTCCAGTGAGTTTCTCTGAAGTTTCATATACATGAATTCATGCTCGAGATGAATAAGCAGTCCAAAGAGTGAGTGGCAACAGGTGAAAGTGCACCAAATAAAGCAAAAACAGTTCTATTTGCAGGAAAAGTCATAGTTACAGTTTTCTAGGATTGTAATGGTTGGTGCTTGTAGACTACCTCCAGAGAGCAGAACCATCACTAGATGGTATTATCTGCAAATAGTAGACCAACTTCAGAGGCTATTCAAGCTAAACATACACACCTTGCAAAAAAGAAAGTTCTCTTTCATAATAATGCGCCTTCATCCATGTCTGGGATTGTTGCTACTAAATTCCATGAACTTTTCTTCCAAGTGATTCTACATCTGCTGGATTTGGTTCTCAGGTACTAATTCTTGTTCCCAAACCTGAAGAAATGACTGGTTGGATGAAGATTCACATCAAGTGAGGTTGAAGCCGAGACAGACCTTATTTTTCAGACAAATCTTATTTTACTGAGGGTATTAAAAAGTTGGAAAATCATTTGACTAAATTTATTTATTTAGAAGGTGACTAAGTTGAAAAAAAAATCTTAAAATCTTTTTATTTTCGTGGCCCTCTTACCTTGAACTCTTGACCCATCCCACTGCAATATACTGTCTGTCCACCAGCTCAGGACACACACATGCATTACTTAGTTGAAAAACAAACATCCACCTCAAAAAAGTGTTGTATACAATTGAGAGGAAGGATTTAACTTTTACCATTAGAGGAAAAAGAAGAGTTATTGTGCGCATGTAATGGTACCACAGTGCTATCAGTCACATTTTCCACAATACCACCCCTCTCCCAGAATAATTAATTTTCCAGTTTTTCTACATGGTTGCAGAAACCTTGACAATCAGTTTGATCTATGACCAAAATGCCTTTTAATTTTTTTAAGGGATAAATGTGTTAACATGCCTCTCTATAACTGGTTTTTACATTAGGTCATGCCAAAATTCAGATGGTACCTGAAAGGAAACAGGCAAGTTGCTTTGTGACCTAAAGATTGTAAATATGCATCCACTTTATAAACTATTTCTCTTTAGGTTTTTTAATTTCATTAATCATATGAATAATCTCTTCAGAGTCAAATATTTGAACACTCTTGTAGGTTTCACTTAAGGAGATTAACTCAGGATATGTTTCCTGGAATACTTGTCCTCATCCTAACCTGTTAAAAGACTGCAGATTTTTAATTAAAAAGTGAGGAATTTGTCAAAGTTGAAGACCATTGAATAAATGCATTAAATCTATGGAAAAAACCTTAAAAAATAGTACCATCATTCCAAAAACAGAATAATATAAATTAAGATCCACTACCATTCACTACCTAAATTTGATAGCTCAAGCTTAAAACTCCATGGACCTCATCTAAGAAATTAAAGATCAAAAATTATCATAGAGTGACACACTGTTTCTCTTAATGACAAGGCCCTATTTCTCAGCATATTATTTTTTTTTTAAATTGTTACAATCAGCCAACCTAACAGAAGAATACATTCAATGCACTAAGTTGTGCTTAAATCAAGCATTTTTTTATATTTGAGGACAAAATCTTTAAAGCAGGACTAGTAATGGGCAGTTCATTATTACTTTCATAACTGACTTATTCACCAGCTATTTCGAAATGCACATCACTAATGCTTTCCCAAACATATGTAGACATATTCACCGCTATAAACAAACAACACATGGAAGATGCATTAAAACTTTTAAACCTGCAAGAGCCTACAATTAAGCAAACATAATGTTACCATTTTTAGATTTGAAGATAATAAACTATAATAATAAACTTGAATTTGGCATCTACAGAAAGGACATGCATACAAATAATTATATCAAAGCCCATTGTATCAATCCAAGATCATATAAAGAAGCAGCATTTAAACAGCATGACATATAGAGTAATAAATATACCACTAAAACTGAACAAAGAAAATACAATAATGAATATCTACAGAAGCCGCTAAATCAAATGGGTTCAGCAAACAAATGAATAACAAAATTAAAATATTCCAAAAACAAAAAAGAATTAAACAAATCACAACTTTGGGTGATTTAGCAGAGAAAAAAAGTGTCAAAAAGTTAACTTATTACCCATCAGCCAATAAGAAAGTTCAAAAAATTTTCATGCAGTACGTCTTAGCACCTCAAAACCAATAGTGTTAACAATTCAATGAAATGAAACAAAATGAATTCCAGACTGAGAGGAAAAATCTGATCTTCACCAGATTCGTTCCAAGGATTGTGAAAAATATCTTTGTAGGAAAACCAAAGAGAAGTATAGGCATTTGGTTGAAGGAACACTGAAGAAACATCTGTAATAAACACATAGAAAAATCAGCTGTGGCAACACATTTTAGAATAAAAACCACGAAATAGTTGATTTGTTTAATTACGGATGCTCTATAACATCTCAGGTAATCAGCGTTCCATTCTATTCAGGGCATAAAACAGCCAACAAATTTTGCTCAGAGGCCTCTTCTTCCAGGCTTAGGTTCTTTATCGTGCCATAAATGTATGACACAGGACCCACAGCTTTACTTCTCTTCCAAAGGAAACCATACCTAGGATTTTTTATGCCCAAAAAAATCCTTCGATCCTGGCCGGGTTTGAACCTGCGATCTTGGGTTTAGAAGGTAGGTATGGTTACCACTACACCACCAGGACTGACCATGAAATAGAAAAGGCCATAAAGTTATTAAAAACTGTTCAACAACCAAAGAAATTAAACATATGAGAAAGGATTTATATAAAAATAAAAAAGAACCATCAGCATAACTAAATGAATTTAGACATCCCAGAAGCAGACAGCTCTTTATTCAAGTTTATCACAAGACCACCAGTCAACCCAGATACCTACTCAATTTCAACAAATGACTCAAGTCTTTTAACAACTGAAGATGTGGACAATGTTCCACATGTCCCAAGTTAATCTCCTTAAGTGAAACCATAAAGTATGTTCTAAATATTAAAGACTCAAAAGAGATTATTAATGCATGTTTCACTGTGTTAAATTCCAAATTGAATTAATTTTAAAGCGTATGAAGTTTCATTTGTGGATAACATTGCCATACTCAACTATTTTTTATGCATTCTATCATTACAGATTTCATATGTGGTTTGTCTGGTTGTACACTATGATATGGTGCAATATCCAAGGTCACAATAATTGAGGATAGCAAAAAAAATTGGAAGTTAATTTTTCCCAAATTCACTTTTCAGTTTTTTTGATTAATATGATAGTAGTCCTGCAGCTGACCCATCCTTGAATCAGGAGCACATTTTCCAAAAACCCATTCACACTGCCCACATGAACTATTACCAGACTTAAATAAAATACTTCTATTATTGAATCCAACTACAAACTCTTATTGGCTCCACTTGTATAAATTTAGTACATGTTACACAGAGTGCTATCATCATCAGCTAATAGTCTACTATTGTATAATTGAATCCAACTACAAACTCTTATGGGCTCCACTTGTATAAACTTAGTACATGTTACACAGATTATCATCATCAGCTAATAGTCTACTGTTGGATAATTCGTTTGGGAATGTATATTCTGCTTTGGTGGAGGTGTATTTAAACTTAAAGTTTATGTTTTCATCCCCAGAAGTGTTGAAGTCCATTAATCTGTCTGTATTTATAAATTTAGACTTTCTCCATTGTTGCTAACTCCGAGAGTCCTTTTATGGATTTAACTCATTTTTCTTTATTCATAGTCATGGTTTTCTGTTCAAAAATGAAATACTACTGCTTATTTCTCCATTTGTTTCTATATTATGTTCCTGAAATGTTCTTTTAACAATGTGCCTCGATTTCTCTTTGTTTTTTCAATATAGAATTCATCACATTCTGCACAACTTGTTTGGTAAATACTGGCTCTTGTTCTTCAGTGGAAATGATCATTAACATTGTCATTCAGAAGATTTTTAACATTAACTCTGATTATAGATGCCAATCTGATATTTAAATCTTTTAGAATATTTTGAAATTTTTTCATAGCCCACAGGTAATATGTGAATTTTTTAAAAAATTCATTTTTGTATAGAAAACAAAGACATAATGAATAAAGCAAAATGATTAAAAACATTACAAGGACTTACATAATTGGCAACATGGGAGAAAATCTACATTTATAAATACAGAGACAGATTAATGAACTTGAGACACTTCCAGGGATGAAATCAAAGTTCAGTTTAGTTTTAGTTCTCGGAGCATTCAGTGAGTTCGTGAAGCAGCCACAGAGACCTACGAACATTGAACTTGTCATATACAAATACCAAGTAGTTTTTAATATGTATTTACAAAAATTTGTTTACATCTACATAAATAATTACAATAAAAATAAAAAAGAACACTTAGAACAACTCAACCAAAACCAAAAACAGACAAATCAATCATACAACTTTTATTAATACATATTTACATATACATTGATATGTTGTGCAGTATACTATTGTCACTCATATATTCCTTTACAGAATAATAGGCCTTTTTACATACGTATTTTCTAAGAGCAGATTTAAAGGAATTGTCATTGTTTATTAAGGCTTTTAGACTAGAGGGAAGAGCATTGTATACTAAAATGCACTCATAATAAATGCATTTTTGATGGCATGAAAGTGCTGAAATTGGGCGATGTAGATTTGCTTTTTGTCTAGTATTCTTGTCATGTATATTTTGATTTTGAACAAATTTTTGTTTATTTCTTATATAAAAGTTCATAAGGGATAAAATATATTCGCAAGGAAGAGTTAAAATTTCAAATTTCCTAAAGAGGTTTCTGCATGAATGTCTACTGTGTGTACCAGCAATTATTCGTATGACTTTTTTCTGTAACAAGAAGACACGTTCACTTTTAACTGAATTTCCCCAAAATATTAGACCATACTTCATTATTGAGTTGAAATAAGCATAATAAACTAGTTTTAAAGTCTTAATTGATTCCAACATTACTAATGCACGTATTGCATAGCATGCACTGCTTAATTTAGGTGTAATAAAATCAATGTGATCTTTCCAATTCAGATGGTTATCAATTATTAAACCAAGGAATTTAATATATTTGGTCTGTGAAAGTACACTGTTATTATATCCTATCTGTAATTGTGGATCTGGAGATCTGTGAGTAATGAATTTCATAACATTTGTTTTATCTAGATTTAGAGACAATTTGTTTGCCTTGAACCATACACACAATGAACTGAGAACCAGATTTAGTTTAATGGTACAATCATTAAGGCTCTTTCCATTTATCAATATGCTTGTATCATCTGCAAATAGAACAGCATTTCCTACATCTTGGATAGATAATGAGAGGTCATTTATATATATTAGAAAAAGAAGAGGACCCAGAACAGATCCCTGAGGTACTCCATGGTTAATCATTCCCCACTCCGATGCATTGTTTTTATTTTTGAAGGGACAATTTATCACTACTTTTTGTTTCCTTTTGTCAAGGTAGGATATAAACCATTTTAAATATTGGTTTTTTATTCCATAGAAAGCTAATTTATCTATCAGAATTTCATGATTGACACAGTCAAAAGCCTTTGCTAAGTCACCAAATATTCCTCCTACATGTGCTCTTTCATTAAATGCAGTTAAAATTTCATTAGCGAGTTTATAGATTGCATTTTCTGTTAAAATTCCTTTTCTAAAGCCAAACTGATCACTAACTAGAATATTGTTACTTTCAAGGTAATGGTAAGGCCTATTGTACATTACTTTCTCAAACACCTTAGAAAATGTAGGTGAAATAGCTATAGGTCTATAATTAGAGACATTCATCTTTTCTCCCTTTTTGTACAGAGGCCTCACTACTGAGTATTTTAGCCTCTCAGGAAATACACCCAATGCTAAAGATTCATTACACGAGTGACTAAGGGGGCACTAATTTCCTTTGCACAGGCCTTTATGACTTTGCTGTTGATCTCATCATAGCCAGAAGAGTTTTTTGATTTTAGTTTCCTAATGATATTACTGATTTCAAGTGGGGTAATGATACCTGGCTTGAATTCATTATGAGGGGGAGTTGATGATTGTAAAATTTTTAAAGCATCTCTTTTATCACCAGAATATAAATTTAAATTTTTTGTTACATTAAGAAAGTAATCATTAAACTTGTTTGCTACGTCTGCAGGGTATTATATCTCTTGATTGTTAATATTTAAGATTATTGCATTGTCTTGTTGCAGATTTTTGCCCGTTTCTTGTTTTATTATATTCCAAGTAGTTTTTATTTTGTTTTTTGACTAATTGATAAGTGTTTTGTAATGGAGGCCTTTCGCTGCTTTTATGACTTTCCTAAGTATTTTACAATACTTTCTAAAATGTGTTTTTAATTTAGGGTCTTTACTGAGCTTTTGCTCATTATACAACTGTCTTTTATGTTGACAAGATTTTTTAATTCCTTGGGTTAACCATTCCCTGCTCATATTATAACTTCTTTTTTTTATTTTTAGTGGGAAATACGCTTCAAAATACAATTTAAAAATATGAAAAAAATTGTTGAATTTACTATTAACATCATTTGCACTGTAAACACTATTCCATGATTCTTGTCGAAGAGTCTCCACCATTATATTGAGGTTAGCATCATTAATATCTCTATATTTTATATATCTATAACATTCTTTGAGTTTTATTGTAGAATTTTTTTTCATTATTACTTGAGCATCCTGGTCAGAGAGACCATTGATCAATGAAGACACAGAATATAATGACAGTTTGTCTAAATTTACAAATATATTATCTATTGCTGTGCTAGAGTTTTTATCAGTCCTGGTGGGAAAGGTAATTGTATGAACCATATTATATGCAGTTAGAAGGGAATTCAGTCGATTCATTCTTACACTTGGCATTAAGTAATCAATGTTTATGTCTCCACATATAATTATTTCATGTTTAGGCTTAAATAAAAAGTTTAAGGTATCTTCAAGCTTCATCAAGAAAGTTTCAAAGTTTCCTAATGGCGAGCGATAAATAGCAATTAAAATTATTTTTGTATTGTTGCTATCTAATTGGATTGTGCATAATTCAATGTCCTATTCTGAATTAAATTTTGATATGTCTAATGTTTTATATAGTACATCCTGCCTGACATAAATGCAAACTCCTCCCTTATTTAGTTTTTTTCTTGAAGCTCCTGCTCCCAAACAATAACCATGTAATGACAATTGTGATAATTCCTGTTGTTTCAAATGATGTTCAGATAGGCAGATAATATGTGGTTTTATATTGTCACTAGTTAAGCTGTTTAATAATTCATCTGTTTTGCTTCCAAGTCCTCTAATATTTTGATGAAATATACACAGATTTTTTATTGCTTGTTGAATACTCTTCAATTTTACTTTATTTTCTGTGCTATCATGATCACTGATATGACTGTCATTTGATTTAACATTGACTATTATTAAGTCATCACACCTTTTCCAGAACAGAACATACATCCCCAAAGCATAAATTATTCAGCAGTCTGCAACTGATGATGCATACAGTGGTGTGTGAAACATATTAAATTTAAACAAATAGAGCCAATAAAAGTGTGTAGATCAACTCAATCATACAATGATTTTAATTATGCGACTATCTTCACTGTGCAAGTTCCAATTAGCATTTAAAGGCATTATCAGACTCTCTTCAATTTACCATTTTGCCAAACTAAGATTACTATCAACCCAAGTCTCGTCTATGCAGAAAATTTTTCATCTACTCTGTCGCAAAGTGTCACCAAGGCATGGTGTAAAGTAGTTCCACCAGAATTTTCATTTTATTTTTTCCACCCAAAACCTAACTTTGAAATAATTGTCCAAATTGAACTTCTGCCCACAGAAAATCAATTTTGTCCCATTCTATAGGAAGAAACTAATTAAGTGCAAGAACACACTTCTAAAAATAATTAATAATATTGCACATCAACAGTCTATATTTATTACAGTTTACATCTGTTCCCCCCCCCCTCCCCTGCCGGAGTTTTCTGGGTGCAGATGGAATAATTTTGTTTAATATATATTTATTTACTTTGCAGATTCTCATTGTATGTTCAGAAACCCCTGTATAAAGATCTTGCTCTGGCTGGACCAAGAGGAAGATCTAAAGATTTTACCCATTTTCCTCAACCAAGCATTCAATAAATTTCCTAATGATTTCCTGACCCTCGGAGCAAATCACATTTGTTTCAATTAGTTCAGATATCTCGTGCAGCTAACTACAAATTTCATCGCATAACTATGATTTAATGATTTGAATGTTTCCATCAAGTTATGCAGACATTAGCAAGATGTGAATCAGCCATGACATGCCCCATTCCTCATTATGAGAAGACATGCTGGTAAATAGTACTTAACCGATCATATCGGTATCTACATACATTTTAATATTACGCATTCATAACTTTAAAAGCAAATGTTAACACACCATTAATACTTAAATGTAAATTGGAACTTACACAGTGAAGCCAACCATATTAATGGATATCATTGTATGATTCAGTTGAACTACACACTCTTAAAGCTTCACTTTTCATAAATGTTCTCGAAACCGGTTCCATACATTTATGAAAAGTAAGTGAAGCTTTAAGAGTGTGTAGTTCAACTGAATCATACAATGATATCCATTAACACCATTAATAGTTTAACTTTGTTGTGTCCAATAATATAGTTATACCACTATAAACCTCACTTTTGCATTTCTAAGATAATAAATTAGTTTAAGAGCACTCTCAGGCAATGTAAAACATTTTCAATAAACACTTTCTGGAACCATTCTTTCTTGCAAACTTTTCCCTCAATACCTAAGGCATTCTCAAGGATTACTATTTTTTGACTCATGGAGGATATAAGCTTTTCAGCAATGTCCTTTTTAGGCAACTCCTCTAACATATTTCTTTTCCCCCTTTGACCCATTCAGATGGAAGGTGACAGATTATAAAATTATATTTCTCAGCACAATTTATTTTCTTAATGAAAATGCAAAGATTATAATTCAGTCAGCTTATATAACACTTGAAAATGACCTGTATAAAATAAAATCTTTAACATTGTACAGAGCTCCAACAAAACATTTGTGCATTTTACTATTCTCAATGTAAATAACAAGTTAAATGTTACAATTAAATAATCAATACATTCACGCCACTTGATATAGAAAACCAAAGTCAATCATTTTAGATCCAACTAATTTTCAAGATACTGCAAATTTATAGGAATTTTATTGCTGCATTTTCTCCTCTCCCTTGCTCTTCTCAGACTCCTTGATTGCTGGTGCATTGGTCTGCATTATTGGAACATTACGCTCATTCGTTGATCCTGGCAGAGCCTGCAAAAATAATAGATAAACTTTCATAATCCTAACTTTGAAATAACAATAAGGCTCAGTTGTACTAAAGTTGCTAACTGAAGATTACTTTTAACTGTATCTACACTGCGAAACTATACAGAAATTCCTGTTTAGCGAGTTTATGTTCACTGTTTAACCTAAGACTAAGAAAATCAATGATTCAGTTTACCCACCTAGATATTCCAGCATGGATAAAGAAATGGCAAAGCAAATGAGAGTAAATTTTAGCAAATGTAAGAAGGATATTATTGATCTGGTGCTAAATATAAGGGAGTTAGTGAAAATTGTACATGGGGAGAAATTATCAATCTGTTCTTAAGATTTCTATATTATTACCCCCACAATCTGTTCTTAAGATTTCTGTATTATTACCCCCATATAATAATATAATGGAAATGTGTATCCAATCTATAGCACCCTAAAACTCCAGAAAGCAATACATTTTATAGAAGCCTAGCATTACCCTCTTTGGTTTTTTTTTTTTTTTTTTTTTTTTTTTTTTTTTAAATAAACCAAGGTCTCAGAGCTGCAATTACTCCAGTAGCTTTATGGGTGGTTCTACTGGCAATTCCTTTCTCCACTTTAATGTATCTCCAAACTATTTGGGAGCTCCATAATGCAGAGAGACTTAAAGCTATTAGTATCATGAAAATCAAATTCAAAGCAAAATGTTTGCTTAGTTTGCAATTGTAATGATGAAACCTCTGTTCCAGTTCTTCGACATCTTTTACTATGAGCACAATAGCATTTTGAATTGTGATTTGGTTCTAAGAATGGATTATTTCTCTTATGAAATACACGATAGGCATGGTGAAATTCATAAATCAGACAAGATCTTTCAAAAATTGGAAATTTGTACAGTATACAGTTTGTAAGGTTACCCTAACATAACCTACAATTGAATGCAACTCTTTCAGTTATTACAGAAATGAAAAGTGAAATATTGAAGAAACTTTATGTACATGGAATTAAAATAAATGCAACTCGGCATTGGCATTAAATTTATAAATGAAGTTCTTATGCTTTTGTACTCTGGGAAATGTTTTATCAAACAATTACTAAAATCTAGTTAGTAGCTTTAACTTGTGAAATTTCACGAGTTAGAATTAATTTGAGGTCAAGATGAAATAATCTTAGATTAAAGTTTATATATCAACATTTTCAAGTTAAGTACATCTCGTGGTTAATTTTATGCCTAAGTAAAGATAACTCTGGTCCTAAGTAAACTTTTATTTATAAACATCCACAGGTATTATAAATAGCATTACCTTCTTTGGTGCAGTAATGGTTAGAACACCATCAGATGACAGACTAGACGAGACCGTTTCTGTCTCAACATCCTTTGGTAGTGCATATCTGCGTGTGAATTCTCGAGAGATATAGCCATGCTCATCCTTGCGCTCTTCATGCTTTCCCTCTACTTGTAGAAAATTGTCAACCACTTTTACCTTTATTTCCTCTGGCTTGAATTGCTGCACATCCAGATGTACCTGAAGCATACATTTACAAGCAATTAACTATCTGAAAATATGCTTTCTTCATCCACTCTTTATAGGCAAAATAGTTAGTGACCTGAGAGTTGCAAGATTAAGTTTTGCCTTAAGTATGGGTATTTATAAACATGTTCATCTATTGTTAGATTAGATATTTTTACCTTCCATGCCCTACTGCAGATATCTTTAAGACAAATAAAATTCATTAATAGAGATTGCAAATAACCATTTAAAGAAGTACATATACCTTAAACACCTAAAAATAAGTTTTTACATTTTCTTTCAGTTTCTGCAGGAGGTATTAAAATTAAATTTGTGCTTAATGTTTAAAACCTGTTCTTTGTTACAAAATAAAAAGTATTTCCACATGTGAACTTATGAAATAATTCTCAAAATATGTTTATTTGCATCAAAAAAGCATATACAAAATTATTCCCAACATTTAGGTCATACTTAAATCTACAAACTAACCTTCAACAGTAAAACTATAAGGAAGACTTTACTAAAATTTGGATTTTAAACAAAATTTTTCCTGAATTTAACATTTTAAAAATCTTTTCAATAAAAAAAAAAAAGACTGAGGTTGTTTGCCTGAATATGAAAGTCTGCATAAAGTTTTATGCAATTATTTTGAAAATTGTAGAAATTATAAAGTAGTTTTTAAAAATATACTATTGAGAAAATAAGCAAATGTAATGACAGTTGCCAAGTCCTAGTATGTATGCAGTTTCTTTTCAGCAGCACTTTTGCTATATTTATTATTTTTAAGCTGTTACAATGTCTAGCAATATTTCATCTTTCCTTTTACTAGTATTTGATTATATTTCACTAGAACAATTCCCCTCTCCCTAAAAGCTCTTGCCACCAAGCGCCTTCATTTTTAAAATAAACAACCATAGAAAGTTACTTCCAGTTTGTAACAGGCTCCCACAATGCTAACAGGTTTGCCACACTATTAGAATGCAAGTGATAGCACAAACTTTAATTTAATAAACAATGAAGAGCTTAGAAAAGTATAGAGAATGATATGAATAGGGTTATTTTGAAGATCTGCAACTGCAATTGCATGCTAAAATGTTTTAATGCATAACTTTATTTTATAGATTTTTTTTAAAAATTCTTTCAAAGATATTAAACTGGGAGTTTTGTTTTAAAATTATAATGCATTTTTGGCCCCAGCTGTATAGGCCCCAGCAATTCACAGACATAAGTCCTACGACAAATTTACATTGCTTTATACCTTTTGAAAGAAGGAAAATTTCTAAAGGTCCCCAGCAGGTATTTAAGAGGAGGGGGGGAAAAAAAAAAAAGAAAAAAAAAACCGCTTGGGGCTTTTGTAGCTAGTTGTGGTCCTCTACCATTTAAAATAAACTCTCTATAACTGCTCGTCCTGCAGAAATTTACCAACCTCATGCGGCTGTCTTAATACTAATTTTCTTTGAGTACTACCAGGTGAGCAAAATTCAACCTGATTGAGTTTCACACAGTTTATTTCCTTGCCAAATGGCGCAGCGCTTGGGCAGAAGTTTGACGGGAAAATCTGCAGCCAATCAACTATAAGTTTCGACTTATATATATTCCATATTCACAGAGAGTGGCAATATTCGGGTAGACACCATGGCTTCGAATAAGTTGTTACTTACTTATAGTAAACCTAAATGTGGTTTTCGCTTTCGACTTTCAAGCAACGTTGAGATTAATTTACCTGGAAAGAATCCTTGTTGTCCACAATGTTGGAAACTCCACTGCTTCCAGTAGCCAGATGCCTCCACGGGCGATAATATCCAGCTCGGAATGGTCCTAGGGTTGGATTTATCAGGTCCGATGGCAGGAGCCCCAAACCGAAATGCTGATCAACCAAAGGTCTGTTGGGCTCGTCGAATAAGCCGTTCAACAACAAAGGTACTAACGACATCCTGCAATTACAATTTCCAGTATAAAAATTTTTTTAATTAATTCGGCATATTTGTAAGCACAAAATAAAACCAATATTAAAACTAAACACAACATTCAATTCGCTCAATAAACACTTACTTTTCTCTCCGGTGCTATAACAAATTTAAAGACAATACACGATGCGCGCCGTCCACGTTCAAATCTCTGCTTCGGTGTCTTTAATAGAGTGATGCGCATTCCGTCGTCCGCGCTTATATATACACGTGGAGTGTGAGCTCCGAAAGTTCTAGAAGAGGGGTAGCACGAGCGTCCTGAAAGTTCTACAAGCTGCTCGAATCTGCTAGAGCAGGTTATCTGTATGTGCTGGAGTACAGCACACACTGCAAGGGGTGTCCAAAACAGTAAGCGGTTCCCTTTTACAACGCAAACGTTACTGATACGTTGTGCAATGAATAGTGATAAACTTGAAGTTCTACTGTGCAGTCTATGGCTTAAGTTAAGGAATTCTACTTTACAAATTTGTTGTAGATACTGTAGAAAAAAAGTATGCATGTAATTTACAGCCATTGAAATAATTATAATAGGTAAGTAATATTAAATATATTATTTTTATCCGGTTTAGCACAATGGGGTAATTAATATAAGCTGTGCGTATTAGTCTTCTTTTCCCTTTATTTCGGCATTTTAGTACAATTAGGATTATGTGTGTATATGTTTACAATTAAAGAATTCAGAACATATTAAAATAATTTAATTATAATTTTCCAACAAAATTTATATTTAAAATTATTTTGCCATAATCGTGAAAATGAATGCACCAGTGTCTTGCCCGATAACTCACATTTTTTAACATTCAATTTTCTGAAGGATTTATTTTGATACTGACGAGTTAGAGAGAAAGAGCAAATTTGGAACTCAATAACATTGCTAAATCTATGATACAGGTAATCGTTTTAGTGCAGTACTACCCTAGTGTCCCTGTGTACTCCAGAAAGGAGTTGGAATTTTTTTTCGAAATGTACTTCAATTAAAGGCTAGAGAAGTAGATCTGTGATACGTATATATAGTGAGAGAGAGCATTTAATGCATTTAATGATCTAGGCAGAAACAAGAACATGAAGTTCAGTTTTAAAGGAATCATTAGCTGTACTCAAAACTTTTTTTTTTTTTTTTTTTTTTTTTCCCATTTGTTCGATGCGCTAAACAATTAATGTATCTGCTGTGTATGTAGGTAGACATTTACGGATAAAATTTCGGGAGGCAAAATTCTTGTTTCAAGAACGTTTAGTGAACGTTGGTGTACATTTGGGTTGTGTTCTCTATGATATTGCTCGTTTATATATATATAAAAGCAGAAAAGGATAAAATATTAAGAGAAAGTCGCACTTGTAATCGTTATATTTCGAACTACTAGAGTTTTCCTAGTTTTCCTAGACAAGTGAAGTCTTCTTGCCATAGAAGAACTCTAGTAGCTCGAAATATAGCGATTAGAAGTGTGACTTTCACTTATTGTTTTATCCTTTTCTGCTTTTATAATAATTGTTAATTTAGTTCAGTGTTAATAGTGTTACATTATATATATATAATATATATATATTTAATCAGAGATTTATGCTTAGTTCTTTAGGTGGGTGCCTAGGAAATTTAGGCCACAAAGTTCCCTGAACTCATTAGGCAAATTCTATCATCCTTCATCTAGTACAATAGATCTTAATGCCTGATGCAGTTGTTAGCTTTCTATACATTCTGAGTGATTTATACTTTTTCTTTTATATCGATTTTGGATGTTCATACTCTTCAGTTGAATCTATAGAGCGTCTCAAACTTGGAAGACAGTACAGGTTAAATGGGACACACTGTTGGTCACTTGTTCTCTACGTATGCTTGCAACTAAAGCGTGCAGCTGCGATCGGTCTACTAATTTAGTGTATTATTGTGAATAATGTAGTGCAAAAAAAATGATAAAACACTTATGCCACACAAACACAGCGATATTTGTATGACTATTTAAGCGTTTCATTTATTTCTGCTTTTCTAGTTCTTGTTATATGTACAGAGTGTTCGGAAAATCGCTATGCAATTACAACATATGTTGGAAGTATCGTACACGGGCGGATATACTTGCTTAAACCCTCTTAATTTCCTTGGAAAACACTTTTGCAGATGTGTTAACGTAACCAGAGAGGTGGAACCAGGCCTCGTCTATTTAGAAGGTGACATCAAGAATATCAATAATAATCCTTTCACTAAAAGATGTAAATCATTCGCAGTAACGGATTCGCTTTTCATGATCCGCATCTTTCAATTCTTGCACTGCAGTTTCTTTATACGGAACAATTTTAATGTTTTCTTAACCGCTTAATGCACGTTTGCAAGCCCGATATCCTTTTCTTGTGCCAACTTGCGCAATGCCTTTGATGGGCTCTACCACATAGAGTCAGAAATGTCCAACAACTTCTCTTCGTTTAGTTTAGATGGTCTTCCAATTCGTTCGGCATCAAACACTGACCCCTCTCCCAAAATTTCTCAATAAGTCTACGAACTGCATTATGATGAGTTACAACTGTTTCTGGGATTTTTCCAGCAAATCCTCGCACTAAATGTGTGTATCGAATGACATGTTCAACAAGAAAAATACATAACTCAACTGAAAGCATCATAACTTAAAATTAAATTGAACATCTAAACACTATACATATCGCTTTCAATAGCTTTTATCAACTGATAATTGAACTAAACAGTTAAATGTTATGCAACAATGGAATGAATTAAAAACAATTACGCATCAATGAAAAATAAATTATTCCAACTTAAGATTCTATGTAAAAAATAATAATAATAATAATAATAATAATAATAATAATAATAATAATAATAATAATAATCATAATAGTTTGGTTGGAACTTCCAATGTAATCTATATCCGTATAAGTGCACAGTGACTCCGAACATTTTGTATTATTTATTTTGTTTTATTTTATATTTATTTTTATTTACTGCTACCCATAAACCCACAGTTTAGATTGCTAATAGTAAGTATGCTATTATGAATTTGCTTTTAGGGAGGTGATTAATAATGTTGGTTTCTATTGAGGTTAACTTGCCTCTTTAGGAAAGTAAGTAAAAGATATTGAGCAACAAACAATTGAGTACACAATTACCCGTATGTAAATATTTCACATGTTTTGCTCAGTAATCGCACAGTGGCAACAAACAATAAAACCCTAAAATTCGAGGTATTCGCTAATATTAAATAATGTAAAATCAAGATAACACATACCGCCACGGATGGCCGAGGTCGTTAAGGTGCGGACTCGTGCGGTAAGTCTGGGTTCAAATCCCTTAACGACCGTGCTCCCTGACTGAAGTTTTTTTTTTTTTTTTCTCCAGGTTTTCCTCAGTCCTCATAAATGGCAAATGCCGGGGAGGTACCCTAAACGTAGCCTGGAACGTTTCCTTTAAAAAAAATCTTTCCCGGTGTATCATTTCATCTCATGTATCTCCAGTGGCCACTGCCTGTGGTGCCTTAGTAGTAAAAATGGGCAATAAATACCATTAAAAAACATATAATTAAATATTTTAATTGCATAGAATGGAGCGAAAAAAAACTTTATTACAATTCGATTGTCGACCTCCAGGGATAGCGGAGGTCATTAAGGTGTGGACTCGTGAGCGTAAAGTTTGGGTTCGATTCCTTACTGAAGTATTTTTCCAGATTTTCCTCAGTCCTTATAATGGCAAATGCCGGGGAGATGTCCTAAAAGTAGGTATGGAACACTACCTTAAAAAAATTATATCTTAATTGATCATTTCATTTCATATATATCAAGATCGCGGGTTCGAACCCGGCCAGGACCGATGGATTTTTTCGGGGCGTAAAAATCCTAAGTATGGCTTCCTTCGGAAGGGAAGTAAAGCCGTGAGTCCCGTGTCGTACATTTACGGCACGAAAAAGAACCTCAAGCCTGAAAGAGAGGCCTCTGAGCAAAATTTGTCGGCCGTTTCGCGCCCTGAGTTGAATGGGACGCTGATGACCTGAGCTGTTAAAGAGCGTCCATAAATAAATCAATAAAAAAAAATCGTATTATCAACGTCTACCGCCTGTGTAAAATCGGGCGTTAAACACATACACGCACACAAACTCGTTTTGACCAGTTCCTCACTATTGCTTTTTTTTTTTTTTTTTTTTTTGAGTAGTGTTTAACGCCCGTTTTTACTACAGAGGCACCACAGGCGGTGGACACTGATGATACATGAGATGAAATGATAAATTGGGAAAGGATTTTTTTTTTTAAGGAAGGAAGCGTTCCAGGCCTAAGTTTAGGTACCTCCCCGGCATTTGCCAGTTATGAAGACTGAGGAAAACCTGGAAAAAAACCCAGTCAGGGAGGACGGTCCTGGCGGGATTCGAACCGCAGACCTCCCGCTCACGAGTCGGTGCCTTAACGCTCACTATTGCTAAGAGCTAACTTGCCCTCTATTGGTAATTACTATTATCCCTTTGAAAATTCAGTATGCTTATTCTTTTAAGTATGTTATCGCAATTTGCTGAGAGAGTTACACTTTAGTTCGTCCGGTCTCTACATAGACCGGGTTACTATGGGTTGGAACCATTTTATAAACCGTATATCGGTTAATTCTTTGAATTCATTGTTTTGTATTTTACTTCCCTTATAGCATAATAACGGTGTATTAGCCATGCGTAGTGCTAGAACATTCTATCTACAGTGCGGTGTATCTTATGCCTTGATCAGCAAGCGCGAGTATAAGCCTGAAACATTGCATTAACTGTGCTCAGTTGTCTCTTTTAGTTTTAGCGAACCCCGAAGGAATATAGCTTTTACGGTTGTATTCCTGAAAATATATTTCACTAACTATTTCTTCAAATCTCCAACGATTCTACGTAATAGGTACCGAAAATGACAATGAAGAAATATATATATATAGTATGTTACCGCTCTAGCGACCGCAATTTTTATTTTTTCTGAACAAAACTCGGTATATGCCATTGAAATAAAATAACTAGTTTAGTTTCGGAAAATCAGTGAGATCAGACTTTTAAAAGTAGAGGTTTACCTGAAACCCAAAATTTAAACGATGTATGTTTTATATTCGACAAAAGCACTTCGTGAAATAGCAACTGTGAAATATCAATTTAATTTATGTGTGAGATTCATGTTTGTATGTAAGAGCGCTCTGTAATAATATTCATAAAACATTTGCATTACATGCTTTTACTATAATAACATCTAAACTAAATTTCAAAATCAGTGAAAATAGATGGAACTTTCGATTGTATATTGTTGATTGTATATATTTGCTTAGTATCTTGTGATTGTATGTAAATAGTAACATGTTTTTTTTTTTAATGAAACATAAGAACTTGTTAAATGCACAATGTCGTAACTTTCTACTATTTCTGTCTATTTTAGTGAATGTAAAATTTGATTACAAGGTCTCAGTTTATAAACAGGGTTACATTTAAACATGTTAAAAATACTTACACAGAATAGCTTTATCTATCAGTGGTCATGTATTTCATTTAATTAATACCATTAATTTCTGTGGTTTAATCTCAACAGCAACAACAGCAACAACAACAACAACAACAACAATAATAATAATAATAATAATAATAATAATAATAATAATAATTCTAAAATTTTGCTTTTTCTTTTTAATATTTATAGATTGCAAGAATTCTAATTTTCTTACCCTTACTTTTGAAAATTAGAGTAATTTCATTATAGACATTTATTTTTAATTGATTTGGAAGGGAAAAATAGAACTTTCTTTATTAGTTAGCTCTAGAGTTTGTCATGCTAATACCACATAGTAATGCCATAACTAATTTCATTAATTAACAAGACCATAATTTGGATTTTTAATTCTTTTTGTTCATGTTGGGTAAGATTTTTTTTCTCCCTCTCTCTCAACGAAACTCTGCATATAACGATCAATGAACACACTGTTCATAGAGTTAAAAAACCACCAAAGCCTAAAGCTGTGTGTGTGTGCGGGCGTGTTAACGCTCTAGCGGCCGCAATTTTAGGTAATTCCGAACTATTGCGGTGTGCCCATGAAAATATTTTTTAAAAAAAAATCTTCAAATCTCCACCGATTATATTTTTTAGATACCAAAAACAACAATAACATTCATAAACTTAACTTGCCGAGGAATTCGCTTAGTTTACGTAGCTCCTGGCGTGGCGCATTTTTTTATTTCCTTTTAAGAGGGTTTAGTTTGTTTGTTTATTATTTTTATTTGTTTATTATTTTTTAATTTTTAATTGTATTTATTTAATTATTTTACTACAGTCGGGTGTTAGGAAAAGTATTTAATAATAATTTCCCCCATGTGATTCGATATGTGTGATGGAATGCTCGCAGTTAAAAATAGCTTCTCTCTACGGGAAAGCTATGACATGTAGGAGGCTCGCGCACGTTTTCCAAAAGGTGCGAGAATGATGTGGAAATTTCAAAGTGCTAAACTTGTTTATCTGCAACAAAAACGGGCGTATTGATCGTTGATGTTACATACAAGCAGAGCACTGGTTTTTAAGTGGCGAGAAAAGCAAAATATGAACATAAAATATAAGGGATATGTCGATAAAGGTGTAACAAAACAAAATCACAAAAATAGTCTTTACTATCTATGACAAAAATTGTTATATAGCCAGTATTTCGCTTTGAGAAATGAAAACTGAAAAGTGGCATATTTTTAACTTTTTAGATTGCGGGGTCAATGTTAACAGAAAATTACTTCTCTGTTAATGTGCTAAACAGATCACCTACTACTGCTGTCATCAGCTACGTAACTGCATATGATACCTCGGCAGTGAAAATGGGCATTCAACATTATTAAAAAAAGTTGTTTACGTAATACTGTAAGTTACATTTCCTTTCATCGAACTTAAAAACGTAGATCGCAGACTTCCTGGTTTTGCCATTAAGTGGCGAGACTGTTTTTAGAGAGCCAGCGAGGGGAGAGATGAATGTAATAAGAAAAAAAAAAACTTACCTTGTTTATTCATGGAAAAGCTATTTCTAGGGAATGTTAGCTTTAGATCTAGTTTATTATTTTTTTCTCTTTATTTGTTCGTCCTTAGATCACTGTAATCATGATATTGGACATGCCCAAATTAATACAATTATAAATTACGAGAATATTTAACAATTATTTGTAAACTCTTTAAATATTGCACTAATAAAATAATGAGAGGTCAACCAGATTAAATTTTACACACACACACACACACACACACACACACACACACTAGTAAAACAATAAACTAACAATATAATTTTTTTTTTTTGGCAGAGCTAATGCCTCCACTCTATAACAGTATAATTATTATACTAAGTTTTATCAACAATATCACAATTATAACACAAGCAGTAACAAGTACAGTACGTGTGAACGAATAAGCTATGTAAAGCATAAAATAGATAAGTAAATGTATGCTAATATATAAACATGGATAATGAAAATTAATATTGAAAAATATTAACGTAAGAAGAAGGAAAATAAAAAGAGCAATAATAATACAATAAACACTAACAATGACAATTCATACACATATCAACTATGTCATCATGAAAGTGGCAATAAATATATTTGTTAAATATAAGAATGAAAACCCCTAACAATACTATGAAGAAGATGGAAACATTTATAATAGTAATAAGAATAGCAATAATATAATTAAAAAAAATTACAGCAGAGTAAATACATGTATTGCAACCTAAGGAATCCAAATGTAGGTTAATTGATTATTTCTAATATAACTAATCAATTTCTTATGAAATACTCCTAAAGTTGTGCAGTCTCTCACTTTCCGCGGCAATGCATTCCAGGGACCAGCAGTGGTTACAATGAATGATGGTGAGTAAAGTGAAGTTCGGTGCAATGGCAACAATAACATATGCAGGGGTTTCAGAGCATGTGTTACGGCTATGAGAGGAAGATAGATTCTAAAAACCATTTTGATTTTGGTTTATTTACGTATGTTCTTTAACATCTGAAGCAGGAAATAATGCTGCCTTTATTAATTTAATATCTAAAGACTGCAGAGCTATATTTATAAAGGCATTAGATTTGATAAGGATAATTATTATGTATAGGTATAAGAAATGTTTTAGAGATAGGTATCCGAAATAGAAATAATTTGTAACTTGTAACTTACAAAACGGTTTTGTATACATTTTGTAGTTAAGATATGTGAGAAAGACGAATATGTATACCTGACTCCACTCACTGACCGCTCCTTAGACAAGGCTGAAGAAAGGATAAACTATCTTTTGTTAGGTTACGAACCTTCTACCTAGGAAATACTTAGGAGTTGACAATAAGAGAAACATGTGGCCATAACGGGACAGTATTTAACAAAGTCAGAGGTAGCAATAATTTAAGAGAAAATGAAAATGTCAGAACGGAGACGAAAATGTTTTATTACAGGAAAGCCGAAAAAACAGCCCATCCACACGTGCTTAATCTCTAGGAACATTTAGGAATCTACAAACTAAGGAAGGCAAAAGATTTTCAATAGAAATCAGAATATAAGGAAAGTGCCGAAATTTACGACAGCTTGTTCTGGGAAAATTCAAATTCGTGGGAAGACGTTAGATCAGGGGGGAAAGAATAATTCTAGCCAATGGTCTTCGGATAAAAGTTAACGAATCAGGAGAACTTAGATACCAATAAATAATTTTAGGATAGCCAATGACGAACATGTAACACAGAAATAGATAAAATACGAGGGAATTTAATTTAGCGAGAGGCGTGGCGATGTAGTAGAAAAACTAGAGTACAGAAGTCAGAGGGGCATTCGCGCTCAGTAGACATAGGCACTCAGTAGACACATAGTCATACATTCAGACATTCACGGAGACATTCTCTCGCACATTCAGACCTTCGCAGATTGAGATTCAGACATTCAAGAGAAACAGGGACATCATACGAGAGACGCGAAAGAAATATACGGAGTCAGAAATATACGAGTCATCCGAAAGTAATCAGTCTAGATCATTTCTAAAGTTCAGTTGAGGGCAGTGTAAATCATTTTCTAAAGTCAGTCTAAGTGTGTAGTGGGGTCAGCTACGAGCCGTCAGGAAGTAACCTGCTGAGTTATTAAATAAAGTAAATGTTCAAACAGTGCCGGACTTATTAATAAAGTGAACAATCTCCTTCCCCCCCTAACAACTTTCAAGTCGTTAAAAACAGTCTAAATTTACCCTGAGAACCCATCAATCCCCCCTACATTGGAACAACCATATTAACCTACTGCAAATTAATCGACCAACAGTGGAACCCCCAATAATACCCGTTCCACATCGCAGGTCATCAGCATCCCATTCCATGAAACGGCCAACAAATTTTGCACAGAAGCCTCTTTTTTCAGGCTTGAGGTTCTTTATCGTGCCGTAAATGTACGACAGGGGAGCCACGGCTTTACCTCCGCTTTGAAGGAAGCCATATTTAGAATTTTTACACGCGAAAAAATCCATCGGTCCTTGCCGGGATCGAACCCGCAATCTTGGGTTCGGAGGCAAGTATGGTTACCATTACAGCATCAGAACCGACAATTCTGAAAACGAGAATGGGGAAGATGTATGGATAATTTTGAAAAGTAATGTGAGACAATGAACATCTCTTGTTATATGTTCGAACAAACGCACAGCGCAGATGTAACGACCACACATATGAGCACGCTGTAGTTTTTGCGTTAGATTAGTTTGTCAGTAGAAAATCACAATAGTGAGGCATTACCAGGGATTGCAGGAGTAGGGACACATTTAATCTTTTAAAAGTGTGGGTTATAGAACTTACTTTCCTGCAAGTTTCAGCAACATGATTTTCCCAACAACAATTATTGTCTATTATTAACTCCAAGGTTTTTCGCAGAATCAGTGAAAGGAATTACAGTTGAAGGGAAGGAAAAGGAAGAGAAGGGAAGGTATGTGACCAGGAAACCAGTGGCGTATCTGAGGTTTCGGTTAATGCACATAATAATATACAGTGAGATTAAATGACAAATCACATCAAATGGTGCTACTTTTCTAATCACGCAGTATGCCACATCATTTTAAGGACAGTAGCCAAGAATTTTCCGGTAATAGGGTTCATTTTGGCTTTTATTAGAAATTCAATGGAGCTTCTTAGTTACCTCTTGTGAAGTAAGTTTGTTGTGAGTTGTTTTAGATTAATTTTTTGTAAATATAATATGTAAAAGTTTAAATTTTAAAACAAGGTTTCTCTGGAAGAATTTTGCCATTTCGCTGTTTTGTACCTATACTGGGCTTTCATGTTGTAAGAAATTTGTTTCAGATAACTATTGGTATCTTTTGAGAGTTATTTGTTATGTGCTTAATTGCATTATATATAATTTTGCCTCGTAAGGGTGTATATTAAATTTTGGTCTGGCAGGTTTCTTGTGTCCTATTTTAGGTAATTCTGTAGTTGAATGGGCCTCATTTTGGGGGGAGATGCTTAAAAGTAAATTGGAAACAGCTATTATTTACGGTTTAATGTTTCACATTTGTGTGTGTGTAGAATTTCAGCCAATTATCAGGTGCAGTGCACATCTAATTTGTTTTAAGTTAAAAACAACATATTTTATTAAATTCTGGCTTTCTTAATCATTTATTCCTTGTAGTAAATGGGGGTGTAAAACTTATGTTTTATTTATCTTAAATGTTGTTAAAACCTTTATCTCCTTTTAATGAAGAACATACATACTTCCACAAATCCTCTAGGGCCTTAATATTTTATGTTTGTTACGTTGTCCAAATTCAGCTTAAATTATAATAAGTTGCACGTAACAGCGATGGTTATTAAAGAATGAAAGTTAAGTTATGGTAATAGAAATGGTACCAGACCATATGTTTAACGCCACCGAAGTGGTAGATAGATCATAGTTGAAAAAAAAAAAACAAAAACAAATAAAGATCAAAGGGCTGGAAGTTGGACGTAACAATACTCTTCTCAAAGTAGTAGTGAATACAATGCCCCAGCGTTTCTCTCAGTCTTCAAAAATATGCTGGAAATCATTTTTGACAGAATCGCCTCTTCAGCCTTTACGACTGCTTCTGATGATGGAAATGTCTTCCACCAAGATGTTTCTTCAATTTGGGAAAAGAAAAATGTCACCGGAACTAAATTTGGACTATAGGGAGGGAGGAGTTATGCATACACTTCACATTGATTTTTGTAAGACATTCAGCAACAACATTTGTGATGTGCGGCCGTGCATTATCGCCAGATCGATGCACGAAAATGTGGCCTTTTGAGTGTGTAGATCTTGTACAGTTTTCAGGATATCTCTGTAGCATTGCCCAGTTACAGTTTTGTGTGCAGGCACGACCTTTCCATGAATATCAAACATGAGACGACCACAACTTTCCTAGCAGAATCGACCACTTTTTTTTTTTTTAATGAACTTTGCTGTTTGTTCTCAGGATCGAAATAATGTAGGCAGGTTTCATCTGTAGTGATTACCTTTGAAAGAAACTCGACATCTTACTGTAACATCATCTTCAAATGCATGCAAACCTACACATAAATCTCCTTTGATTTGAAAATCATCATCGTAACAAATGCTTTCTTCCGTTAGGAAACAAACTTTCTTTGAAATTTATTGTCTCCCCTCTTTAAACATTTTAAACGATCTTCGAACTGCACTGTAGAGAAGAAAAAACTTCACAGTCCATTTTAGACAAAATCAAAATGAGCAGTATATTATCCTAGGCGTGTCGCTTCCATTTTGCTATAGGTGGAACTGAACATATCAGCTGAACATATCAACTTGCACACGTCTCACTTGCGTAAACCGGAAGTGGCTGGAATGAAACTAGTACCGCGTGTACATTACGCACTAAGCTAACAAAATACTGTAATTTTAATTTTAGCGCATAAAGGTGTGCCTTTAAAAAAGTAAGATTGAATAGACCTCGTATTATGCATATCTGAGGGTTCTGTAATTAAGAAATAAAGAATAAACTAATAAATTAATGTTCTCTTTCACTTCCGATCTCTGTTAGCATTAAATGTGTATTGAAAGAAATTACAGAAACGTGACAACGTTGTTTTCCTGAGCGAACTCGTACACACCTCATCTCAAGCGTATTAGGTATATCAATGTAACATAAATATGCGGATGGATAATTATAATCTTAGTTTCAGGGAAAAGAAAAAACGCCTTTAAGGCATGTCTTGTACTTAGCAAATCAATGCTGTCTTTATGTTCCCTGGTGTGTCTCTATTAGTGCACTAAACCTTTTAAGGCTAGATTACAACGAAGTCTTAAATTGATGTAGTTGCTTTTGTCTTATCACTAGAAAACATACAATTGCATTTTTATGTTGCGTCAGAACACCGTGGAAGTTTCTCGAAATATGTATAACTTACTATTCTGCAGCATCTAGCACACTTCGTGTCCTCTTCCATCTTGCAGTTTTCATTAGTCACTTTCGTTAGATTTGTGCTCCAGCTATCCACATTTATGTTAGTTACACATTTCGTGCCAGTACATGCCAGGATCGATGGATTTTTTCGGGCGTAAAAATCCTAAGTATGACTTCATTCGGAAGGGAAGTAAGGCCGTGGTCCCATGTCGTACATTTACGGCACAATAAAGAACCTCAAGCCTGAAAGAACAGACCTTTGAGCAAAATTTGTCGGTCGCTTCACGCCCGGAATTGAATGGGCCGCTGATGATCTGAGATGTTAAAGAGCGTCCATAAATAATACATATCAACAACAAAAGAGCCATACATAGCTATTCTCATGAAAGAACTATCTCAGAAGATATCGGAAGTCTATACTCGTACTATAGAAATCAATGCAGTAGGTGCATATTTTTAGTTCATTTTCTAGTCGTAATGGGCTCAGTGAACTGTTTCCTGTTTGTACTAAATGATGAGAATGATGATTGAATAGTGAGAGAAGTGGATGTCTGGGTAACCGGAGCAGCCGCTCTAACGCTGTAGTATTGTCTGCCACACATTTTAATGAGACCAAATGATGAATGATAAATATTCTGAACTTTTGCTTACCTACGATGATTTCATTTTACTAGTTTGAAATACAAATACTTCACAAAGAGATTCTTTGATGTTCCAAGTAATTTAGAGTAGTAAGATGCATTATCTCTTATAGGTGTATACAATCAGATACAGTAAACACCAAAATTATACATTAGGTTTCTTGTAATGTCTTAAAGCAATGAGTTGCATTTTTTCTCTTGAAACTTGGATTTGTATGAAAAACCATTTTATACATACTGAACATTTATCTACAAAGCTGAAACAGTCACGGTGTCTATAATATAAAGGTATTTACTTCCATACTTCCAATATTTATATTTATGAAACAATGGTCGCCGCTAGGGGCGTGTTTTACAGCATCGTTGCCATTACTTTTCGAATGTCCTAGTAGTTGCATAGCGAAGTCGTTTCTGATCGTGAGAAAAGTGCACTTATGTAAACATGCAAATAAACATTTTTTTCTCCTCCTCCCTGTTAATCATAGTTAAACTATAATAGTGTTTACACATTATGATCCTAATAATTGTAGACTCTGCAAGTTCAATGACTGCATCATCTTTAAGAACATTTCCGGAAGCTGCTGCTGTATTTGGTCAAAATAGCGGTTCTGACATTTTCTATAGTCACCATTAATGGGGTTGATTGTGGCTCTGGTGTATATTTGGGAAACCCTGTTATTGGAACTGAGGGGAAATACACAAAGGAAGACGGTTAGGTTCGTTCCAAGGTCTAGCTAGCATACAAAAATATTTGACCCCCGTATTTATCAGTGAATCACAATTCCACAGGGTGTTGGCGCATCTGCTGCTCTTGAATTCCTCCCTCCAATTGCCGGCTTAATACATAAGTGCAATTTTGTGCTATAATTCTAAGCTATTGACATTTCCAGTGCCAATTCGTGCATTAAACCGACTCCTAAGCGAGGAAACTCCTCTTAAGGGCGTGCTGTGAAGTAAAACATTAACACGATGGTTGGGGTTTCGTACAAAAACATTAGTGCCATGTTTCATATGTGGGGCAGTTAGTTAGGACGCATATCTGAATCAGTTTGTGTCTAAAACTACATTTTTAGGAGTCTATCCCATAACCAAAATAAAAAAAGAAATAATCCTTTTACATGTCAGACTTTTTAATAGTGTTTAACGTCCGTTTGTACTACTGAGGCATCACAGGCGGTGGACACTGATGATATATGAGATGAAATGATATATTGGGAAAGACTTTTTTTTATTATTATTTAAAGGAAGAAAATGTTCCAGGTCTAAGTTTAGGGTGCCTTCCGGGCATTTGCCATTTATGAGGACTGAGGAAAATCTGGAAAAAATTTCAGTAAGAAAGTCCTGGTGGGTTTCGAACCCCAGACCTCCCGCTCACGAGTCCGCGACTTAACGACCTCGACCACCCGTGGCGATATTAAAAGCATGGGATGGCAGTATTCGAACCCACTATTCTATCTTCACAAGTGCAGCACGGCACTGTTGCTAGACTCAATACTATATGAGCATACTTTTATTGAATATAGCAATGTAAATGTTAGAAGCAAAATCCGAAATTCGGGGTTGGGTCTTTATTAAATTCACCTACAAGTTCTATTATTAAATGTGTAATACCGCCTGCCGAGATGCACCAGGATGCTATTAAACGAAGTCCAAGCTGCGATGTCCATCGACTGACTTACAACTTGTTGATGTTCTTCTGTTTAATGCGGTGCTACACTTTCCCTATTCAATCTCGATGACTAATTGATTGACTTGTTTTATTTACGAACGCTCTTTAACATCTCAGGTTATCAGCGTCCCATTCTATTCAGGGCGTGAAACGGCCGACAAATTTTGCTCAGAGGCCTCTTTTTTCGGGCTTGAGGTTCTTTTTCGTGCCGTAAATGTGCGACACGGGACCCACGGCTTTACTTCCCTTCGAAGGAAGGCATACTTAGGATTTTTACGCCCCGAAAAAATCCATCGACCCTGACCAGATTTGAACCCGCGATCTTGGGTTTAGATGGCAAGTATGGTTACCACTACACGACCAGGACCGACTCGCTGGCTAAGACGAGAAGGGATGTTATATTGGGATAATAGACCTCACTTCGGGTAATCGAGCTAGAAAATATAGAGTGTTTCCTGACGAATACTGAATAACTCAACCAACTCTGTAAAAAGTATAAGTATTTATTAAAGTGTTTCTTATATAGTTGGACATGGATCCTCCAAGCACTAAGGCTTCTCTCCTGTCTCTGAATAAATTAAGGGACCTTTTATACAATTGTGATGCCCAATGAGGGGTAATAATCATCTAATCTAGACATAAGAGTTATTGTTAAACACTTCCCACCATGTAGTCAACAGTCACCAGGTCCTGTCATCATAAGTTCTAAGAGGTTCATGGTTTGGATTTGTTAAGCTAAAACTAAACAATACTTCATCAGCATAATAATTCTGTCTATCTATAACATGCACACATAGACATACTATTTTAAGCGAGTGGAGTGGAAAAGAGGCTTGCTTTTGTTTGTTTTGTTTCTCTGAGGGACACCTTCAGGTCACGTCACCTTTGGGTGGCAAGGCGTCTCCCTTAATATTTATTACTTCTACGTCTTACTATGTTTGGGTTTATACAGTATGTTTCGCTGATATACAGTGTGCTCTTATACAATATCATGTTCTTATTATACCTTGTCAAAGTTACGATTTCTTATAATACCACGCTTTCGTTAGAAAGCCGACTCCTCACTACAAATGTTTACCTCTCCAGGTGTTTTTAACAACTTGACATTTTTTGTAAAGTACTTATAAATTTGTTCGTCGGTAGAAAAACTGGAAAAAGGAAACTTCAGAAATCTATCATATCATATTGCATATTAGTCTATTAATGCTGGTATTATTTACTCTAACAACTTGATTTTGTAAAATACTTAGTTATCAATAATTAATTAAAAATTAAATTAAATACTTAATTACATAAGCTACAGAAATATGTTAAAACAAAGCGAAAACATCACAAGAATCGGAAGAAACTGAGAAAAAATAGGACATTTATTTCTGTAGCTTAAAGACGAGAGTTGCACAACACTCTTGACTGAACATAATAATACTTTTTGTTTGAACAATGGTTATTATTGCGACATCTAACGAAACCTTATTTTGACTGTGAAGCTACTACTGCAACTATTCTCAAACTATTTTTTTACTAGGCACATCTGAAACAATCACAAATTGTTCATCAGCTACTTACAACTCGTTCCCCGCATCCTAACGATGTACACCCTTTGACCAAGGGTGAGAGAATCTTCGAAGTCCTACTCGTTGCAGCGCGGGGTTCACAAGTATCCAGAAAAACTGTATAATCACTGCAGCAGTTGTGTTATATGGCATCCTGACTATTGTGCGCATATTCCGTTAGTTCTGTGGCAGAGAGTGCAGGGATGGCATGGTTAACAGAGCATGTTCGCCACCCCGCATGAAGCATTTGTTTTAATAAACCTTCGTAACAATAACGACAAATTAGTTTCGTAATATTGTTTCCATACACAGCAAGATTTAACATTATTATATTATAATATTTCCTTCAGTATTTGTTCTATCTAAATCCAATTTGCTGCACACGCATTCCCTGCACATGCAAGAAAGACAAAAGATGACTTATGAGCACAAATTCAAGAGGCTACAACATTCAAGCAAGTTCTCCGATCGACACGTAAAGCTGGGCGCTTTGCCTGTAAGCGTCATGGTCACAATCATAAGCATTCAATGGCCGAGCTGTTTCAAAAAAAGGCGTTGCTCTTCTGCGTAAGCTCCTGGGTTCCAATTCTACATATTTTGTTTTATTACTGTTGGTTTTATAAGTGTATATGTAGAATATTATGTTGTCTTAATATCATTTTAATATATCATTTGAGTTTTATAGCCTCGCCTATACACACACAAAAACGTAATCACAAGCTAATGTATTCTTTACAAATAGCTAAATGCATACATGGACAGTGCTAAAAGAACACTGTTCATCCTCGTTTCTTCAGAATGTTAGCTTAGTATCCTTCAAAACTCTTCTAATTTTACTTCCGATTGGACATTTTGAAGAAAATCTTGGGGGCGGTTAAAATCAGCGATGTCATTGTGAATTGGAACCCCAAATATAATTTTATATGCAGTCTTTCCGATTCCACTATGAAAGGATTAAATTTATTCAAATGTACAAATCGAAATCCTTCAGCCCAAGAAGAGATTCTGTTGTTTGCCATCCAAGAAATTAGCATGTCCCTTACATCCTGTTTGCGCGTTCCACTCTCCATTATCTTTGGAGTGTCGAAACTCTCCATGCATTATTTTAGTACCAAATATACCAGACAGTTTCTTCTTCTTCTTCTTCTTCTTCTTCTTCTTCTTCTTCTTCTTCTTCTTCTTCTTCTTCGCTACAGAGGAAGAGTTCGCACCGCCGCCGTTAATGGGCCTATTTACATAAGCCCTCGATGGGACACCTTTAGGAGGAAGAGATGAAATGGAGAATACATGACCTGGGAAGGCGATGCACGGGCGTCCCTGACGGCGGCGGCCCTGGAAGAACTACCCCGGTTCTCATTCAAGGTGTCCCGAGGATAACCCCAGACAGAACCCACTAGACGTTAAGATTGATGAAATGAAATGAAATGAAAGAAAGGAAATGATAGAGCAGCATTCGCCTAAGTGACCGAGTAAACCAGACTGAAAGAAGTTATTGATAGTATGAATACCTTTTGGATAGACATTTTAAGCTCTTTTCTATCAATTTAGTCACATAGGAATATACTCAATATTGTTACCTTCTAAGTTAACATCAGCATATCAAAGTTATTTTTTTCAGCTGTGCCCACATTAACTTTTAGATATCGGAGATAATGCCATTTTTAAATTTAGACCAAAATAAATTTATTTTGCAACAATTCAACATCAACAGTTCAAGTCTTAAGAGTAAGTATAAGTGTAGCTGTGTGAGACAGTGTTTATTAATTTTTAAAAATACATACTCTCTATATGGAGGCTTGTGTACTGTAAAACAATACATTAAAGTGAAAAGTGCACTTAATTGTAATAAGCAGAGGAAGCCCGTCAATAAGAGCCATTTTCTCTTCTCATAGTCAACTTAAAAAAATGCATGAAAACAGCGATGTACAACTGATTAGTTCTTAATTGTATGTTAAGAATAAGCGCATTTCCTCTACTATAGTAGCGGTTGCATACGGGTCCCCCATTAGCGAGGGAGGCTCATGGGCCAGCCCGGAAAATTTTATGCTTTTAACTTATACCTTCATGGGCCAGCAAAGATTTACAAGGATATATAATTGTCTTCCTCCAAGATAGTGTAGCCTTTTTCCTGCTTATTTCTGCGTTCTCTTGGGCCAGTGGGAAGACGGTTCATGGCCGGAGCTCGGTTTTCTCTCATTCGTTACGAACCTATAAGTTTAGGGGGTTACTGACACTACGCATAACCGATTAGGGGTTATTTTCTTACTTTGTTTGAAATTGAGTGGTTTCCTCACTGTTTGTGGAAAGTTTGCTTTCACAGTCAAAACTGTTAAGTTATAAAAAAGCATATCTGTTTAGTGCCAATGAATAAAGAGGACGTTTTAACGAAAACTCCATTTTCGCGTTTAGTTTAACTGTTAAGCTGGAAGTGAAATGATTTGGACCCTGTTAACCGAAAGCTATAGGAACTTACTCACCAAGTTGGCACAAAATTAAGCAGATTTTTTTTTATTTGATTTGAAAAAGAACAACTTGGCTGACAGCATGTAAAATGAAAAACATATCTTATCTATTGGAATGCGATTAGAAAAGAAATAGAAAGGGCAAATTTACTTTCTGTACAGTTTGACGAAACAGATATTACATACATGTCACAATTTATTGTGGTATTACTATACATAAGTGGGGGGTAAATGGTTGGAAGATTATAAAATTCATTGTGTTTCTGAATGGCACACTTTAACAGCTGAATCAGAAGACTTACATACAAACCAGAAGTTTACAGCATAAATGTACAATGGTGATGCAATTATGAGAGAATCTAAGCAAGGAGTACATATCTTGATAAAAGAGACCTTCCCCCATACTTTTTGGATGTCATGTGCTTGTGTCTCTGGCCCACCCTTCTACAGGGGCCATGAGCCACCACTGGTAATAAGTAATACAGATATCCAGAGGATTTTAATACAGACTATTAAATGAGTGAAAACTGAGCTTGAAGATGATGGAACTCTTAATGTCAACCAATTTTACAAAACATTACAAAGGGGGTGTTTTTTTTTTGTTTGTTTTGTTTTGTTTATTTGCGGACGCTCTTTAAAATCTCAGGTCATCAGCGTCCCATTGAATTCAGGGCTTGAAATTGCGGAACAATTTTGCTTGGAGGCCTCTTCTTTCAGGCTTTAAGTTCTTTTAAATGCCATAAATCTACGACATGGGACTAACAGCTCTACTTCCCTTCCAAAGGAAGCCATACTTAGGATTTTTATGCCTGAAAAAATCCATTGTTTCTAGCTGGATTAAACCTGTGATCTTAGGTTTAGGAGGCAAGTATGGTTACCTCTAGACCCCAGGACCAACAAAGGAAATGCAAGTCAAAACACATTGCATGATAATGAAAATGATGTAATCAGTGCCTTTGAAAACTTAAGAAATTTATGAGAATGCATACATTTTTTTCATGGGGATTAAATATAGATTCAATGGAATGACAAGGCTGTTATGGATATACTGCAATTACTGGGAAAATTGACAGAGTTCAAGAAATAAAAGTATCAAACAAATATTTGTGAGCTTGCTTCTTTTGTTGTGTAAGTCATAGACTTAATTTAGTCTTGAAAGATTTAAATACCTTACCAGAAATTACAAATGCCATTGATACTATCAAAGAAAGGGAGACAATTTTGTTTTTCAGAGGGACTAGCTAAGGAAAGGCCTTGGGTAGAAATCTCCAGGATATATATGAAACTCATTGATTATGAAAATCTGTAAGAAAATTTAATGAAAACATGCAAAATTAGGTATACAAAGAAAGTAATCTTGAAGAATGCATGGAAACTTGATTGCACACTTTCCTCATTATCATACATTGTTGCACTAACAATCTTCGCTAAATATTGAACACTGCAAGAACATGTCACAAAATGTAACATCTATGCATATTAACCAACTGAACTTTAAGAACATATTCAACATTTAAAAATGTTATATAATAAGAGAAAATGCAGAATTAAATTTGAAACAATCATGAATGGTGTTGAAAGTGTATCTGCAATTTTTGGAGCAATTGCAGTTTAACAACCTGAGTGACTCAGTGGCAGATGCATCATTCCAATTATGCATAAATTTTGGCTATTGCACAAAATTCTCTTTTTTTATATCCTTTGTTTGGAATCTCTTATTTAGTCTTTAAAATGGCAATTTTAAGAAAATGGGAGCTTTACAAATTTTTTGTTTGCATCTCAAGTTAATGATGTTCCTGAGTACCTTATATTTCAAAGAATAATAGGAAATATAAACAAATTATATTGAGATCTACAAGACAATTTTACTATGGTATAACATCTGGAAATATAAAGAATTTGAATGAGAAACTTCTGAATTACACATGATTGACCTACTAGTTCACACAAGATTTCTACTTGCTGTAGCATCTCCGGAAGATTTACCAGTAACCACTTGTCGTATGGAAAGTATCTTTAATAAATTTCATTTTCTTTCTCAGATTTTGTTGACATTTTAATATATTAAAAATAAGATTTAATACCATTTGGCAAAATAATAATAATAAACTAAACACTTGCTTTGAATTGTTTTAATAAATTTTAATTGGTTTAGTAATAATACCAAGTTTATATTATTTTTATTTTAGATAAATTCTGATTGCAGTAAAATAATTTATGAAGATTGTATTATGTTTTGAAAATTTTTGTTTGTAGTACTCTATGATATATGAAAATAGCTAAGAAAAACAGTTATATATGATAATCTCAGCAGTTTATGTATGGTACTAGTTCAATGAGAAAAAGTAAAATAAGGATTAATTTATTGAAAAAGTTTTAGAACATTACAGAAAGAAGACAAGGTAAATACAGAAATTATACATTTAATTAAAATAGAAACAACCCTATGTACTTTCTTCTTCTTAAATGTGACAAAAAAATAAAAAAGAGTCTTTGAAATGGATACCATACTTTACAACAAGTAAGTGGAGCAATAAGAGTGTTTAGGTTGACATATATCAAATAATTTTAATCATATAACTAGCTTCTCTATGATAGTTCTATATATTTTTTTTAAAAGATATTAAACCAAAAAAAGAGTCTATTTTAATGTTCAAACTGCAGTTTCATTTATTATATGTTGATATAAAAATTATTTAGATCAGTCTTTCTTTAGGCTTCTCATTACATTTTAATAGTACTTATGAATCACAGTAGTATAATGATGGCAAATTATAATGCATCAATCAGGGATTATGACATTTCTAATTACACTAGGGAACAAAAAAAAAAAATGTTTGTTGTACATCCTGAGTGAAAATAGCTGCTTCTTAAGAAAACAATGTGTTGATTCCAAAAATAACTTTCAATTTTTCCTATTGAGCTTAGTTCAAAAGATATTCAAGAAAAATCAAATTCTGGAATTTGTAATTGGCAATTTAAACATCCATTGAAATTTGCCATTCCTAGAACAATGAAAGGTACTTGTTAGTCAAAATAACAATACATTGAGTTTATATAAACCAATTAAAACATTAACAATAGAAATAAAAAAAATGCATATCTTTATAGGTCCTAAAATGCTTGCTGCCTGGAGGCTTTCTCTTGTAATCAGAATTACAGACCCTCTTTAGGAACCAGCCATAATCTTCCAATATAGCAGGATCCCAAAGACCTTAATAACATTTTCCCATTGTGGTTGTATCCTGATGAAAATGTTCTTCCTGTTCATCACTTACAGCAGCCAAATTTTCAGGAAAAAAGTCTTAAGTCTGAATGGAGGAAATGCACTTTCAGTGATGTCTTATGACCCATTTCTTTATAACATTGTAGTAATGTGTCCACTGTGTAGTAATGTCATATTGTTTATCCTTTCTATTGCCAAGAAACCCTTCTATCCATGCCTTGAAAACATGCCAGGCTGCCAATTCCACATCTATTATCTTACTTTCAAAAACTTCAACTTTTAAATCTTCCTTATATGTGGGCAAATAAAAATACCCTCCTTTAACTTTGCATATATCAAACTGGGAAATGAATCATGCCATTTCCATAGACTGTATGTAATTCTAGTAGGTTCAGTAAGCATATTCTACTGTTGCAACCTTGAATTCAAGATCTCTGATTATTTTTTTCCCCAAATTTAAATCCTGTGCTAAATCATCTAAATCTGATTATTCAAACAAAATGTATAATGTTTCTAGTGGTGGAAGGTTTGTAAGTTGAATTACTTGAACTTATGGGCTTATCTTAATCATCACTGCTGTTACCATTAGTTTCTTCAATGCCTTTGGGGAAACTGGTACTGATCAATTTTTGCTAAGAGTGACTGATCTAATTGCTGATAGCTCATTAGGAAAAATTATATTGGATTAAGTTTTCCACAGTCAAACCTTAAACCTAATACTTTTACCATACAGATATAGCAGTCATTCAGTGATTTTGTTGTTTCTGTCAAATCAAAGGTACAGTGAATGGTAAGGATTTTAATTTCTGATATAATCACTTTCTTAAATTAATTTTGCAACCTGCATTTTACCTTGATCACCAATTTTGCCCCAAGTAATGAAAGTAAGCTGTTTTTGTAACTTTAAAGATTCTTTTCCTTTGGAAGTTTGATGTAGAATTTTTACAAATCATAAAATTTGTGTGGATGATTATGACTCTGACATTTGTCACTTTCATCCATGTTTAATACAGAAATAAAGTCCCTCCACCACCCAACAATAACACACTAGTATCTTGCTTCAAAGAACTAGACTAAATCATCAAATCAAAATTCCAAACAAATATTTCACTCAGAACAATTTTAAAAGAATCAATAACACATTTATCAGTATATTTATCTCTTAAGATTTACATTTCTTTTCAATGGAAATTTCTGCTCTGGTGCTACCATTTCATCAGGGGACTTCCACTTCCAACAAAGTTGACATGTCACAGAGTAAATTTAGGGATTAGGGAATTCACCAAGTACAAACATTATCAAGCACAATAATTATGTTTTAAATTGTATATAATGATTTATTTATCCATTCTACAAATGTAAGTACATTTTATTACTTTTGCCATAGTCAGCAATCGAATATGAATAAAAACTGAGACTTGATAGGTTAATGTAAGGGACATATTTGGTTTCTATATATAAAAATTTACAAGAAAGAGTTATTATTGTCCCGAAGTTAAAATCGTGTTCCCTTATTCTTTAGATATTTAGTATGTGTAGACTGTTTAGCATATGTACAGAGAGGTCGCATCATGCTGATCCGAAAAGGGGTGCCCATCAGGCAATGCAATGTAGCAGAAATAGAAGAAAAAGGAGAATTTTTTTGAAAGATCACAACCCCAGTTTTTTGAACATATAACAATCACCAGAGGTTACTGATACGGATGGTCGAGATCGCTAAGGCTCGGAATCATGAATAGAGATTTGCGGTTGGAATCCCACCAGGACCAGTCTTCCCTGACTGAGATAGTCGGTCCTGGTGGTGTAGTAGTAACCATACTTGCCTTCTAAACCCAAGGTCACGGGTTCAAACCCGGCCAGGATAGATGGCTTTCTTTCCTAAGTATGAATGGCTTCCTTCGGAAGGGAAGTAAAGCCGTGGGTCCCGTGTCGTACATTTACGGCACGAAAAAGAACCCCAAGCCTGAAAGAAGAGGCCTCTCAGTAAAATTTGTCGGCCGTTTCACGCCCGGAATTGAATGGGACACTGAGTACCTAAGCTGTTAAAGAGCGTCCTTAAATAAAACGAATCAACCTGACTGAAGCTTTTTTTTTTCAGGACTGTTTTTTTTTTTTTTTTTTTTTTATGTGGGGTTTTCTTAGGATCATCTTCATCATATTCTCTAGATGTTTCTCAATCTTCATAAATGACAAATGCTATGGAGATACCCTAAACTGGGCCTGTAATGCTACCTAACCAAAAAATAATTCCTTTCCCTATTACAAAAATCATCAGACATTATCTCTGACACGAACTACTACTACTATGCATTAAAAATGCGTCATACTAGTGGAATTTCGCTACAGTTGGGCATACAATCAACAGTAATTTAAAAACAGCTTACTAATCCTGGAAACAATTGAATTTCGCCTTGTAAACAAGTTATATTCATACATACAAAACACATTGGTGAACATTTCCGAAACAAGTAAGTCTGAATTCTTCCATTTAGGTCAAATATACAGTTAATGCCAGGCCACGTTGACCTGGCAATTCAACTGCTACAATGAGGTGGTTCAGTCCTTATACCTTAGCAACAAGCGTTGTTGCTACCAGATTACCATTTAAATATCTATTATCTGAACAGAGCGTCACATTGCACATTTATATTATGTCTCGTTTATATATTGAGGATTAGTATAACTTATTTTGTACACTAATCCATGTATGAATGGATTGGACAAGCGACGATAAGGGATTGCATATATAGACGGAAGTGATGTGGACAGCAGAATGTTCTGACGCTAGGCTAGGTTCACATAATTGAAATTACCATGTACTAATTTGGCAGACAGGTTAAACTGGGCACGACAGAAGGGACAAAATGCTTTGCCGATATACGGACTGTGCATTTTGTAGTCATTTTGTTGATTTGGTTTAATTACGGACATTCTTTAACATCTCGGCTCATCAGCGTCCCATTCAATTTAGGGCGTGAAATTGCGGAACAGTTTTGCTCAGAGGTCTGTTCTTTCAGGCTTCGGGTTCTTTTACATGCCGTAAACATACGATGGCTTTACTTCCCTTCCGAAGAAAGCCATACTTAGGATTTTTACTCCCGAAAAAATGCATCGATCTTGGCCGGGATTGAACCCACGATCTTGGGTTTAGGAAGAAAGTATGGCTACCACTACACCACCAGGACCGACATTTTGGAGTCAGGCGCCTTACCATCTTCACTGCCTTTTATTTATGCTCCTGATAATCAAGTGCAATAGCACATCCATATTTTCACGCATTGTCCACATTCTATAAGTATTTTATGCATTCCGTGTTTGTTATACCTTTGTGAAGGCTTACCCGCCTCTAGGTACAACGTACATCGCGGCACGAGTGGCTCACTAAGTCAAGGGCCCATGCGGTTCGAAGCCCGTCAGCAGCCTCCCTCTCTGACTGAGCAATCTCCAGATTTTTCTCAGTTCTCATGAGTGCAAATGTCTTTCCAAATTTATCATTACATCTCATTTATCATCAGTGATACCAAGTATTAAAATGGGTGTTATACACTGTAGAAATACTACTACTACTACTACTACTACTACTACTACTAGATACATCTGTTTTAAGGTTACTACTACTACTACTAGATACATCTGTTTTAAGGTTACTACTACTACTACTACTAGGTACATCTGTTTTAAGGTTTTGCTGACTTCTTTACATGATATTAAACTGAATACCTTTCATTTCATTTTGTTGAGTCTTTTAATTGCAATTTTAATTAATGTTCGTTCCAAACATCCTGGTTTTACTCTCTCTCCTATTCTATTTTAAATAGAAATATGGCATAATCTCATAACTGGAGGGAAGTTCAAAATCTGACTGAAATAGCTTAAATGTAACAAGATCCATTTTACATATATTAATTATTATAACATGTATTATATTAAAAGATTTATTCTTTGCTGGATTTTTTGTTAATTTTTAAATCTAATATTTCATTATTATTGTTTATCAGATATTGTATCACTTCTTGAAATTTTAACTGTCTCTGTATCAACCTGTAGATTAATTTACATCTTTACTTGTATGAATAATATCACTCAGGGGCCCATTTGTGAGTTCAGAGAATAGCAGCTTTTATCCAAGCTACCTTTGCCTGAGGGTATATCACAGCTTCAACCTATGTTGAAGGAGGCATGGCACAAAGGGAGCTTGTCAAGAGCAATTTATGCTTTTTCAAAGAATCTAGTCTAACCCATGTGTGCAGAGCTCTTGGATGGACTGTTTAGTTTGTAGCAGTTTGTGGGACTAGTGTGAGCTTGCAATAAAATCTTAAGCTTGATGCATGTAGAATAGATTGTGAGCAGCAAGTTATTCTGGTCATATAGATGAGATGTTTAGCTAACTCTCTTTTTTATAAGTAAGATAGGCACAATGAATCTGTTGGCTGAATGCTTGGGACTTGAGACCTTCCCACACATTTAATTTAATATATCTAATGTATAATTCTCTCTCTAGGCACAAAGAGTACTTTACATTTAAAGTTAAATACTCGTTATAATAATTTTTTCATAGTGAAGGTTGGATTAAAATACAAAGCACATTTAATATTGATGGAAACAAAATGTTCATTAAATTCAATATCAAACAGCCAATTCTGTGGTATTATCAAAGTTTGAAACTTCCAGTTGTTTTGTATTGATTTTAGGTTTGGTTCAATAAATATTCTTCTTCTTCTATGGAGCTACACTTGAGATCAAGCTATAGCATGCCACAGCAACCTCTGCTTTTTCTACCTCTGTCTTAAAACTTCATTGATAGAGGGCAGTATTGCGGAGGGGCATGTGATGAACATGCCGGCACCCTGCCAATTGCATATTATGCAGCTTTCTAGATCAAAGAATGCCACATCTCCATTAGGCAGCTCACCATTTATCCTCATAAGGCTGGATAGACCCTGTTCCAGACCTCCCTCACTTAGAAAAATCCTTAAATAGGTACCAGGATTGAACCTGGAGCCTTCCTGACAGCAGTCAACAATGTGACCACTAGATCAAATAGGCAGTCTAAAAAAATATAATTCTATAGATAGTATAGACCTGATTCTGGCACAGATGAAACACATGCAGAACAACTTTATTTTTTAATAGTTTCTATTGTGACATTATACAAAGTTTATTACATATGCTGTAAAAATATAAAGCTGTATCAGATGTGTATTACAAATGCACAAATAATATTTTCATATTTCTTTTCTTTTACTTCATTCAGTTGTTGTGCTCTTTTTCAATTATATACTGCTTCTGCTTCAAAAATGAGACTAAAACCCAGTACGACATATATATTTTTTGTAATACTTGCCTTATATATTACATATTCACAAGTTGGTTCTGGTGGTCTAGTGATAACCATACTTGCCTGGTAAACCCAAGATTGCAGCTTAAATCCCAGCCGGAATTGATGGATTTTTTATTTCAGGTGTAAAAATCCTAAGTATGGCTTTCTTCAGAAGGGAAATAAAGCCATGGATACCATGCCTTAGATTTAATGGAATGTAAAAGAACCACAAGCCTGAAAGAACAGGCCTTATAGCAAAATTGATTGGCTGTTTCACGCCCTGAATTGAATGGAATACTGATGACTTGAGATGTTCAAGAGCATCTGTAAATAAACAAAATCAACAACAAAATATTCATATGGCTGTAGCTATAGGAACAGAAGGCAACTGCCCTTATTAATTCGTGTAAATAAATAAAAAATACTTTATCTTCTGAGTCCAACTATTTAGACACATCATTTTAGACTTCACTTACTGGAGATTTACTCACAGCATATGGACCCTCATCCACATCCTCAGCTGTTAATCTATTAAGAAAAAATACTTAACTATAAGTATTAGAAGATGACACAGTAAGATCAGGTAGATAATCCTGCCTGCCACCCATCATAAAACCTGGCTATGCTTCTGTGTGATGTGTGTTTTGAGATTTTTCTTTAAATTTCATTAACAACATGTGCTATTGCTGAGTTTTAATACTAAATACTGAGCTTTATATTGTAAAGTCTAGAAAGATTTTTGCATTAATTACAGGTACAGAAATCCTGTCAAAGAAAATTATTTCTAGATGTTATCATTTGCTGTGTGACCACAATTTCATATTTATGGCATTTACAAACTTTGAAATACAATTTGTGTACTTCTTAAGGGGTATGTTGGGTCTATATGATCTGTGCTAATTATTCTATGAGGTTTTAGTGGTTGCTGGGCTCACTATTGCATCTAGTGTTATTCCACTAATCTCTGTGAACTCTTAAGCAGTGTTGAATTCCTTTGATGCCTCACAGATTCACCTTTCTCAAAGCCTTAGCTATAGTAAGTTGTTATAATATGCTAAAACTTTTCTCTGCTAGCTTGTATTTCAATTGATATAATAGTTGTTTATCCATTCTGGAGTTCACTGCACTTGAACTTTTGCCTTCTGTGTAAATATCAGTTTTACTTTCTTTTCCTTTGCACTTTTCTTTCATCTGTATTGTCCTGGCAGATTGTGTCAATTACTTGTAAGTTTATGGAGCATCATATTTCTTTCTAAAATTGTTAATTGGAACATTGCACAGTGAGGCTAATCATATATTAAGATCATTGTATAAAATATAGTGAACTTTTGTAACAGTGGTGTCAAATATAAACATTTTTAAAAAATTGAGTCGAAATTGTAACATACACACCACTAAAATTCAATAAAATGGAAGACTAGTTTCAGGAGCCATCACTCCTATCATTAGTTCCTGAGTCGACCAGGAACTGTTGATAGGAGCAATGGCTCCCGAAACTAGTCTTCCATTTTATTGAATTTTAGTGGTATGTATATTACAATTTCGACTCAATTTTTTAAAAATGTTAATTAAGATCATTGTATGATTGAGTCAAACTAACACTCTTTTGCTCCACTTGTATAAATATATAGGACAAGTTTCACGAACCCTTTGTTCCAAACATGGGCACATGATTAAAAAAACATTTCAGAAACATAAAATACAAACATTTGGAGAAATCAGCAGTAGCATCTCATTTCTGGACAGAAAACCAGGACAATAAAAAATTATTGAATAAAACAAAATTATTAACATCAGTGCAAGGACCTACAGAATTAGCAACATGAAAGAAATTCTATATTTACAAGTACAAAGACAGTTTAATGAACTTCGACACTTCTGGTGAAAACATAAACTTCAAATTCATCATGCCTCCACCAGAGAAGATAACACATCCCTACAGCATAACAATTTATCCTCCAGTGGACAATGGCTGACAGTGCGAACAAAGGGTTCATGAAACCAGTCCTTCATATTTAAACAAGTGGAAGGAAAGAGTGCTAGTTCGACTGAATCACACAATGATCTTAATATTTCTTCCTGTTTATATTCTTAGATTATGTGGCAGCATTTAGCTAGATTTTATAATGCTATTAATATAGTATACTGAGAGACCCATAAGAAGTTGTGCACAAAGACTTGACTATTTTTATGTACTTAATCACAGTATTCTTTTAAGTTTTGTTTCATTATTTCCGTTTATGCTCTCTACCTTATTGGTGCTCCATATGACAAAATAGGCAGTATTATTCATTTATATATAATTCTAAGAATGTTTTATCTTAGTTCTCAGTTTATCTTCTAAATTTGGACAGAGCATGAATGGGTTTGACTCATTTTTGTTACATGTTCTATTTGTTCATTGAAAATGAATCTGTTATCAATGATGACATCTAAATATTTTATCTTCAAACTCTAATTTTCTGCTGTTTAGGTAAATGTTATGTTGCATTTAATCTTTGGTCCTCTTGTTATTAAACTATTACTTTGGTAATTGAATGTTATTTTATTGTTTCTGGCTCATGTTGCAAATCTTTTGTAACTCAAGGTTTACATAGTTTTCAACTTCCATTTATGTTTTACCTTTAGTTAATGCCATTAGATCATCTGCAAAGGGTGTTACTTTATTGTTCTTTGTATATGAGTACCCAAATTTAATAGTGAATTATACTGGAAGTTCCATAAGCCGGGTCCAAGTACCCTTGCGAGCACCCTGTACTTATCTTTCTTTCTGCTGTTGCAGAGGTTATATAAGTTTCTTGGGCAGTTTAGTGTACTCAAACTGTGTCAAGAACTCCTTGAAAGACTAGACTAGTGCTACATATTGGTAATCTTGCAAGCCTCTTTATGAATTGCTTTATGGCTATTATAGAGTCAATTATACTAGTTGGTGGAGTGAATCTGTACTGATTTTTATTCAGCAGGTTATTTGTATGTATGTGATTAATTATCCTGTTTATTAATATTTTTTCCAGTACATTAACTGTTATGTTGATCAGACTAATCAGATGAATTTTGAAATAGCATTGCTATGTTCTTTCTCTGGTTTTATAGCTGAAATTATTTTTGCCACCTTCCACATTCTGGGAAAGTAAGTCATCCCCAGGCATCCATTGTACAGTATTGTGGTAAAAGTGGGCAGTAAGCTGGAGGCTTGAAGTAAGATGCTGCTTGCGATGCTATCTTCCTCTGGAGCTGTCCATTTCCATGTTTATGCATGTGTGCACATGTATGTGCATGTATATATGTGTGCGTGTGAAGAATTGATTAATATAAAATATATAATTTTTAAAATTGTATATTTCTGCTTGGAGGTAGCTATAAACATGCTGCTACTTTGTAAATGTAAAGTACATATCTGTGAAGGAATTACTGAACCTAATGGTTCATAATGAAAAGGCCTTCTTCCTATAGATATATCCATACCTATTGCTTCATGTTTCTGGCATTTTTTGCAGTATGTTCTGGTCATTATTAATTTTGGTGAAATGATGTTGATCTTCAAATTGTAATTTGTTTGTGGCTGATTTTGATAAACATGAACTTTGAAGTACCTCATAAGAAGTAATTTCATAACATTAGGTTGGGTTATCTAATTTTAGAAATTATTTGGTCAAAAAGAAACTTTTGATTGAGGTGAGAGACTTAGTTGTTGCACCATAAAAGGTATCTAATTGGTCAACAAGTTTTTTGAAAATTTGTCTGTACTTGTCAGTGTTGATTGTGTCAAAAAATAAAAAAGGTTCTAATACTTTATTTGCCAAAAATACTAAATTCCATTCTTCTGTGGGTGTAGAGGTAAATTCATCAATATGAAGTCTAAGTGTATATCATTTTGGGAATTAACAGATCCAGAGAGATGGAACCAAATCTCATCTATGAACCATGCAGTGTTTAGAGCAGGGTTACCCTGGTATTTTTTCTGCAATTTGGGACCACCCTGCTTCTTTATATTTACTTTAAAAAAAAAAATAACACCAATAAAAATGTTCCACGGTGGAAGTATATTTCATGTGCTTTTAGTTTGCCTATAAAACTCTTTTTAATATGTAAATTATTCTTAAAGTATTAGTCAAAACCAGCATGAGAATCAGACACTGAAAGAAAAATTCTTTTACAGACTGTACACAAAGGCTAAACAGCACTTGCATTCTTAAAGTATTAGTTGTTGCCACCACCGTTACTGTGTCTACAATGAGCAGCATGTTTTTTCTAACTTTCCCATTTGTTAATAGTTGAAGGAAAATTCCTAACTACTAAGTTTCATAGGACATTGTATCCATTGTTTTGTCTGTAATTTTAATGAGTATATGAATTGTATTTAATGTACATTTCTATGTGTGATGGAGAACTAACAGTTTTGTTCATGTATGATTATAATAAAAAATGAAAAGGAGAGCCTTAAACAAGGTTATGCACTATATTTTTAAAATTAAAAATCAAATTATAATGTGCTAATTAATTATGGAAATGACTGCAATGCAAGTTGTCAGTGGCATTAACAATGCTTCTTCCTCCAATTTGCAGAATGATTCTCAGTAAACCATTGCACCACCACCACCACCACCACCACCACCACCACCATCATCATCATCATCATCATCATGATCAGCATCGTCGTCGTTGTCATCATCATCATCATCATCATCAGTAGCACAGTATGAAATCAATTACAGTAATGGTTCTGATGCAGATTATCTGCCTATAAAGTTGGAACAACAATGGTTAGAGCACAAAAGCAACCTGAGTGGCTAGTAGCCAAACCTGAGCATTTGAAGTGTAATGATTGTTGCTTTGTAGGTTATTTAAGATTACAAAAAGTTAGGAATTGTTGTTAATTAGCAAATGGATGAGATCTCAGAAACAGCAGCTAGAAAATGCAACTTTACTTCTAGAGGCTTATGTCATTAACATATTAGTGTTACAACATATTAATGCTGCCTATTATTTAGCAAAAATGATATACCTTTCAATGATCATAAACACCTGCTTGAATTGCAAATTGCAATCGAAAATGGGATAATTCTGCATTCATTATACAATGGTATAGAAATAATTAAGCATATTTCATATGAATTTAGGAAAAAAGTTATATCAATTCATTTCAGAACACTAAAAATTTCTATCCAAATGATGAATCAACTCTTGGTGAAGAATCCATTTTAATAGTGTACCTACATTAAAACTTCTCTCAATGTAAAGATGTTTTTGCAGAGTGTTCTGGTACCATTTTGTTTGTGTCTACACTTTGATTTAGAATGTCAAGTAGCTGCACAATGAAAGCTAAGAATCATGTACAGTAATGAACTCATTTCTGTTCATCTGGTTCCTGTAACTCCCAAACAGCAGCAATCTTGTATGTTCTCAGTTTCACTGTCTTTATTGCTATTTGATGATGGAGGGGTAATTTGCCTCCTGAAACAAATGACAATAACAATATTTTAGGGGATTATTGCAAACAGATATTTTCTGCCTCATTTGCCAAATAACAAATGCAGTGCTTGTCAGTCTGACCCAAAAGATCTTGTTGTTTCCAACTTACTTATTAAGTTGAGTATTGTCAATCTTGGAAAGTACATACATACCATATTCAATCTAGAATGCCTTTTGCATAACAACAATGAAATTTAGCATCTAGTACTTTCTGGCTGAAAACAGAGGCTTAGACAGTGTGTACAGCATTCACCAATTGATAATGAATGAAAGGGATGGAAAATGGACACCGGCACTAATAATCATTGTAGTTGTGCACCCTTAAACCTTTCTGCCATCACAGCCACAACTATCACTACTGTGTCAGAAAAGTTTTCAAATGTGCATGGAAGAACTTCAGTACTTTGCAGTTGCATATATGTATCAAAGAATTCCAATAATTTTTAGTACAGCACAATGACAACAGAAGAAATTTGGTTATGCTTTTGTAAATGCACATTAAAACCACTAAGAGTAATAACATCTTTTCTTCCTGATGTACAAATCTGTGTTGAAAAAAATATTAATGAGAGCATCAGTTGTAAGTTTAGATTGCAGACGTATGAACAACAATATATAACTGCTGTTAATTTTAAGAACTTAACTAGCTAAAATTACTCTATGTTTCAGCCTAGTCATGGAACTAGGTGTTGTACATCTTCCAATAAGTGATATTGGTGAAAATATACCAAATGCTCTGATTACTGGAATAATTATTGCAAAGCAAAACTCCAGAAAAGTCAACACAAAACAAGGTATTTTATTTAATTCATATACATCTTATTTTCTGAAAATAAAATCTTTTGTTGACTTTCATCCAAAAGTTGTATTACAACCTATAAGAGAAAATAAATGTTAAAAGGTATTTTTAGCAACCTTTAGCAAAGGTATTTTTATGTTTTAGCAACAGTATCAAGCAAACAGTGACAAAATGTTTAAGGACCTGCATAAAGATGGAATTTTAAACTTCCAGACATTAGTTATAAGAACAAAATTGAGCAAATTTCAATTTGTAATTCACTAATTTTATAAATAAGTTAATCTACTGCAAGCATTTCCAAGTTACCAATTTTTTCTGGCCTATACTACCTATTTATTTATTTTATGATCTCTCATAGATTGAGCTTACTTTATTCATAATTATGCAATTTATGCAGAATATTTTTCCAAGGCTAACAAAACAGTATATAATTTATATGCTTAAAATTTCACTATTTTTATGAGTGACCATTATCAGATAAGTGATTTTTGACATAATTTTTTATTACTGTTCATTCCTGTCAGCACAGTTAGCCCATAGTGTTCCATTAGTATACAATTAAAATAAGAGTTATTAGAAGGCCATAGCAAAACCTCAAGCCATCTTCAGTGAATAGTGCCTTGATTTTTTACTTGAGTTGGGGATATCTGTCTCTCACTTCATACAGCTGTGTTTATTCTCATGATGTTCCGATGGCATATTGTGATAGCAACATCAGATAAAGAAACCGACATGGGTGGTCAAGGTTGCTAAGGTACAGATTCCATGAGCGGGAGATCTGAGGTTTGATGCTTACCAAATCCACCTTCCTGACTAAGGTTTTTTTCCAGCCATTCCTGCTTGCAATGTCACAGTAGTAAAAATGGGCATTGAACAATATACAAAAAAAAAAAAAATCAAGGAAAGAGACTAAATAATCATGTTTGTGCTAAGGCATAGTGTGAACACAGGGGGGAATAGCTGCATTAGAGTTTCAATGGAATTAACTCACTTCTAATAAGCTATGGTTATTTATCAACTAAATTGTATGAACTGAACAAAGAAAAATTGGAATAAAACTAAGTAAAATTTGAGTGACTTCCTAATAAACAATTTGTTATATGATACTATATTTCACTGTGAAAATGCCAAACTATTCATATTTATAAAAGAAAAATTTGTTGCTCTCTTCCCTTATTTTTGGCAGTGTCTGCTGAAGTAAAGCCCTGATTGGTAGAAAATTGTTAGATAGTAACTCAACAAGTACCCAGAGTCTCAAGAGAGTGCTATAGAACCCATTCACATATCTCCACTGGTGGTCAAGGTCATTAAGGCACAGATTCACAGGCAGAAGATCTGGGGTTTGATTCCCTCCATGACTGTTCTCCCTGGCTGAGCTTTTTCCAGGTTTTCCTAAGTCCTCATAAATGGGGAATACTAGGGAGGTACCCTAAACTTTGGCCGGGAAAATTTCCTTCCTTAAATATATATATCCTTTTCCAATTTATCATTTGATCTTGTGTATCAGCAGTGTCCATCATCTGTGATGCCTCAGCAGTAAAAATGGGCATTAAACACTAAAAAAAGAAAAAAAGAAAAGGAAGAATAAGAATAGCAGGAGGAGGAGGAGGAAGCCCATCCTGCTCTTCAAAGTTCTGTTTAGATTGTTCTGATTTAACCTTTCCTTATTACATAATTTATTATATATTTGACATGAATATGTAATTACAACCGTGTCTTTTCTTTTAATTGCATTTATGCTTGTACTCCATTTATTTTTGTGCAATGAAATATTTTGTTCATCCATTTATTATAATTTAGTTGACAATATCATTACTTACTGTATAACCTGTTTTCATCCTAAATATTTGCCATATCCCTGTGGCACTAAAGAGTAGCTATTTTTTTCAAAATAGAATATCCTTTTTTTAGAACAAATTTTTATCTTAACATTGGCATTTTCAGATAATTCTGCTTATTTAATGAGACATCAGCTGTTTGATTTTCTGCATATTAGCTTTCTTAAATAGATTGATTTATTTAAAAAGATTAGTTTTTTAATTTTAAAAATGTTTTTCTGTCAAGATTCAACAATAATTTTAAACCTTACAACTTTATAAACATTTTTCCTGTGCTAAATTTATTGTCTAATCTGAATGTCACCTCAGATGTCTATCCTCATAATAACTCCCTGAACATCAGTTTAGTTGATTAGTTCTTAATGTTTTTGATTCAAAGTACATTAAAATAGAAAAATTATATATCTATTTGGTGGTACAGTGGCTGAGTAGTCAGTCAGTCAATGTACATCTGGATTCAATTACAACCACTATATGAATATGAATTTGTGATAGACAAAATAGTACTGGGTTGGCTTCCTCCAAATTACTTGTGTTCCAATCAACCATCTACAGGCCATGCATGCTACAGCTGGTAACTACAGGAAACAAGCCATGCAAATTACATTTTAAATGTGTCATTGAACTTTTGGAAGCTAACAAGGATTATAATATACATTGGTATTTTTAAGTCCTTAATTTTATATGAATGAAAGAAATTCTACAATTTACTCCTATTTAGCCACATTACTTGGAAATGTTCTTGTCAATATATTTTATTTTAGTGCATACTCTTATGATATAGACAAACATGTGGCATTTATCAAAATGTATATTTAACATTTTTTAACTATTAAAACCTTTCATTGCAAAATGTATTCTTGCACATCCATAAATGGTAAACATTTTTCTGGTAAATCAGCTGTAATGATGCACAGATTTTTATCACTTCATTAATTCATTTATAAGCAAGTATAAGCTAATTTTGTTTATATGAGATACAATGGGCATCATACAGATAAATAAAGTATCTTTTATATTTATTGAAATGCTAAGATAAAATTAATACAAGAGGTCTTCACCTATTTGGCCCTAACCATTCTTAGGTGTAACCCCCACAAATACAATTTATGTGTTACGATAAGCTTCTTTACTTAATTTTCAATTAAACATATATATTCTTATTTCAGTTACTGAAACAATACAAAATAAAAAATAAAGTACTTAATGAAATAATTTTTTTGCTATATAATATTACAAATCTTATGTAAATACAGGTGGTGCTGAAGAGAGAGCTGTGTGGAATTTTACTATACGAGATTCACCATGCGATCTGATTAATGTCAGTTGTTGGGGAACTGTTAAATATATTAATGATCTGGCTGAAATGTTTCATATAGGAGATGTAGGTAAGCAGTTGGTGAACTATTTTGCAGACTATCTGAGGAAAAATGCCTAAAATATATAGTATTTATATGTTTTGTAATTATTCTTCAATTATTTATATAATTAAATACCATAGTATTTAATAATATATTCATTCCTTTAATTTGAATTAATTTGCAGGAAAACCAATTAAGGAAAAATAATTAAGATACTTATGAAACAATATTCGATTTTACACATGCATGCACGCACACACACACAAAAATAACCTGTTAATGAAAATGTTTGTTGTTGCAGAGATCTGATTGATTGAAATTAAGATTTATTTATTTACTTATGTATTTATTAATTTGTTAATATTTTCTTTTTTTCCTCTCAACCAGTCTTATAAAAGTGATATACAGTGAGGTTATATGGGTTATGAACTGGAAAAGCAGGGCTGTGTACCGGGAGAAGTGCTCAGATAGCCCATTACTCATATAACCTCATTATATTACAAATCAATTGAATTTCTTATTCACATTGGTAATTTATGGAACAAATATGTAACATGTATATTTTTAAATCTTAAAATGGAATTATATTATGCCTCTGGGTTACAGTTGAAATTTCCAAACCAAAAATAGCATTTCGTCAGAGTGGCAATGATGAACGATTCCGTCCAACAGTTACAAGGTAAGTGAAACAGAATAAGTTATCATAAGAATCTATCTTCATTATTTCATCATCATACTTCATTATAAAGATTGCTGGGGAACCTACTTAATCATGCTTGGAAAGTATAATTCTTACAGAGCAGTTTGTTTTTCAGGAAAGAACATGTAAAAGCTTAATTGACCAAAAGAAATCTCATAATGAAATTTGCTGGCTTGGGACAAACCAACTGATAATTCTATTTAAAAAAATTAGACATGGAATCTTTTATAGCTTTCCTTTAATGGTAAAGCTTATCCAAAGTATAAAAGCTGTACGAATTCCAGCAATTGATAAATTCAACTACAGTATCATCATCATCATCATCATCGTCGTCGTCGTCGTCGTCGTCGTCGTGGTGGTCTTTATTTCTCATGCATCATATATAGAATTTTTTTAACAAAATAAATACAAATAATAAAAAAACATTACTTTTAAATATAACAATTAGGAACAGTGTCTTTGGCAATTCCTAAAAATTGACTCCAATCACTTTGATTGGCTGAGCCCTCCAGTCCCACATTGGAGAAATATCCGTTACAAACAAATAGATAAATCAGCTGTGGCAGCACATTTTGGAATGAAAACCATGAAATTGAAAAAGTCATCAAGTTATTAAAACTGTTCAACAACCAAAAGAATTAAACACATGGGAAAGGATTTATATAAAATATAAATTTCAGCATCCCGGAAACAGACAGCTCTTTATTCAAGTTTATCACAAGACCACCAGAGTCAACCCAGTTACCTACCTACCCAAATTCTATGAATGATCCAACAGTCTTTTAACCGCTGATGATGTGGACAATTGTTCCATGTAACATGTCCTCAATAAATCTCATATAAGTGAAACCATAAAGAGTATTCTAAATATTTTGGCTCAGAAGAGATTATTAATTCATATTTCACTGTGTTTGATTCTAAATTGAATTAATTTTGAAACAACATAACTATGCTTGCTGCTATTTGTGCAGTCTCAAAAGGGGGGGGGGGGTTGTGTCAGTAATTCAGTGTGGTGCTTTAAGTAACTTGGTCCTTTGCATATAACAGTCTTCAGTTGGTTTGGCAGAATATAAAAGAAGCCAAATATCTTTCAAAGACAAAGAAAAAGAAAGAAATGAAAAACCCATGACAGTAGCAATTGCAGAAAAAAAATTTCCACTGGAAAAGAAATTGCAAGAAGACTCCTAAGTGGCCTGTAAGATTAGAGGCATCCCTTGATATTAGATCAGGAAATGTCTCAAGCTTTTTACATGGTTATATGAGCTTATACTTTTGAAGCTATTAACAGCGGAGTAGTAGATTAGATTAGATTAGATTAGATTAGATTAGATTTTGGGGGATTAATGGAGTTTCAGCATCCCCCGCTTATCAGTCTATAAGGCTTATTGTGCTACCACATTGGGAGGGACACCTTTATTGTTTTCCAAAATCTGCTCTTTGTACTAGTTACAGTATTTTGGTTCCAACATTGACTTCCTTTCCTAGACCTTCACTGGTTATGGAGAGAACAAGTCTCTTTCTTTCCAGGATTGGACACTCAAACAGGATATAAGAGGCAGATTCCTCATCCTGTTTGCACATTCTGCAAGTGAATTCAATCTTTATAAGAACCACTTTTCATAGATGTTTCCTGAAGTGACCATGTTCAGTGATTAACACAATAACCTTCCTTATTCCTCTTCTGTCCATTGGAGAAGGGCTGTGGAGAGATTATTGCTAGGACCAAGGATAAATTTCCTAGTATGGATTTACCCAGGATAGTGGAGTAGTAAAATAATGTTGGTTTGGTGACACTGATACTGTACTGACTTGGTTTTCAGTTGGACATGTTTCAGGAACATTTGCCATCACCAGCAGAACACTAACTGGAGAAGCATACTCTGTAGGTGGTTTACCACCTCTATATCAACATTGTTTTACATGGTTATTTAAGAACGAGAAAAAGTTTTTCTGGTATGGTGCCTCAGTGAAGAGCAGAAGGTCACTGAAATAGAATGGTGCTGCAAAATGCTCCATAATACAAAACAGGGACTCTCATCATATTTCTGAAACCATAATAGGTAATGAAACATGGATCTATTAAGCCCATTTAAGTCATATGATGATTGATGATCACAAAATATTTTCAAACCTTTAAATCACATGACAAGTTGAACTTGCATCATTGCAATGCTCAATAGATACACATATAGTATTGTTGACCAGATATATCACAGGTACTTCAAGAGTATCATACTAAATCATCATATTATATGCTAATAGGTTATGATATTAGGTATTGTAAAAGTGGACAAAGAATTGTGCCCACTGTGTGATAAGGTAGGCAAGAACCTGCAATGTTTATTAGATGTACAGAAACCAAAGGATGGAGAGAGGAAATATGGAACAAGAAATGGGATAATTTGCAGGCTGAAAAGAATTTTTGAATCAGTTTGGAAATTATTTAGGGAAAGTAAAAGAAAAGCAGTGGAGGAAAGTGATCAAGGCAAAGGAAGAAGGCAATGTGGGAAGTATTTGTAAAGTTCACTTGATAATATGTAGAGTTAGAGTGATGTAGGATCCATGTACACAGCAACCAGTATGTTAGTTGTGGGATCCTGAATGAATAAGTGCTAAAGGATCAAGGAAATATTGTAAAACTGTAATTGTAATGTGTAGTAGTAATAGTAAATATTCATTCATTCATATTAATAGGTCAATAAAGTTCTGGCTTTGCAAAATATAAAGTAATGGATTATGAAAAGATGTGGAATGTTAATATAGGAAATCTTTACTGAAATTTCCTTTGAACTTTTATGTTCCTAATTTGTTAACATGTAAGGTACCCATGACTTTACAGCTGCTCCTTCAGATATCTGAAAGCATGATGATCAAGTATTAAAACTCATAAACATGGCTAAGTAAGTATGCATTGATTATCAGCCAATAGGACAGTTGCAGTTTGCAATCCAAGCTTTATATGTCATTCTTTATAGAAGTGCCATTTTTTTATAAATTATCCTTTGAGAGCACATTTTTCTTTATCTTTATGACTATGATTTTAATTTAACAAGTGAGTATGATAATTATATAAATGTTAACAAATTCAGACCATAAAGTTCAAAGACTTGCAGGTTAATTTATCATTCCCATCTTTCAATAATCAATTACATTATGTATAGATTCCAGGAGAATAAAATTGTTCAAATAAAAATGCATAATTATATACCCTACAAAACTGTTTGACATCTTGCACAGCATACAATATTTATAATGCTTCTGCGCAAAATATACAAAACAATTTAAGATAAGTAATTACGGAATGGTATAAGAGCTATGACATGGTGAGTCTAATCAGCAGATATTTTCAATCCCTGGACCTAACCTCTTATGACATTTATATTTACTTTAAACTTTAAAAGACAAAGTGTATAAAAATAGCCTGCATTCCTGAAAAAACTAAAAGATAGCATTCAGGAAAATATCACCTCTTTTTTTTTTTTTTAAAGGATATGTAGCTTTTGAGACAAATGTCAGAAATTTTGCATACAAGAAGACATCTTCTGTCATAATTTCGGTCCAGAAAATTATTTTAAGTTCTCTCAACAACATTTTACCTGCATAATATGCAGTTTGTCATATTGCTAATATCTGGCATAATGACAGTGTGTCTGTCAGCAGCTGAAGTTGCCACTCTGTTGTTGTTCAAATATAATTGGTTTACCATATTTGCTTGGAAAATTTATTTCAAGCTGCAGGAAAATCCATGGCCATTAAGGAGAAATATTTAAAACATATCAGCTTTAATTAATTTAAAAGTGTATTTATAATTAATGAAAACCTATGTTTATGATACTGTAATAATATTTTCCTAATTAATCCATCTACTTCAGTTTTAATATTTGAAAAATGGTTTTGTTAAAATGGTGTTATTTTAAGAGTTTGTTTCTCAGTTTGAAACCTTTTTACCATCGATCTTTTCTCCCTTCCTAATAAAAAATGTAATTAAGTTCTTATGTTTATGTCTAGCCCATTTCATCTAACAGTATCAGAAAACAAGAGTGCTATCACTTCTCATGTAGCCCAAGGTTTTTCACAATACCTATCTCTTCTGAAGCTGCCAACCAAACCTGCAGAAGATTTCTTCACACTATCTGATGTTTGTCACAATGGCACCAGTCTTAGAGGAGAACATGTTAACCTTCTAGTTGCTATAAGAGATGTGAGTAAACTAATCAGTCATTTCATTTCTTGTGATTATTTTTCAGTGCACTTATGTTTTCTAAAATACTAATTCAAGTATCTATATGAATAACTGTCTGATATTATAGGCTTATCCTCATATTCTCATTTGGTGAAAGATTAAAGCATTATTATTACTCTAGCAAATATATTACTCATATTTGCTAAAGAATACAGTAATGTTGGGCATTACAGTTCAAAATTATAAACATAAAGCCTTAAGAATTTAACAAAAATGCTATGAAGTGAGAAATTACCCTTTGTAGCAGCTTTCAACATGCAGCTTTCCAATAACTGTTTTGTAACTACTGTTGATACCCTTCAAGGCAAGGTGCAATGACTAGCTATTATATTGTCCATTTAAACTAACTCATGGTAAAGTATGAATAAATTTGATCACCCATTATGTGTTGGAAGGTGGATTAATGTTAGATAATTAAAAATATTTAAATGAGATGTGAAACATATGCAACTTATTTAGGTAAGAGGGACATGTCAAAAGTATTTAACTACTAGTTTAATAAGGTTTTTTTCGAGAGTTTTTTCTTACCTTAAAAAGTTCGATACTGGTAACTTTAGAAGTCAACTGACATATTTGGACCATCATTTTGTTCATTCCAATTATTGACTGGAAAGATCTATACCAATTCTATATCAGACTATGCTGCAAAGGAATATTTATCATTTTTTAACCTGTAGTAAGCAATTGTTTCAACATGTGGCAATTCAGTGCATTATGAAGAGATGGTTTTCTATGATTTCAAAAAAAAACCTAACCAATGTTGCAAGAGAAATAGCAAAAGGAACTCCTATATCCTTTTTGGTATTAATAGGGCTCTTAAACATGGGATAAATAATAGCATTTGTATGCCAACGTCTGCTCTCACCAAGCAATGTTCCCTCTGGGTCCCATGTTCCCTGAATGATAGTCATACATTTAATGAAATATGGAAGTCTAAAACATCATTACGATGGACAAATGTGAATTTATTATTAACTGGAAACTAAATAATAGATACAAATCTAGTGCTTTGCAGTTGAAACATTATAACAAGAGTGAAGAGGAGCAAAGGTGTTGAAAACAATGGTTGAACCATTACTTTTTATTTTAATTGAATTACACTTATTTCCAACAAACACAAATGACATTACAATAAAATTTACATAATTCCATTATTTCACAATAATCAAATACAGCTAATACACCTATTAATAGTCGGTCCTGGTGGTGTAGTGGCTACCATACTTGCCTCCTATAACCAAAATCGCAGGTTCAAACCCGGCCAGAACCGATGGATTTTTTTGGGCGTAAAAATCCTAAGTATGGCTTCCTTCGGAAGGGAAGTAAGGTCATGGGTCCCATGTCATACATTTACGGCACGAAAAAGAACCTCAAGCCTGAAAGAGAGGCCTCTGAGCAAAATTTGTCAGCCGTTTCATGCCCTGAGTTGAATGGGACGCTAATGACCTGAGATGTTAAAGAGCGTCCATAAATAAATCAATAAAAAAAAAACAGCTATTAATTTATTAATTTTGAACCCTAATTCCCAGTTCTTCATTAGTAGCCTTACTTGGATATCTAATAAACCAGGCTACAATGCTAACCACACTATGCATATTCCTAATAAATAACAACTAAATACAATCAGTTAATTCGTTACAATGCTACAGTCTAATAAAGAGTAATACAACATGTTCTATTTGAAAATCAATGTGGTTCACTGCAGAATGTTAAACAATAGGACCAGTGCCCAAGATTAAAATGGAGTATCTCATGTGGCAGCATGAATACTTTTGGCCATACTGCTGCTTTTTGAATAGACAAGGTTATCAGAAGAATTATAGCCATTATATTCAGCACTGTCTCCTGTGACTATTTCACAGTTAAGAAAAGGAAATGAAGGAAAACTGCACATTCTAAATCCTTTCAATAGTGAATGCATTGCAGCATATTTTGGAGGCATGCACAGTATGGAAGAAAAGGAATGTTAAGAAACATTTTCAAATATTTTGTGAAAATAACAAATTTATATCAGTGGAAGTACTTTTAAAGAATTGTAAAAGTGTTTTGCAATTTAGATGTAATTTTGGGAATAGCTAAAAACCCTTTGGTATGCCCCTCATAGATATAGTGGTATTTGTAGCTATTAATTTATAATTAATTATTTTTCTGTATGTTATAAGGTTGGTCCTCTGAAGCATATTAGAACTAAAGATGGGCGAGATATTGACTGTAGGGATGTCATGGTGTTTGATCAGACTAACAATGGAATGCCAATTCAGCTATGGAACAGTGAAACAAATTGCCAAGCTGAACAATGGAGAGCACGTGAAACAGGTAAACTAAACACTCTTTTTTATTGCATATATGTATCAGAACTAAAGAAAATCAGTTGGTCATAACAGTGCATGTAGTTTTGTTCCTTGCAGATATTCGACTGGATTGGAATACATTCAGGCGAGGAATGGTGGCATCAGAAGGTCCCTGCACTATTGTAACAGAAAATCCTGATACTCCTGCAGCTGATGCATTAAGAGTATTTGCTCAGTCTGCTCCTTTGGGACCTGCTGCTATTGTGGCACAGTTAACCAATACTATAACAGATCGTAAGTTGTCCTTTTATAACTATAGTAATCATATATATTTTAAGGGTGTGACTTTCAATTAAGTAATACTAGTAGTTTATATATAGTATAAAAATCATAGACACCGAATGGTTTCATGAAACTTGCTTAGGTTATAAAAATAATGCCCTAGTTAAGAAATTTCTGGCGAAGAGTTTGAATAAATGCAGTACAGATTTTTTTGGGCAATCTAATAGGCTATTATAGACAGTATAAATAAAACTTTTCTCAAATGACTGGTATTATGATTTATTAAATAAAACTCTTCCTTTTTTTCTTGTATTATGCTAGTGTATGTGGGAATTCAGAGGTATTTTGATTAGTTTTAACAAATATCACTGCTTCATATATGTAAATACATGGAAGAGGTAATACAGCATAACCCCACCAGTCCGAACTAATTGGGACCAAGGCCTGTGTGGAATGTCAAAAATTTGGATTAATGCGGTTAATTTATAATCAGTATTATTAGACCTATACAGTATGTATATGAAGTCAACAAGTTAATTGTACTTGGTTGTTGTAACAGTGTAGTTATTTTTGTGATGCAAACACCATTGTTGAAAGAGAGCTCATGAAGGTCATTTAACTTGGCTGCATGACTCAGTTGAGTTGCAATACAGTATCAATTGCAAAACATCGTGAATGCTATTAGTGAATTTACTGTACTGTATCATGCTTAGTTGTGTTTTTTAATGCAGTGAAATGATTTTTAATTTTTGCTGTTTGATTAAAAATGGTAGGCAAGCAAAAACATAGTTCTTGTTCATTGATTAACATGAAATTATAAAACTCTTCGATAAAGGAAAAAGTGGGAAAAAATTAGCAGCTGAATTCAGTGTTGGAAAAGCAATGATTAGTGACTGAAAGAAAAATCCAGTCAAGATACAGCAATGTTGTGGAACTGTGATGCAAGAAGGTACTTCAGGACAACACATTTTGTGGAATTGTGATGGAGAAGGTAATTGAGGATCATCATACATAAACAATTTCAGACTTTGAAGAAATTGATGAAGCTATTTATGTATGGTTTTTGCAATAAAGACAAAAAAGTATTCCACTGAGTGGTTCAAAAAAAAGCACTCCAGCTTAGTAAGATAATGAATAGTGATTCTAAATTTGTTGTGAGTAATGGCTGGCAGGACTAATGGAAGAGGAAGCATAGGACACAACTACTATCTATCACTAGAGAACAATTATAAGTGGATCACCTAGCAGCACAAGAATACATAACTGATTTTGCAGACATGGTTTCATTACAAAATTATTCACCCCAAGAAGTTTGCAACTGCAATAAAACTGGATTAAATTTTAAGTTGTTGCTGAATAAAGGTGACTGCTAGAAATGAAACTATTGCTTCCAGTTTCAAGATGAGCAAGGAAGATGTCACAATCTTGGAATGCAGTAATGCAGCAAGAACTCATAAGTTACCACTTATGGCTACTGGAAAATCAAAAAATCCAAGAGCATTCAAAAATATCAATAAGAAAGTTTTCCCTGTCTTCTACAGGAACCAAAATAAAGCATAGGTGACTAGTATATTATTCACAAAATTGTTTCATAACCAATTTGTGCCTTCAGTAAAAAGGTTTAATGAAGAAAATGATCTACCATGCAGGGTGATACTTAAGATGGATAATGCATCAGCACACTCCGAACAGGCAAACTGGTCAATGGAGATATAAGATCAATTTCTCTGCCTCCAAATGTTACACCATTGTTACAACCAATGGATCAGCAAGTGCTACAAAATATGAAAGCTGCTTATAATGCTTATAAGATACTTATTCAAAAACAAAGACAATTCTAAAATAATTGCCAATATCCTCAAACAAGCCACTATCAAAAGCTTAGGCCAAGCAGAGGAGACTAGAACTAAAGTTTTACATCTCATAAAGCAAATCCCAGTCTGTGTAGAAGCTGAGGAAACAGGTGGAGGACTGGTTATCAATTGACACAGAAGATCAAGTTATGATTGATCAGGAAATAGTTTCCCTAGTAAGTCAGTGAGATGAAGATGAAGTAGATGCAGTCCCACTACTCATTGCATTGGAGACATCCCTGCAACACCCCAACTCTACAGTGGTAAACATAATGCTTATGAGGCAATGGTGGAAGATTACGTTGAGGAAGATTTTCATCTTAGCATTAGCAGAAAGTGACTGAATTTTGTGTAACAATGAGTGATGTAAGATACTGTATTATTTTATAATTTTCACCGTTAAATTTGTTGAGTGTTAAATCTACTAGTCTGTACCGTAATGTACATAATATGTATCATATATTTTTATAGTACATTTGATGTTTTAATATGTAATAAAGACCATTTCAGTCTGAAATTTGATAATATTCCTTTCACAAATTTTTGGGTTCAGATTATCTGTGTTTTTGAACCGGCAGGGTTTGGGTTGGGTAATATTGTATTACCAACAATAACCTTGCCAATTGCATGGTGGGACTAAGAGCTTTTCAGAAAATACATAAGATTGAATAATAGCTGCTTCTAAGATTAGTAATAAAATTTGAATTTGAATTGTACATGTATTCCATATTCTAGAATATACTAATATAAAAGTGGAATTCAGTTGAGAGAGGAATGCATAGAGTGCTTTAAACTCTTCTCTGGGATCGCAGTAGTCAAACTGCTAACTGTACTCTACATCATGTATAATTACAATAATTCATAAATTAAGGTTGACTTTTTGTGACCTAATTATGATAATCATAATCACCAACATGACAGTGCAAGAAATATAGCATCCAGTCATTGGTGCCTCCATTTCTATACTTTTCTAACTAATATGAAAATGCTAACAATCAATTTCTGACTCAACATTCAAATCTTGGCTCTTGATAACAGTAGTGAGTGAAATATATTAAGTTTTATGTCTTATGGTAGGCAATGTCATAGGAAGATATCTGCTTCAATGCTATCAAGCAGTTGGTAAAAATTCTTTATTTCTTATGGTAATATTGCATCATATCTGAAAGCTATTTGTAGAGAAAAATTTCATGTCTATCAGAGAGGTCATGTGACCTCAAAAATTATGATGGGTTTTAGAAGGGAAAAAATGTAATATTTATTCTCAGAATATAGAGCAAATTTTGTAAGTGCACAATTAAAGTTGAGCCTATTTAAAGGAATACAGAGTTGGCAACCTATTTCCATTTTCTCATATTAGCTTAACCATATTATTAACAATTCTTGAAACAGTATAAAGAAATGATTTACACTTGAAGCTCATTAAGAATCATTAAATAAGAGCAATCTGTGAATTTGGCTAGGCTGTATTGGACCTAAACATTAACTTATCTATCATTTTATTTTCATCTTTGATTAAATTTTTCATAAGAAAGAAGGATGAAAGGATGGAAAGATGGAAAGATGATAAGAAAATGAAAGGAAGTTGGAAGGAAGGAGGGAAGAAAAGAAGTAAATATTAAGCATATGTACCACTTTTTTTTAATTTCTTGCTAATAGTTATATCTAATCTGTATTGCAAGATAGGAAGATGCTTCAATGTGAATGCCTTCTGCTAATCTATATTATTCTGTAAACAAAATTTCAGACTTGAACAAAGCACAATTATATTCACTGGTAATTTTCATTTTATTTATATTCAAAATTTAAGAAGCAGAAGTAAAAAGTCTCAAATGCAGAAAATCAATTTAGTGTCCCATTCCTCATATCGCTCATCTTTCATGCCTTTTTCTTCTCAGTATATCAACTAATGGTGGATATAAATAATGACTAACAGTGAAGGGAAGATGAGAGCCTGAAAGAAATTTTGAACCTCATGATTAAATTTTTTCAGAAGGCCTTTCCAATAAAATTTGCTAAACATTTCCAAAACCAGGTACCTAATTTTTATGTTTTGTAGCAAACACGATCAACAAAGTGATGTCAGTTCAGCAGGTCCTTGATAGAGCTTATGCTGGAAATTCTGACAGCTCTAGTGGTGATGATTCTCAATTCACAGCACTTTTATATGCCATTCTTACCCGCTATGATTTGGATGGATGTTTACCAATTGTTATAAAGAAATGGTAAGTGTAGAGATTGACTTAGTTCATTATGTATTTATAAACACTCTTTCTAAGAAGGAATAGAGCATACGTAAGTAAATCTGTTTTTGATCATTCCAGATTGATGATTGCATAATGTTGGGGAGAAGGGTAATAAAATTGAACAAAATTTGGTGAAATAACCCATAATTCAAATTTTTATGGAATATAGAAGGGAAATAACTGAATTTTGTATGACTTTAATATTCTTTGTTGGCATATGTTGGTTGATGAGGAGAGGGAGGTACTAGAATTTGCATTTATATGTTTGTGTTTAGCCCAGTTCTCTAGATTTATTAACCCTGAGGGAAACTGCAATTTTATAGGTATGAAAAGGTGTAAATTAGAAACTTAAAACAATCAATAAATAAGAAATTTAATAGGATTTGTGTCTAGCTGTAATGTTATTAATAAATGGAAAATTATTTTCTAGTATTACATTGTTATTTCATTTACTTTTAAATCTGCCTCTATTGTAAATAAATTTTATACCATAATAAATCAAGTTTACTTAAAGACTGTCATTTATATTGCACAGAAATTTTGATAAATTAAAGTACATGACATAAATAGAGAATCAAAGCATTAGAAAGTGCTAAAGGATTAATTATAAAATAGTTATATTCACTCATTCTTGAGATTGCATGATTTTAAAAATCTAATCTCATATGTATATATCTAGCTTAATAACAGCTTAATACTCATAATAGCAGTACACTTAGGACTTCACTCACTTATCCTTATCCAGCATATCTTCTAATGTTCAAAACAGACTAAAAGTCCTCTTTTTGTATTAGCTCTCTCATTGTTTTATTCTGAAATTCCTCATTTTCAATTAAAAAAGTCAAATGTAACAGGACTGTGGGGTATCGATAGACTGTAGCGATGAGATGTTTCATAAAAAATCCAATATATGTTATGAGCAATCATTGTGAATCTGACAGAACACAAGCTCATTCAAAAGTATGCCACTGCCAACTAAGAAACCTGAGAGGAAAATGATTGCATTCACTGTAAGATTCCCTCTAATAGCCTACACCTTACATAAAGACTTGCACCTGATCTTGTCGACAAATAACTAGTTTAGTTTACTTCCTGGAGCATTCAGTGAGTTCACAAAGCAGTCACAGAGACCTAAGATTGTCATATATAACTTCTGGGAAGATTTATAAATATATATTGTATCTTTAAGTAAAAATTGTACTTACGAAGCTGTAGACAATGGAGTGGTAATATATGTTACATTAATGTTTTCAGTTGTTAACACTAACTCCACTTACTTATTTAAAACTTTGGACTAGTTTCAGGAGAGGTCCCTCCCATCATCGGCTGCTGTTGACTGAGTGCCGTTGTTCGAAACGGGGGATGGACGTCCGTTCGCCCCTGTGGTGGTATCTCGTGGCTCTAATAGAAACTTGCTGAGTTCATCCAGCGGCGGAAAATCAAAATTCATTAAGTTGTTTTTATTTTTTAAAATGAAAATTCTCTCCTATGTGGATAGTTCTATTGGTTTGCGAAGTTGTTTCAGTAATTTAATTTCTGGTTTTATTTCATGATTTTTGTTCCAAAAATGAGCTGCTATTGCTGATTTGTCTATCTGTTTCAATCTAATGTTCCTAAAATGTTCTTTTCTTCAAATTTCTAAATTTCTTTTCGTTTTCCCAATGTAGCTCTGTTCACAATCTGCACATTTAATCTCATATATTCCTGATTTTTGTTCTGTGGGAATGGTATCTTTCATTGTGCAGTCTAATAAATTTTTTATATTGTATTTGTTCTTTGGGGCTAACATAATTCCATGCTCTTTGAATATCTTCTTAAATTTGTTGTGGTAAGTTGGGTGGTATGTGAAACTTTTGAATTTATATCTGCCTTGGGTGTTTTTAAGTGTGGAGACTTCCTTAATCGATTTTTGTCTTTTAGCTTTTTTGATGATTTTTGTTATTGAGTCTGTGTTGAAACCATTAGTTATAGCCGTCTTCATTATATGTTGGTGTTCCATTTTGTACTCGGTTTCAGTCAATGGGATGTTGATTAATCTGTGTGCTAAACTGTGAAACACTGCATATTTATGTGGGGTGGGGTTATAGCTATCATTTTTTATGTAATTTTCTGTGTGTGTGTGGAATTCACAGGAAACAAACACACACAGAAAATTACATAAAAAATGATAGCTATAACCATACCCCACATAAATATGCAGTGTTTCACAGTTTAGCACACAGATTAATCAACATCCCATTGACTGAAACCGAGTACAAAATGGAACACCAACATATAATGAAGACGGCTATAACTAATGGTTTCAACACAGACTCAATAACAAAAATCATCAAAAAAGCTAAAAGACAAAAATCGATTAAGGAAGTCTCCACACTTAAAAACACCCAAGGCAGATATAAATTCAAAAGTTTCACATACCACCCAACTTACCACAACAAATTTAAGAAGATATTCAAAGAGCATGGAATTATGTTAGCCCCAAAGAACAAATACAATATAAAAAATTTATTAGACTGCACAATGAAAGATACCATTCCCACAGAACAAAAATCAGGAATATATGAGATTAAATGTGCAGATTGTGAACAGAGCTACATTGGGAAAACGAAAAGAAATTTAGAAATTTGAAGAAAAGAACATTTTAGGAACATTAGATTGAAACAGATAGACAAATCAGCAATAGCAGCTCATTTTTGGAACAAAAATCATGAAATAAAACCAGAAATTAAATTACTGAAACAACTTCGCAAACCAATAGAACTATCCACATAGGAGAGAATTTTCATTTTAAAAAATAAAAACAACTTAATGAATTTTGATTTTCCGCCGCTGGATGAACTCAGCAAGTTTCTATTAGAGCCACAAGATACCACCACAGGGGGGAACGGACGTCCATCCCCCGTTTCGAACAACGGCACTCAGTCAACAGCAGCCGATGATGGGAGGGACCTCTCCCGAAACTAGTCCAAAGTTTTAAATAAGTAAGTGGAGTTAGTGTTAACAACTGAAAACATTAATGTAACATATATTGTATCTGTTTAATGGTCCCTAAGTTCATTATTTGAGTTATTCATTTTAATAAAAGTACTTCTTTGTTAACTTTCTTTGCTAACTTTCTTTATAACTTTATAAATTAGTCAAAAGCATTTGACACAATTAATCATAAAACAATTATTTGTAAAAGTATAAAACCTTGGAATTAGAGAACTTCCACAACTGGGTAAATTCATATTTGAATAATTGGAAACAAATTGTTAAAGTTAAACACAGAGAAATTAGAGAAATAAAGAAGTATTGATCAAGTATCCTAGCAGAAAATTATGGAGTACCTCAAGGTTCTATATTATGTCCTATCCTTTTCTTGCTTTTTTAATGATTTCATTAAAGCTGATAATTCTGTTAAGCCCCTCCTCTTTGCTGTTGACACAAATGTCCTGGTAAGGGAAGCAAACAAAGAAAACTCCTTAAAATCAATTTGCGAAGTAACAGTCCAAATTGTTAACTATTTCATAGATAACAATCTCTTAATAAATGTTAATAAGAAAGTAGCAATGAACATTCATTCAAAATAAAATAAGGAATTTATAGCTTCACAAATAAACTCCTAAACCAGCCAATTGGAGAAGTAGAATCCACCAAATTTCTTGGCCTATGGGTTCAAAATTTAAAATGGGATATCCATGTAAATAACTTAAACAAAAAACTCAGTATGGCATGCTATATGATAAGGGTACTAGCAGAATGTACAAGGACATAGACTGTTAAAATGGTTTACTTTGCATGTGTCCACTTCTTGTTGAGGTATGGATTAATATTCTGGGGGTAGTTAACTACAAGTAAGGCATGTTTCATAATGCAAAAGGAAACAACTCGAGCCATGATAGAAGCAAGTCCAAGAACAACATGTAAACCACTTTTTAGAAAATGAGATATTCTTTCTCTTCATTATATTTATATATTCAAAAAAATGTTTTTCTATCAATAATAAAGATTCCATTTCATTAAGAGTGAAGCAGTTCATCAGTACATTACAAGATCTTCATGTACATAAGCATAATATCTCCTTATACCAAAGAAGCAAATTCCATTCTGATATATGATATACAATAACCTTCCAAACTACTCAAAGGAATTACATGAGGACTAAATTTTCTACTTATCCCTAAAGGCAAATCTAATTAAGCACTGCTATTCCATTCAAGATTTCCTTGTAAATATGATAAATAACTATTTCATAACTACACTATGTCCTAGTGGTGTGAGAATTATAATATATTTCATCTATGTACTTACCTTAATATTATTGTATACACCTAATTATATTATGTTGTTTACTTTTATATTCTTGTATATAATTCAGTATATTTTATTAAGACGTGTCCTACAAGATTGTACAACTATGTACTAAAGTGATCAAATGGATTGATAAACTACTACTACTAAATATGGTATTCTTTCTTTAAACTCCTATCCATAATAACCTCTTAATTGATATATTTTGAGCCTTTGAACTTTCCTCTTTCCTCCTTTTGTTAACCATAACTTTTTTTTTTAAGTTCTGTAGTTTTATCCATGAAGTACTCTAGAGTTTTAGTGATTGTATAAATTACCTAGCATTCATTATCATATATTGAGAGAAAACTGGAAGAAATGTGAATTTGGAACTTGTGAGACAGTATAATATAATAATAATAATAATAATAATAATAATAATAATAATAATAATAATAATAATAATAATAATAATAATAATAATAATAATAATAATTTATTTGCTGTCAATAGACTTGTGTATACAAGTTTCTGACTTTGTCAAAAAGAACCACAATTTACAAGGTATCCGTGATACATTCACAAAATTATATAGCAAATATAGTATCATGTACAAATTTAAGCCATCTTCAACTCAATATTGTTTTCTATACCAGTTATATATACATGAAGTCAACACTCAGATTAATAATAATAATAATAATAATAATAATAATAATAATAAAAATAATAATAATAATAATAAAAATTACACATACTGTAGTACAATGTTACCAAAAAAAAAACTAAGACAATGAAATTACCTAGGGGCTTAATCCATATGGATATTTTAATAATAATAATAATAATAATAATAATAATAATAATAATAATAATAATAATTTGTTGGCTGTCAATAGACCTGCATTTACACGTACTGTCTTAGTCAAAAAGGAAACTGACATATTTACATGTAACATTACATTTTGGCTTCCACATTCTATATATAATCTTCTATATTCTAGACTAAAATGAATAACAATTAGATCATCAGGACTAATTCATAATGAAATAACCTTACAGTTTCAGTCATTTAATATTTATTAAGGATATGAATAAATCATATAGAGATTAGTGATAAAAGTGCCCTGTTATAGCTCATCTAATCTGTATAGACATTTGTCAATAAGATACTTTTTCAACACATTTTTAAAAGAATTACCTTGCTTGGTTTTAATGAAAATGGGAAGTTTATTATACAGGAAGATACCTATACTATATGGATATATATTGCTCAACATTTTTGCCTTATGCTCCCTATGATAATTATTAATTCTCCTCGTGTTGTATTCATAATGGTCTCTATTTAATGATATGTATTTCATTTTAGATTTTATTAATAAAAGAACTTTGTAGACATACAACAATATGACTGTTAGTATGTGATGTTTTCTAAATGTTTCTTTCACAGATTGGAGACTAGTTAAATTGAATATGCATCTCATACTTCTTTTTTGTAATATAATACAAAATTTAAATTAGAAAGGCTTGTCCCACCACAGATTTCTATACCATATGTTATATGAGAGTGTACCAATCCATAGTAAACCATTTTAAGTGTGTTTCCTTGTAACTGATAGGATAATTTTCTTAATATGTTGACACACAATTTTTTACAAAGCATAGTTATATGATGATTGTAGTTTAAATTTTTATCAATATAGATTCCCAAAGAATTTGGTATAGTTGGTTTGTTCAATTTTTTAATTATTAATGTGTATTGTTAACTCATTTTATTTCTTGTCACAAAGCTCAAATGGCATTAATTTAGTTTTATCAACATTGAGTCTCAAGTGTAAATTTTGTAAGTACTTTGACAAGTATAACAAAGATATTGAAGCCTTTTCTTCCACTTGTTTAAAAGTTTGTTCAGCACATATTAGTGAAGTATCATCAGCATATAATACAATACTATAGTTCTGTGTATATGGCATATTGTTTACATAAAGTATAAACATTAGGGGGCCCAAAACTGAGCCCTGTGGAACTCCAGCTCTCACATCATATTTGGACTTGAAAGACCTTATACAGTTACCTTGCTTGTTTAAAATTTCTGTACATTGTAAATGATTTTTAAGGTAAGATGAGATGAGTTCTTGTATCTTACCACTCACTCCATAATTCTGAAATTTAGAGGGTAATAGTTCATGAGATACACAATCAAATGCTTTTGATAAGTCTAGAAAAATACCTATATTTTTTTTTTAAAAGAATATAAGAATAGAATATTTATTTTGAACTTTCATTACAAAGAATATAACAATTATTTTAACATTTCTTATATAGACAATATAATATACAGTATTTCATTTTCAATGTTACCGTACATGAATATATTATGAGGTTTACTATATATAATAGCAATAATACAATAATAGGACAATGAATATTTTAATGTTTACATTAACACATTGCTAATTGAATCTAACACAGTAATTCCAAATTGTTATGGTAAATATATTTACTAGATATACTGGTAGATGCTCATTTGCTGAATAAATTAAATATTTAAAGTTTGTAAAAATTTCTATTTGTCTGATTTGCTGTGAAAATGCAAAGCATTCATATTTTTATGCATTTATGCATCTTGTATTAATTACGTTGAAACAAATATTTTTTAAAACTAAATGGCATTATATTCTTTCCAAGTAATAAATCTAGTTAAATAAACTAGTCACAATGCACACAATAAATAGTGTGTATGAAATAAATGCAATGCAATAAAAAGAATATAAATGGTGTGTTGTATTTTATGTTTAGCGTGCAGTGCCAAGTGCCAGTTCAAGATGTCTGTATGAATCTGGAATGCCCCATTGGTTCTGGGGCAGAAATGCCTAGGTATGACCTTAATTTTGACCTTAGGGTCAAATTGACTGATCATACAGGTTCTCTTGAAAGTTGTCGCCTTGTTGGAGCTGCTGCTGAACGTGTGATTGGACATAGAGTAAGTTTAAATGTTGATACAATATTTTTTGGCATTTGTGTGAGAAGTTTTGCACCCTAGGTTCTATTAAAATATGGTTGGCAGCCTTTTGAGCAGTACTTGAAGCATAATTGCTTCTCTATAGCTACCATAAGAGTTTTGTCTGTTTGTAATTCAGATGCTGCATAAAACATTTTAATCACCTAGTAATTATATCTATTAGAGCTAATATGAAGTGTATGTCAAGTAATCTAATCTAAAAATTTGTTCCATATACATTACACTCAAAGTAATAGCAGCAACAGTAATTTCAACAAAACTACAGATAGATATTAAAAAAAAATTGCTGAACACTGTGCATAATGTTTAAATTTTGTAAAACTTTCTATGTATTTGATTTGCTCTGAAAATGCAGAATACTATGAAGCTTAGCACCATGCACCATGCTGGTATTTCTTGGATCTAAATATGATCTTAAGAAATGTTAGATTGGAGACTCTGAGAAATGGAGAATATAAATATTTGAATAACTTTCACTGATGAAGTGAATATATGAACATGAAATAAAAATCTTATAACTTGAATGTATGCAGCACTAAGATATAATTTATATTATTCAGAGAAAAGTTAAGGGGGGGACAAGATTAGCTCAATAATGAAGAGCTCTGAAATGTTGATTATACATTATTGGGCTTTAAGTCCTGCAAGGTGCAACTAGCTAGTTTTAAAAGCAAAATTTAATCTTTTTTTAAATCTATAATCATAAAATTTGTTTTTGAAATAGGATTTCATTGGTACTGAATATTCAATTAACAAATACACCTCTAATTTCTACAACTTTACAACTTCCTCAATCAGAAAATAACCTTTTTACTTAAGATCTTAAACTTATACTCTCTCTATAAGATAAGATAATGGGGGATTTAATGGAATTTTGACTCTTCTGGTACTTCAGTCTATAGGCTTATTGTGCTACCCTATATAAGAGATGTCTTCATTTTTTCCCAAAATCTGTTCCTTAAACAAGTTGCAGTATCTTGGTTCTAATGTTAGCATCTGTTCTTAGATCTTCCCTGGTTATATTAAGTGTAAGGCTTTTTCTTAACAGGAATGGGCTCTCAAAAGGATATGCAAAGCAGTCTCCTCATCCTGTATATACATTCTACAAATGGATTCATCTTTATAGAATCCCACTTTTTATGAGTTTCCTGAAGTGACCATGTTCAGTAATTAATGCAACTGCTTTCCTTATTCCTATTCTGTCCAATTTTAGGAGAGATGAGGAAAGAGTATTGCTTGAACCTAGGACCAATCTCCTAGCTTGTTTTTGTTCAGGATAGGTTTGCCATCTAAGTTGGCATTTTTACTGCAGTCTTAGCAGTACATGTAGTGATTCCAACCATGGGTTCAGGGCCAATAAAGGGTATATCAGTAACCTTTTTTGTCAGCTGATCTTCTTTTTCATTTCCATAAATACTATGATGCCCTGACATCCACTGCAGTTCAAGCCTGTTGGGAGATGCTAGGGCAGTTAGTAAATTTAGGCATTCCTATATCAATTTAGGTTTAACCTGGTAGAAGGAAAGTACTTTTAAGGGGCTTTGACTACCTGAGAGGATGAGAATTCATTTATCATAGTAACCCTTTGCAATTCCTCTAAAAGCACCGTTCAGAATAGCAAATACTTCTGTCTGAAAAACTGTGCAATGTATCCCAAGGTTTATTATCCTTAGAGACAGGCCATATTTGCCTATGCCCAATTGTGTCCCTATACGGGATCCATCACTAAATCATACAAGTTATTAACATTCTTTTTTGCACGTGATTCCTTCCATCCAGTCTTCTTGAGATCTAAAAGAGACCTTAAAGAACAGTATTGAGTGTTCATTAGGTCAGACCTCATGCTCAGTACTGGAATATCCAGGAAATTTAGAATGGAGGTATGTCCAGTTGCTGCCAGACTACTTCTCCTGTTCCCACCAAGCAATATGCAGTAAACCTAGCTCCCTTATATGCAGATGCCCATGGGAGGGAAACCCAGCAGTCTCCATTGCAATGGTTGTAGTACTTCTGAAGGCCCCTGTAACACAAGGCAAGTATGGTTAGCACTACACCACCAGGACTGACCCTCTGTAACACATAAACATATTGATTTAATTTTTTGTCATCAAAACACTCTTAATGCTTCACTTACTTGTCATAAAATGTGGTACATGTTTCGAAGACGTTCGTCTTCATCCTCGGCCACGGGATGACTGATTGGAGACTCGATTGCACTTTTTGATGAAAGGTTTTGCCCTGGTGGTACTTTGATGAACTTAAAGTTTGTGTTTACTTCTTCCGGAACGTCAAAGTTCATTATACGATCTCTGTGTTTGTAAATATGAATTTTTTCCCATGTAGCCAATTCTGTAGATCCCTGTGTTGCTTTTAACAATTCTACTTTTTTAATTATGTCATGATTTTCTGTCCAAAAATGATATGCTACAGCTGACCTTTCCATCTGTTTGTATTTTATGTTCCTAAAATGTTCTTTTAAACGTGTGCCTATATTCCTTTTTGTTTTTCCAATATAAATCTTATCGCATTCTCCGCAAGTTATCTTATAAATACCTGCTTTTCCTTCATTTGGGGTACTTTCATTAACATTGTCCTTTAGAATATTTTTCAAACTATATCTATTGACAGGTGCCAATCTTATATTGTAATCTTTAAAAATATTTTGAAACTTCTTCAGTGCCCTTGGATGAAATGTAAATTTTTTAAAAACCAACTTATTTTTATCTGCTGAAAGGGTGGTGGTGTCTTTTATCAATTTCTTCCTTTGGAACTTTTGTACTTTTTTGTGTACCAATTTCTTACTAAAACCATTTTGAATCGCAATTTCTTCTATCTTTTTATATTCTTTAAGAAATTCTTCTTTGCTAATTGGTAAGTTCACCAACCGATGTGTCAAACTGTTAAAAACTGCATGTTTATGTGTTATGGGGTTAAAACCATCTGCTTTGATGTGATTTTCTGTATGTGTATCTTTTCTGTATATACCAAAGTTCAGATTTTCTTCATTCTTCATTATTTTGATGTCTAAAAAAGGCAACATGCCATCTATTCCTGTTTCATATGTAAAAGAGATATTTCTATCTTGTATGTTCAAGAGTTTTAAGGCATCATCAATCAATTTTTTGTTGACTATGGAAAAAATATCGTCTACATATCTATACCAAATTTTAAAAATATATGGAAAGGCAGAAGTGATATGTGTCTCAAATCTACTCATAAATAGATTAGCTAAAAAGGGAGATAAAGGACTACCCATAGTAAGTCCTGTTTGCTGTTTGTAAAATTTCCCTTTGAAAGTAAAATAGGATTGGTTTATGCAAATTTTGGTGAGATTAATATATTCTTCTTTATGTACTTCATTAATTCCAATTTCAGTGAGCCAATCACGTAAATAAGACAGAAGTTTCCCTTTTGGTATGCTCGGAAACAGTGAAACTACATCGAAAGATATTAAAGTATCAGAAGGTAATATCTTAATGTCCTTTATTTTATCTATTAATTGAAAAGAATTCTTTATACTTCTACTTTGAAATTTTGGTAATGTGTTAAATCTGTCAGTTAACCATTTTGCCAAAAAATATGACGGAGTGTTAATATTGTTGATAATGGGTCTCATACCCTTTCCAGGCTTATGAATTTTTGGTAATCCATATATCTTAGCTAAAGTGGGATTGTTCTGTTTTAATTCCTTTTTAGATGTAGAAGTTGCCATGGAAAATTTGAGTAATAAAGATAAAGAAGCAATTAGAATAAAATCTGAAAAAGCTTTTAAAGAAATTAATAAAAGAAAATCATCAGCAATCAAGAATTACAGGAACACCATCAGATCGTTAAATGAAAAAGATGTGATTTATAAAAAGGCAGATAAGGGAGACAAAATAGTAATATTAGATAAAGATGAGTATGTTTCTAGAATGAAAGATTTGTTAAATAAAAAGGAATATGTTCAAATTCAATCAGATCCTTTGAAACAGTGTAATAATTTAGTGAATGATGCCATAAAAACATGTACGGTCATTCCTAATTCAACTAAATACAAATTAAAACAGAACAATCCCACTTTAGCTAAGATATATGGATTACCAAAAATTCATAAGCCTGGAAAGGGTATGAGACCCATTATCAACAATATTAACACTCCGTCATATTTTTTGGCAAAATGGTTAACTGACAGATTTAACACATTACCAAAATTTCTAAGTAGAAGTATAAAGAATTCTTTTCAATTAATAGATAAAATAAAGGACATTAAGATATTACCTTCTGATACTTTAATATCTTTCGATGTAGTTTCACTGTTTCCGAGCATACCAAAAGGGAAACTTCTGTCTTATTTACGTGATTGGCTCACTGAAATTGGAATTAATGAAGTACATAAAGAAGAATATATTAATCTCACCAAAATTTGCATAAACCAATCCTATTTTACTTTCAAAGGGAAATTTTACAAACAGCAAACAGGACTTACTATGGGTAGTCCTTTATCTCCCTTTTTAGCTAATCTATTTATGAGTAGATTTGAGACACATATCACTTCTGCCTTTCCATATATTTTTAAAATTTGGTATAGATATGTAGACGATATTTTTTCCATAGTCAACAAAAAATTGATTGATGATGCCTTAAAACTCTTGAACATACAAGATAGAAATATCTCTTTTACATATGAAACAGGAATAGATGGCATGTTGCCTTTTTTAGACATCAAAATAATGAAGAATGAAGAAAATCTGAACTTTGGTATATACAGAAAAGATACACATACAGAAAATCACATCAAAGCAGATGGTTTTAACCCCATAACACATAAACATGCAGTTTTTAACAGTTTGACACATCGGTTGGTGAACTTACCAATTAGCAAAGAAGAATTTCTTAAAGAATATAAAAAGATAGAAGAAATTGCGATTCAAAATGGTTTTAGTAAGAAATTGGTACTCAAAAAAGTACAAAAGTTCCAAAGGAAGAAATTGATAAAAGACACCACCACCCTTTCAGCAGATAAAAATAAGTTGGTTTTTAAAAAATTTACATTTCATCCAAGGGCACTGAAGAAGTTTCAAAATATTTTTAAAGATTACAATATAAGATTGGCACCTGTCAATAGATATAGTTTGAAAAATATTCTAAAGGACAATGTTAATGAAAGTACCCCAAATGAAGGAAAAGCAGGTATTTATAAGATAACTTGCGGAGAATGCGATAAGATTTATATTGGAAAAACAAAAAGGAATATAGGCACACGTTTAAAAGAACATTTTAGGAACATAAAATACAAACAGATGGAAAGGTCAGCTGTAGCATATCATTTTTGGACAGAAAATCATGACATAATTAAAAAAGTAGAATTGTTAAAAGCAACACAGGGATCTACAGAATTGGCTACATGGGAAAAAATTCATATTTACAAACACAGAGATCGTATAATGAACTTTGACGTTCCGGAAGAAGTAAACACAAACTTTAAGTTCATCAAAGTACCACCAGGGCAAAACCTTTCATCAAAAAGTGCAATCGAGTCTCCAATCAGTCATCCCGTGGCCGAGGATGAAGACGAACGTCTTCGAAACATGTACCACATTTTATGACAAGTAAGTGAAGCATTAAGAGTGTTTTGATGACAAAAAATTAAATCAAATTCATTAGCTTCACTGTGTTTAGTTCCATATATAATTTTTAAATACATAAACATATCTTTGTAGCTTGGTAAATTTATTTGCTATAGTAATCTTAAAAGAAGTTAGGAACAGTGAAGTTGTTACATATACAACTGAATCAGTTAGTGAAGTTTTAGTGTCACCTATTACTTGCTATAGTAGTTTTTAATGTGGTCCGCAACCAAACAATGGCACAATAAGATATCTGGCAACTGGCCATTGCATCGAATAACCAATGGCTAATAAATGGTTTTTGACTGCAGGTGGATCAATGATGCATTTGATGGCTACAAGATACCACCTAGCTGTTAGTATTATTGTTCCAGACTAGTTTCTTATCCTGTACAAGGCCTCAGAATATTCCAGGATTGAGCTGCCTAGTATAAAATTTCCTGGCCTTTTAGGTTTCTCTTGTTGGTAAAAGGGATAACAACTGTTTTGCTAGGATTAATAGACAGATCCTCCTGCATACACTAGCTGTAAATTTTTCTCAGGCCACAATTCATCAATGGAAAATTTCCCAAAAAGTATTAGTACTATGTCATACACATAGCCTTGTATGCAATATCCTTCCTGGGTCATGTCTTGGAGTAGACAATCCACCACAAGACCCCAAAGAAGGGTGAAAAGAATTCACTCCTGTGGGCAACCTCTCAACGCATGATCCCTTTGATTTTCCCAAAAAGACTACAGTAATATTTCTGTTCTTGGCATGGAGTTAATCCACCTGCAGAGTACAGAAGGTGTGTATGACTTCATGATTCTGAGCACTCAAAATCATAAGACTTAGGGGTATTGTTAAAAGAGCACTCTCAATGTCTAGGAAGGTCCCTAGGACTATCCCTTTTCTATCCTTAAGAGTCCTTTACAACAACAGTCTAGTGTTGTTATAACAGAACTTGGATGATTGGTAGGCATGTTGATTTTGATGGAGGGAAGTATCTGACAATATCCTCCTTTGAATACATCTTTCTGTCTGTCTTTCCAAAACCTTTAAAAGGAACGATGCAAGACTAATCCATTGGTAAGCCTTAACTTCAGGTAATTAATATAATCAGGCTTAGGAATAACATTATTCTGGTAGCTCTCCAGGCCTGAGGAATATAGCTAAAGGCTATATTGACCCAGAAAATGTTGCAGAGGAGAATATAAAGCTAGTCAGGTCCTTTATGCAACAAAGCGGGAAAGATACCATCCCACCTGGCGACTTAAATGGGTTAAATTTATTAACTGTCCATTTAACACTTTCTATTGTAATGACTTGATGTGCAAATTCCCAATCTTTCTGCAATGCTTTTGCTCTAGAGTTTTTGCAGTGGTCTATGGATTCACAAGTATTGTCACCAAATATGTACCCAGAGAAGTATGCCTCAAAGAGAACTTTTGAGTGTTTCTTCAGCCAAGTGTGTAAAGCCTCACTTGAGCTTATATATGATTCTACAGGTTTTATAGGAACATGGGCCAATGCTCTATGTAACCTGGCTGCTTTTTGGAAACTAGATATTTCTTGACAGAAGGTTTGCTGAGAAGACCTTTTGGCCTTGCTCATGCTTTTATTACATTCTGAGAGTGCTGTATGGCACTCTCTCTAGTTTCCAGTTATTTTTGCCTTGTTAAAGACATGTTTTACTCTGCCTCCCCTTTGTTTAAGGTCTTTGTCTATCACATCACTTTCTTGGATTTCATCTATGATTGCATGGTGATAACTTCAGTATAGCCCATTGAATTGAATGGGCGATCACCAAAAGATCTAATTCTATCAACCTGCCCTATTCTACCTATGAAATCTTACATATACGGCTCTCACCAGGTTCTTCTATGAGACCCTCCAATTGGTAATCTAAGAACTGATATACTCATTATTAAAAGTAATATCAATAACTTCCTGCCTAGTGTGCTTAGCAAAAGTAGACTTGTTGCCAATATTAAGTATTTATAGATTACTGGAGAGCAAAAAATCTAAAAGTCTTTTGTCAATGTCTTTACTTATCTAACTTTTATGATGAGAATTGGCATCACATCCAAAGATGTTCCCTTCTGTCAGTACTGTGTGTGACTGTTCTAGTTCCCTAATGGATGGTTCACTGCCATCATAGGGGAGATAGACAGAGCTCAGTAACAGGCCTTTTTTCCTCCCCTTACATTGCACTTAATTTTCACCAAGGTGATGTCACTAGAACAGAACTCTAGAAGAGGCAAGCATTGAATTCCATTAAAGACAAGAATACTACTAGGTTGAGTGCCCTTGCTGCAACATATCAACTTACCTTGACATTCACTAGTTCTGTAATTTGTCCCCTGTCAATCCAGAGTTCTTAAATTAGGGCTAGGTCAATTCCTTCTTCATCGTAGATTTTACAGAAGGCAGCCAAGGACGCCTTCTTATGTTGAAGGTTGATCTGGACATATTTGGCTAGAATTACTATTGTGATTCTTCCATGGCCCAAAAAGGCTCTCTTTCCCAGATCTTTTATGGTATTCCTAATGTCCTTGTCTACCAAGCAGACAAATATCTGCCCTGATATGTCAGATTTGGAACTAATGACTTTTGATTCTCCTATGCCTAGGGTTTTATTCTGATTCTTAAGCATCTTACTGATATTTTTAGGTTCAATTTTATTGAATATCTTTGGTGTCTTAAATATGACCATAGTTGAATATTGTACTTAGGAAGCTGTTGACAATGGAGTAGTAATATATCCTAAACTTATTTAGGTATTAATATATTACCATAGTTATTTGTAATATTTCCACTCTGGGTCCTATGGCAAGTTTGATACCTTCCCATGGTTCCAATTTAAGGATATTTTTCATCATCGACTCTTTGGTGAGGTTACTTATACAGGAGAGAATGAGAGGAACTCTTCCCCTGTAGGCCTCAGTGAACTGTGGAAAGCTCCCATCTTAGAGAATCTCAAATGCCTCTACAATTACCTCTTGAAGTTTCTGAAGAGTTTAATATTGGGAAAATGATCAGGGATCACTGCTACCTTTAAACTGGTTAGTGATTCCCTGTAGGTTTCTTTGGTTGAAGTGGAAGCTTTTTCCTCTTCCATACCCTTACCTTGCTTGACCTTTTGGATAACTCTAGAAGGAGAGGGAGTAGGCCCCTTAGAATAGCAATGTTTAGTGCCTATCTAAGGTATCCCACCCCTTTCCTCCTGTAGTTTTGGGGTTTCAGAAGAATAGCAATGTTTAGTGCCTATCTAAGGTATCCCACCCCTTTCCTCCTGTAGTTTTGGGGTTTCAGATTTAGATTTGCCTTTCCCATCAAGCAATGCCTTTCTCCTTAAGTTTTGCTTTTATGGCTTGTTTTCTTTGTGCCCCAGAGAATCCTTTTTAGTGAACCTTAGGCTTGTCCATTTTTGTCTATAATGCTTCTTCCAAGCCTGGAATAGGGCTCATAGATTCTTTTTCCTTGACTGAGGCTAGCATGAAGAGCTTCCTCATTAAGGCAAGTGGGTGCTGTTGCTGAGGGCTCACTAGTGTAGTCCTCAAAATAAGGTTTTTCATGCTTTTGAGTGGTTTCCATATGGCTACATAAAGCTAGGGATTTATAACATTTGCCCAAGCAAAGCTCCACATATTTAGGTAAGGCTTATACTCTGGAGACGCTATACAGAGGCCCCATTTGAGACAAATTAGTACTATCCATACACCCCCTCAGCACAAATCACACTACACTTTAGTATTGGACATGGTAAGCCGCCTCTTTGTGTCTGGTATCTCATCTGTAGACTCTCTGGCATGTGTGACTCTGCTGGTGATTACCACCTCCAGTACAGCCAACAGGATCACAGATACATGAAAGCCTTCCCACCAAATACAGGTCATGCATCTACTAGGGAGCAGGGTTCTCTCTATGTATGAAGTTATAATGTTTTTAAGAACCAAATCCACAACTTGTAAAACTAATAATCAAATTAAAAATCAGAATTACCAAACTTTCTTATACATGCCCATAGAATTGAGTTATATAAGACCAAGTCTACCTATGCAGCCTGTTACCTATACAATAAATTGCCTAAGCATATTAAAAAAAAAACAGGAAAAAAAAAATGGTTTAAAAGAGAACTAAATAAATAGGCTATGTTTTGGGTTGCTTATACACTCTAGACTAGAGAAATACTTTAAAAATGTTAGTTGTAAAATTGTTAATACCTGCATAATAATTGCACGATTATCTCTGTAAAATTTCTTTGTGTATAAAATTCAGAAAAATTTGTTTTAAATGCAAATAATCTATATCTAATTTTGTGTATGTTAATGATACTATATTACTTATTCTACTTTTATATACCTAAAACATATATGTGTTTAAATAGACAAAAATTATAATAAAATAAAATGGATACAGAGGGAATTCTGAATTGAAGTAAAAAGTAAACTTGCAGGTAACCTGATCAGTAAACCAAGCTAATGTGCTTCTTTACAATTCTATGGACCCTCAAGGCCTTTTCTGAATCTTATCTGAGGAAAATTTACAGATGTCATAGGTGATCTTAACATACCAATTTAAATTTATAATGATGCTGATTATCTTTTAGGTCCAAGAATTCTTAAGTCTACCGCATCAAAAGAGAACAGAACTAAAATGGAAATTTTTATTAGAAAGATGTGCTGTGCGAATACTGGTTCTTCGACCATCACCTGATTGGATTCGCCCTCTTGTTTCTATTCTCACATGTGAAGTGGCTGATGCAACAGAAGTATCTACACGCATTCCATTTTACTAGAGACATTTGGTTTAATATCTCAATTTACCTTCAGCATTATTTTCTGAGCCATTTCTCAACAACCTCTTTTCTTTCATTGATAAACAAAAGTATGTTATTAAAACTGACAGATAATGAAGAATTTTAAATGTATAATTATAATGATGTTCTTAACAATGTTTAAATGTAATTTATATTGTGTAGTTTCCTTTATTTCTGTTTCCATTGTTGCAATGAACTGTTATGTTAGAAGCAAAATTGTGTTACTTTTGAATTTTGACATTTAAAGATTCAATTTGTAGAGCTTATAGCAAGCATACTTCACAAACTGTTTTTGGGCATAACAAAGTAACCAGGTTACAAAATCAGAGGCTAGTTATATGGTTAATTTCATTTTATTTCATTTGCTCATTCACTGATTATATATCATATTTACACTTGGCTTCCTTAGTTTATATTACATTTTGCATATGCAGAACTACAATATTATATGCATATATAGATATCTATATTATCTGTTTCCAAAAATTCCTCCACAGTGTAAACATTTTATTTTAACAATAGGTTTTAATACATTGTTTATGTAATGTAATTGAACTGATTTTAAATGAGCTTGGTAATTTATCATACATGATTGCACCTTTATGTGACACAATAGATTTTTTCCTAAGCCTGTGACACTGTAAGTGTATTAATCCAGTTGATCTAGTATAATGATAATCTCAATTATTCTAAAAGGTTACTTATTATTATGAACAAAAGACACTGTTTCTAATAATCAGACTGGTGAGGAGAAACTTCCTATTGTAATATGCCTATAGCTTTCTTAATAAATCTCAATTATTCTAAAAAGATGCTTATTATTTTGAACAAAAGACACTGTTTCTAATAATCAGACTGGTGAGGAGTAACTTCCTATTGTAATATGCCTATAGCTTTCTTAATAATTGGTCTATTTTAGTGAAACAAGTTTTGTTGTGAAATTTAACATGGTAGAAATGTTATGCAGTGAAACTTAAAACTCCACATATGCACCGGCATTTTGCACCAATGCATGTAACCTATGGGGAGCAGTACTCCTGTGATATGTTAGTGAGAAATGGCAAATGCAATCTTCATTTTATCCAAAGTTTTTGGTTTGCTGCGGTACACCTCTTCCTTCGCTCAATCCTTAGGAAGAAGTTATATGGAGTAAGGTCAGGACTCAGTGCTGGCCATTCATGTGGACCAGAGCAACCCAACCCAACATCTTGGAAAATGTTGGTGAAGCCAGAGGTATGAACAATGAGTGCAAAATGAGATGGTACATCATCTTGCATGAAAATGAGATCATATCACTTTTCACCACTGTAAAGAAACATGTATTAAGCCAAATAAAAGGTAATAGTATACACAAAAATTATCTGCATATTACAATAGGGAGTTACTTCTCACCCACCCTGTGTGTATATTTGTGTGTGTAAAGTAACACTTAGAACAATGTAGCTAAAATAACATGAAATAGAAATAGATAAAACACATAAATGTTTGAACAAGCTATACTGAATTTTATGTGAATATTTAAGTATTTTATCTATTTCTATTTCTTGTTATTTTAGTATAAGTGTACGTGCGGGCGTGCATACATGCATAGAGGTAATGGTAAATCATTTTATTTCTTAAAAATAGACCGTAGATGATAAATTTGCAGCTCCCTAAAAAATATACCATAAGTTAATATAAAATATACATAAACAAATTATGCTATTCTCAAAATATCCTGAATACAGCTCTTACTTAATATGTGCATTATATAAGATAGTTCACTTAATTTGTTACATAAGGTAAGAATGTGTTCATTCGAAGATAGGTCTGAGTCAAGTCAATTACATGCAACACCTAAAATTTTTGTACTATTAAGGTTCTAGAATAGTAAATATTGAACAATTTTCTGTTGCTATGAAATATAAGTAACCAATTTGTTTTAAGTATCGGGAATTTTCACATTGAAGTATAGTATAATTTTGCAATTTATTTATGAGGAAATCACTTTAAATGGAACTAATTTTGTTCTATTTACTTGGACATGTTTAGAAGACTGGTATTAAGATGTTGCTTTGTAGATTTTTTTGAATTTAGTGATGAATTGGAATTTCAAAATTAATTACATTTTCTTTATTAATTTATATCATTGTATGATTCAGTTGAACTACAAACTCTTAAAACTTCACTTACTGTTCATAAATGTATGGAACTGGTTTCGAGAACATTTAGTTCCCATCTTCAGCCTGGCTAAGTTCAAATTTTCTTTGTTTTTGTTAATGAATATATTTTCCTGTACTGTTAATTCTATCAGTTTCTGAGGAGATTTTAAGAATTTTGGTTCATTTTGGAATTCATAAAAAAATTGCAAAATTATAAATAACCAAGTTACAGGACATAAAAGAACACCAACAGAAACAATATTATTGCAATCTACATTCTCCTTTGGCTCATATTGCAATTGTTTTGGTGTAGCTTTAGGCAATAATAATAATAATAATAATAATAATAATAATAATAATAATAATCTTTATTGGCAATAATTACTTTATGGTACTGAGTTAGCAAAGAAAGATTGTTAAGCATGAGCTCCTGTTCTGTGGAAGAAGAATGATTTAAGGTGCAATGGGAGTTGATGTGATAAATAAATTTTACAGAATGTGCAGAAAAATACATTGCACATTAAAAGGAAAAACTCCGAAAACAATTCAACTAAAATTTAATAAGATGTTGACAGTTTCAGTGCTACTTACCCCTGTGATAACTGAATTTCATAGGAAAAGCAGAATAAAATTGGAAACAGCAGAAATGAAATTCTTATGTTCTTTAGCTGATCTGACACTTCAAATGATATCAGAAACAATTATACATCTATAGCCTAAAAGACAGAATAACCAACTTAATTGAGGACTGGGACAATTTTATTCAAAGAATGGAATATGACATAATACCACATGAAATGCAAACTACAATCCTAAAGGCTATAGAAATATCAGATGCCCTTTAACCAGACTGATGTGGAATATTTCAATGAAGTTGTCAATTGCAAATCTCAAGACTACAATGAAAAACATACATTTAAAATCAAAAATAATATAACTTTGTGTTTCAAGAAACACAATGAGAAATGTCAAATACAAATACTGAGAAATCAGCAATAGTAGTATCATTTTTGGTCCAGAAATCATGAACCAAAACTTATTAAAACTATCCAGAAACTATGGGCAAATTTATTCACACAAGCAAGTAAATCACATTTGGGGCAACTTTTAAACCTACATGAGCCTACAGTTAAATTCACCGCTGAAACTGAATCAGAAAATATATTGCAATTTTTGGATGTGAAGATAATAAAATGTAATAAGAAACTTTAATTTAGCCACTACAGAAAAGATACACATACAGAAATTATATAAATGCCCATAGTTTTAACTCTAAATCATACAAAGAAGCAGCATTCAGCAGCACAACATAAAGACTAGTAAATATACCACTGAACAAAAAAGAATATAAGAATGAATACTATACATAATGGAAGCCACTAAGTGAAATAGTTCAGCAAAAATTAACAAAATAAAAAAAAAAAAAATTAAATTCCAAATACAGAAGGTAATTAAACAAATCCCAACTCTGAGTAATTTAGCAGAAAAACATTTTTTTAATAAGTTCACTTATCATCCAGTAGCCAATAAAATAGCTAATAAAAATTTCAAAAAATTTCAAAACTGATACAGTGTAAGTTGTGTAGCCTACGAACTGTGGGAAATCAATATTTCTATGCTCACAAATCAGTTTTAAAGACATTCTAAATCAATTTTTCACTTGGCTTGACTTTAACACCAACTTATTAGCATATGATGCCAAAATGTTTAACACCATAAAATATGCGTTATGTTTAGTTGTGGATCATATAATGCCTATCTCAAGTTGCTTATATTTGACATCTCTATGCTCTCTGAAATTTTTTCAGCGTATTTCATTAACATGCTCTGTAGACCTGATGAATTTGAAGTTGGTGTCATTGTTATTTGGAAGATCAAAATTAACTAAATTTGCTTTATTATTTTGTATGAATAAATTCTCCCATACAATTAATCCTACAGTTTTCTGGATGGATTTAAGAATTTAATCTTAATGCAATCTATCATTGTTGGTAAGCATGATTCGTTAGTTTAGTTTAGCTCCTGGAGCATTAAGCACAAAGCAGTCAAAGAGACTTCAGAACATAGAATTTGTCATTTACAAAGTTAGATTGGTTTGTTAAGGTCAAAGGAGATATTTTGTTACTTCAGCCTTGCTCAAAGGGTGGCCACTGTTTATGCCTAAATTTGTAATATCCTGGGAGGAAGGAATGAGGCGAGGAGATACCAAGTGGCCAAGATCCACAGACTTTCAGGCCTGGATGCATGTGTTGTCCGTAACATTGTTTCCAGATAAAGCACCCCAAAGCTGACTAAGTTTAAGCCCCTTAGAAGGGATGCTTCCATGTCAGACGCCAGGACACAAATGTTCCAAAGCACAAGCTACTGTTATGCTGCTCCAGCTCACCTCGCCCGGGTTCTTTGGACTATGTAACAGAACCAATAGAATGAAATGGGAGAATGGCAAATTTGCAGAAAGTAAAGATGCATCCCAGCATTTGCCTAAGTAACCATGGAAAACTATGAAAAAACCAAATCAGAATGGCCAGTCCCAATAGAGTTGAATGTGGAACCTTCCAAATGCAAGTTCCAAGAGATATCCTCTGAGCCACTCCACTCGATTTTCAATAGTTACTGGTAGAATGTGCCTAAGAAAAATTGGCTTAGGACTATTTTGTCAGTCAGCTCTTAAATGTAAGATACTGTTATAATTTCACATAGATAAATAATGTGATAAACTCTTATCATTATTTAAGTAAATTAAAATTCCTGTTGCATGTTAACACTTAAGTAGTTCATTTTCTAGGCTTTGTGTAAGTTAAATAGGGTTTACTTCCTTAATTAATTTTTCTCAAAACATTTTGGTACAATTATCAACATATCAAGTGTAGCCAATAAGTCAGACATTAGTTATACACAGAATGGTAATAATAATGATAAAGTTTAAGAGCAAAGTTCAGCTTGTTGATTTTAAAAAGGGTAAATTACATTCCAGATCGCATTTTGTAACTTGTCATTATATACTGTATAAGAATTTATTAAATATGTTAACACTATTCAACATTTTTTAAATAAAATTAATTAGACAAAACTTATAATTACAAAAAATTCGTTTGCTTTCGTGTGACCTTCCAGAGTAAACTTATTCGATAGCAAGGCATGTAGTATTACTGATTATTATAATAATGGACCCTGCAGTAAATAAAGAAGATTAAAAAAAAAAACTTAGCCGCAATGATCGCCTCCATCCTTGGCCCTCAGTGTTCGCACGCTCTCTGTAAAACACTGCTGTTCATATTGCCAAATGCTGATTCGATAGCGCCTGGTAAAAATGCTACATTACGGTACCTAGACTTCTTGGTAATCCTTTCGTACGCTCCAAACATAATAGTCGAGCGGGTTAAAATTCGGGCTGTTTGGGGGCCCAGAACATGTCCATGTTATCCGACAACCAGTTTTGCGCTAAATGGTTCTTATATGCTCATACACCATCCTGCTGATCCTCTTCCTGAAGCCACAGTTTCCACCCACGGTTTCACCACATTCATCAGAACAATAAATACTCAGGGAAAGCCCTACTAAACCGAATCACTAAATATACACCTGCAGTTACTAAAGTAGAAGAATTTACTTATATCATGCATAAACTTCTTTCGTGAAGTTTCCCTCTTCTGAAAGAAATGCGATTGCATGACTTCACTCTCACTGGACACGACACCTAGCTTGTGAACATTGGCCGAAAATTTCTTATAGCAATAATCGGAACATCCTCGGGGTCGTGGGGGAGCCAGCGGTCATTCCTCCAGGTAATCTTGGCGTCAACAGTAATAATTCTGATTCGTTTTTTAACGAACGCAATAGCAGGTTGCAGCGAGCAATTCGCTTTGTTCTGGCAGCCTCTGTCATACCTTTATTGTATACGACATATTATAACGTAGATTCTCCTCAATCCGCGCATGGTTCACTCGCTGACGTCAATATCCTTAAAGATTACTCCGGAGTCCTCCGAAATCTACTTCTCAACCCTTTCCACTTCTGCCGGAATCCGTATCACGCATTCTCTCAAATGACTCTTTCTGGATAGGTTTTCGGAATTTTACCCAACTCCTCGGAAGCATTTTGTTTAGCAACAAGGTCATGCATAGTTTATCTGAACCGAACCGAATTATTTCAGTCTTCAAACGTCCAGCATGTTTTCGAATTATCTCCGATACACTTTGCAGACATTCATGAAAAAACTTCTTTAGACATTTAGAAATTCTAACTCTTCCATATGAATAAATATTATCCCTCATTAACTTTAGTGCAAGAAATAAAGAAAATTTTGTACGAAACCAAAATATTACCGATAAAAATACCAGACAAATCAGATCTACAAATACCCCTTTTTTTTTAATAGTGTTTAACTCCCGTTTTTACTTCTGAGGCACCACAGGCGGCGGACACTGATGATACTTGAAATGAAATGATATATTGGGAAAGGCTTTTTTTTAAAGGCAGGAAACGTTCCAGACCTAAGTTTGGGGGTACCTCCCGGCATTTGCCAGTTATGAGGACTGAGGAGAACCTGGAAAAACCTCAGCCAGGGAGGACGGGATTCGAGCCCCAGACCTCCCGCTCATGAGTCCGCGCCTTAACGACCTCGGCCACCCGTGGCGGTACTACAAAGACCCGTTTCAACACTTTCCTGCCATTAAAAAGAAGTTTATTACGAATGCATTTTAATTTTAAACGTTCTTCCCTTAAGCCTAAATGCCTTAGTGGTTAATTCTTAAAATCTGCTTTTAAAAATAACTTTGGAATAGGCCTACTATTCTGTAAAGAAGTATACGAATGACAATGCATTATACTGATTCGAAAACACTATTGACTGTATATCAATGTATATGAAACAATTATATATGACATTGTTTATATATGTAGAAGAATGTGTACTATTGTAGTCATTGTAAAGGACAAATTTATATTTGCAAGTCTTTATGACTGTTTCGCAAACTCATGGAATGCTCTAGGAACTGTACTGAAGTGAATCACGAAATGGTCACAAATTTTACGGGACAAGAGCTTTGATTGTTGGGAAATATTAAAATTGTACACATTTCACATCATCCTGTTTTAAAGTACTAAATTCAACTGTTATTCAGATCGGCTAGATATACAAATTTATAATTGTTCCGTCACCTGTTAAATCAGAAATCATTTATATTAGAGCACGTTACTCCACATTTTTTCATATAACCCTTATTATATTATTAAAGAATTATTTTAAATGTACTCCATTGGCCGCCTGCATGCACGCACAGCACACATACTAAAATCTGCCTTGACTATGTTATAGTGCTATGATACTAAAAATGACCTTAATATTGGAAAATATTAAATGAAAATTAATGTGTAAGTTTACTTTTGATAGGAAATACAAAATCGAACTTGCTGTCTGCGGGTATCGATGTTTACATTTATTTGGCAGCGCAGGAGTAGACTGGACGCAAGCGCAATAGCCCGATACCAATCTGTAGAAATGAGACGATAGCCTTGCAATGTTAGAATAGCATTAAGCTGGCTATTTAAGCTGGCTAAATATAATTTATTATTGTATTGGAGGTCTTATTTCTTCAATCCTGGATATTTTAATACCTGCTGTTTTTGTTCTTTTGTTAAGTTTTCATTCTGTTAGAGTTATGGATGTCATTATCAAGTTAAACAACCAGACTGCCGGAAGGGATAAAATCGTTAGGTAAGTGTGTATTTTAGGAATGTGAAGCATTACTAAGCAGAAAACTTAGTGAATCGGCTGTTTACTCTAATGATTCAAGTATGAAGTCCTGAGTAAAGACCGTTTAGTTTGTACATTATTTGGGTACAACATTCAATGTAGCCCATTTTGATAAATAGTACATTATAATTGAGGATCAAACAAATAATACATTGCACCGGAGATTAGTTTGTACCGCGTACACGATCGATAAAAGGGAATTTCTGACGGTAATTATGAAATCCTAATTGTTTTAAAATGGGACATCTGTAGCAATATAAAATCCTGGCTATATATTTTGGGTGTGCATAACATGAATTTTATATATATATTTTTTTTGAGGCAAGATCACTACATATCATTACATACTACAATTCACTACATAACAGTATTTCTGATACCTTAGTTTAGTTAATAGGACTGTAACAAAGTTTGGCTTCCTAACCCAGTACAATTTGAATTCTCGCATTTGTGCCCTATGCCACATCTACGTTGCCACATAACCTGAATTTTTTGAATTGCAATGAAATGCACTTGGCCTACAGCAGATGATCTTGTTCTTTGAGCAAAGCTCAAGGACATTGAACATGTCATACAATTATAAAGCATTAAACCCAAGGGATATTTCTATTCCTTACCTAATAATGGAATAAAAATATGCATAATTCATTTATCTTAATGCATTTTGGTTTATATGATTAAGTTTCTCAAAGCAAAGCATGCAGAGCTTTGGAACTATGGTCTCTTTATGTTTATTTCAATTTAGATTTTTGTCAATTTCTAGCCCCAAGAACTTGGTAAGAGGAACTTTTGTTATAGTGTAATTTGTGTAACTTAAGTAATACTAAGTTCTGATACATGTTTATTTTTAGTTCTAAATTGGGTACAATTTGTTTTTTCACAATTTAGTGAAAGTCCATTAGCTTCACACCAAGTATTTAGCTCTTCAAATACCTTTGTGACTAAATTTGAAAGTTGAGCATATGGCTTCCCAGAAACAAACACACTGGTATCATGTGCAAAAAACACTGTCTCAAATTTTTTACTGAGACTGTAAAATAAATCAAACTTCTGTAACAACAGTTTATGATTTATTGCTATCAAATGTGTCACAAAATATTCCCAGAGGAAATTCCCTTTTATTTAGAGCTGATAATATTTCAAAAGTGAACTTAAAAGTGGTATTGGTAGTTGACATCCCCTTCCTAAAGCCAAACTGGTATACTGATAGAGTATTGTTTGAATTGAGGTAATTCATAATATGATTATACATAATTTTCTCAATAACCTTTGAAAATACAGTTAAGAGTGAAGTAGGACTATATAGTTAAGGGAATCGCATTAATCACCTTTTTTTATTTTAAAGGCTTAATGACTACTAATTTCATCCCTTCTGGAAATATTCCCATTAAGAATGAATAATAGCAAATGTTGCTAAGTGACTCACTTAATTCGTGTGCATAATACTTCAACAATAATAATTAACCAATCCCATCCATGCAAGTTTTTGGCTTTAAAGGACAACATAATTTGCTCAATTTATAGTGGCAGTATGTGATTCCTGCAGTATGTCAAGTGCTGTTACATTCATTATGAGTCTAACTGCCCTGTCTTCATCTGCAGTTAAGAAATATCAGTTAGATGCATTGGGAGTTTCATAAACGCCATTATCACTGAAAGCTGATGGGGAAATATTGTGTACATTAGCTGTACCCATTTCAGTTTGTATTCTTTTCTGTGTTGTTTTTAATTTTAAACAGAATTATCTGGAAAAAATATTTTTGTTTAGTTCGTGATTTTCGTGACTTTTTTATTGAGTATTTTATATTATAGTATATAGTATTTTTTAAAATCCTGATCATCGCTAGTATGATATTGCAAATATAATTTACCTTTATTAGTGCAGGGCATTCTGATAACTGAAGTTAACCATGCTTTATTTTTGATTTGGGGGAAATTAGTTTTACAAATATATATAAGTTGGCTTCAAATAATAACATCATATATTTAGAAATTTATTTAATTTGTCATCTACTAAGTTACTGGAGTTGAGTGGTAATCACTTTTAATTTCTAATATCCTGCTTCAACTTATTAATTATCTCATTATGCATTGTTCTAATAGTAATATTGTTTTACTTTTTAATGCTGCTATTTATAATAGATTTTGGTATTCACCAGCATTGGAGTATCATGATCTACAGGCCATTAATTAAGGAAAGACTGAATAAATTGAAATTTTTGTTTAATCTAGAAAAATGTTATCTATAGAGGCAATTCCATTGAAAACCACACTCTTTTTAACAAAGGGAAACATGATCTTAAGTTATTGTGGAATAATGCTCATAAAATTATGAACATGATGTTTTCATGTAGGTAGTTCGTTTTAGAAATCATTAAATTTACTTTCAAACTGAATATTTACAAATTTTCACAAATCATATTTTGAAAATACAGAGTGTTGAATATGAACACATAAATGAATCATCTTTTCAAATTTTTTGTGGTAGTCAAATTCAACCACAATAAATGTACAAAAATTTATTTTGGGCTCTCGAGTAGTTTACGTGGTAATAGTGTTTTTATTAATATCTAAGGTAGTTTTGGGGTGACAATTTTCACCTTATTTTTGTTAAAATTGTTCATGGTGCTTCCTGTAAGTTGTTATATTTTTTTTGTAGTTATTTGTTACATATAAAACATATGCATCATTACAAATACAGTTTATATGGTGAATTAATTTGTCGTTTTATTTTGAAAACAATTGAAAAAAATTAAATGCTAGAGCTCTCTTTATTTAGGCTTTCAGATATACCCCTACTCATAATGGTATGATTTTGCTAATTTTCAGACTTTTTTATTATTTTATTTAAATAGTATATACTAGATTTGGTTGTGAAAAAACAAATATTGGTGATGCTAGAGTGATTTTTAAATTTTGGGTTTCAGATAAACCTCCACTCCTAATGGCCCAATTTCCCTGATTTTCAGGAATTATTTTTCTCATTTTATTTAAATGGTATATACCGAGTTTTGTAGCGACAAAACAAATATTGGTGCTGCTAGAGCGATTTTTAAATTTTGGATTTCAGGTAAACCTCCACTGCTAATAATCTGATTTCACTGATTTTCAGAAACCATTTTTCTAATTTTATTTCATTGGCATATAATGAGTTTCATAAAAATAAATTAAAATTGCGGCCACTGAAGTGATTTTTGAATTTATGCTTTATGTTAACCCCCACCTCCAATGGTCCAATTTTGTTGGTTAATGAACTCTATAAATCGTAATTAATTGATAGTTGCATGTCGAGTTTGGTTGAGAAAGAACAAAAATTGCGGCCGCTAGAGCGTTAACACACATATTTTTTCATTGTTATTTTCGGTACCTAATAGGTAGAATTGATGTACATTGGAAGAATTTTTCAAAAATCTTTACATGGGTACAACAGAAAAGTAATAAGGCTTTTAAGTTGGTTTGTATATTGTTGTATGGTTGGTTTGTTTTATTTGTATCTGCAGCATTTAGCAAGATTTATATAGTCCATTATCATTAGTGAAATCTCTTACTGAAACTCTGTCAACCAAAATTTAAAATGTTAAGTATTTCTTAAATTTTACTTAAATCGTCGATACTGCAGCAAAAGTGATTTTGCATACCATACATTCAATAGCACTCAGCAGCCGTGGGAAATTGTAGATTACAAAGTTCCACTGAAGTTCGCTTCCATTCCAGAGGCCTAGGTAGAAACCTTTCCAAAGCGCAAGCCACTATCACACCGCGCCAGCTCATTTCGCCTTGGCACTTTCAAACCAAGAACAGAACCAACGGAATGAGATGCTATAGGGATTAAACGCTCCATTCCTGCACAGAAAACGCAACATAATGAAAAGGAAAAAGCGCTGAATTGGCAAGCTATGTCTGCATTAATTTGACGTGTTTTCATAGTAAGGAAGAGATGCCCCACACGACGAAATATGAACCTCTAATTCGTAGATAGTAAGCGACATTAACGTTGAAAAATGGGTTAAATTTCGAAGTGAACGGTCCACATGTTAGCAAAAATATTGCTTCAGAATTAATAAATTATATTAGTGAGGTTCAAGACAGTCAAGATGGAACAATTCTCCAAGGTAAATGTTTTCCTTAATGGCAGACGAATCTAGAAATGTTTGTAACCAGAGTGAACAGTCTTTGGTAATTCGATATGTTGCACCGTCTCCGTCTTTTGAAGTTAACAAATGTTTTTTTTTAGTTTGGTGGAATTGAGAAGTACTACAGCTGAATTACAGCAATTGATAGAAAAACAAACATGAGAACTTTCTCACGCAAATTGTAACGTGCTCTTACAATGGTGCTGCTAATTTTAGTGGTTCTGTCACTGGTGTCCGCGCTCAGTTATTAAGTTGGCATACATTCACCGCAGAGCACATATTATGTCGATTGTAGAATGAATGAATTTATTCAATATTCAATACAATAAATATAAAGTACAGTATACAGAATTACGCACTCTATCTCCCTTATACTTTTTTCATTTATTATTCATAAATTATACTAATATTTTATCTCAACTTCATTGATCCAAAATCCATAACATTGTTGTTGTTAAGATTGATTGATTGCTTGCTTGCTTGCTTTACCTCTGCTTAATTTCCTTACATCAATTTTTACAAATTGTACAACTGATCTTGGAGTGCTTGTTTTTTCCCTTTAGGATCTTATACAATTAACACCAACTGTAGGAATAAACATCTAGTAATGAAATGCACATTACATTTGTTAAACTTTTTCGTGCTTCTCCTAAATGAAAAAATATATTGCATGACATTCAATATGTTTTAAAAATACCAGAAGCTGTTGACATCCTCTGGATGAGTACCTATCGCAAAATTCATGCTATAAGTCCATTATGATGGCATGTGAACGTACACACAAGGGCGGTGCGAATTTAGCAACTTTGCCAGGGGGATTTCGTTAGAAATGAGTTACAATTTCATTGTAGGTTTAGTTATTTTGGGCGAAATATTAAACGACGTCTGAAACTTAAGTACAGTTCTGCAAAAGCAATCGCGCTAAATTTCACAACTCCCTGTACTTGTTCCTGGAACATTTAAGAAACATCGACTACCATTGCGATGAATATAGTGTAGAAAACGAAGCACTAAATAAAATTTAAAAACTAGGACTGAACGCAGAAGAAGTTACGTATACTCTTCACGGAAGATAAAAAACTATGAGGAATGTAAGGAAATGTGTGAAGAATGGATTAATTAAATGGGCCAAGGATTCAATGACAAGGCAAGTGAAAGTGACATAGCTAAGTGCATATAACCTTGACCACAGCATTTGGCTAATAAGATACACTTTTCATCCATTGAATTTAGAATTTCGGCTTCCGATGACACAGCAGCATGGTCTTCCATCTCTTTGGATCCTAAAAAGCTTTCATTTATTTTTATTTCACAAGATTAACCAAAAGAATCTTTAACTATTTGAAAATACTTGAAAAGTTGGCGTAATTAATCTTTTTTGCTCACATCTTATGCAGGGTTCAAAATTATAGGGGGGGGGGGAAAGGGCAGACTTGATTTCATTCTGTACTTTCTGTGATAATATTTGAATCAATTCATTTGGCATTTTTGGACTGAGATATTTTTTCAGATGCTTCCGGTCCATGTATATGCTACTTACCTAGAAAATAAGTCCACAATAGCTAAAAAATTTCCACATTGAACTTCCCCTAATTCTTCTCTTAACCTCGTAAAGCTAGATTAGATACTGATGATGTGATAATGACATGAAAATAATTTGTTTCGGTATGTTAATTTCTTTAATGCACATTCTAGATTACATTCTATCATTTCTTTTCTTTTCCAGACATAAACGACAATGTCTCCAAATAGGAATTAGACATTTCATGTGTTAAACTTTTTTTTTTTTTTTTTTTTTTAATAATCCCTTCCAGTTACGAATGCCCTATATCTAGGCAAATTGAAAAGATGAACTTGTTAGCATATATACAGCATGGCTCATAGTAAACAAATTCTCTTTTTCCCAAAAAAATAGAGCTATTAATTAACTTGTCATTTTAACACAAATTTTTCTGATTTTTTCAGGGTAATTAATGGAGAAACATCTATTATTTTGCTTAGCATCTTTCGGAAATAGACCTAGGGATTTGCAAGGTTCATGCCGTATTATAAACTCCTTTGTGTTGCCATTTAAAATATCTGGAAAATTAGCACGATCAGTGGGAAATTCCTCTCCAGCACTAATAGTTTTATCATCAAAAGAACCTCAAGCCTGAAAGAAGAGACCTCTGAGCAAAATTTGTCGGCCGTTTCACGTCCTGAATTGAATGGGATGCTGATGACCTGAGATGTTAAAGAGCGTCCATAAATAAACCAAATAAAAAATCATCAAAAGAACTGTGCGCTATTACTTCCAGTTTCAATTTCGGTAGAAATATCAGGCTTCTTACCAATATCAAGATTAACACACTGTTCGTCTTCACCACTAATATTCTTCACCATACCACTGCTTGAATTTGCATTTCTGTCATTTGTTTGTAGAGAAACAGATGACCTATTAGAACTACAATTTTCATTTATTATTACTGAATTAGATTAAAGAAAGAATATATTGTCACTAATTTTGAAATTGATCTTTCTCTCTCTCCGTTTTTCCACACTACTAAAATGTTCATAACTAGTTTTAAGTGGCTTCATTTCGGGAGGAGGGGGGAGAATTAAACATAAAAAACACCGAAATTGAATTGCTACAACTCGGCAATTTTTAGTCTAATATTGTAATTGTGACACGAGACCAGATCGAAAGTATGCTTCACTTCTACTATCGTACCAGACTTGTAATATCCAAGCCAAGCGACACTGCATAACTTAAGTCATTGCATGTGGAAAATAAACAAATACGTTAAATGTTCACGAATGTAGCCTAAATGTGCATTGTTGGCGGCCCGCGGCGCAGCGACGAACGACTTTTCAATACTTAGTTTGCTGATTGTTGAAATGTACTGGTGTGTTCATTGAAAGCTGCGAACTCTTTTTATTTTACCGCTTTGTATGTCTCTCTGTCTCTCTCTCCCTCTCCATTACAACTTATTTATATTCCCTTTTTACGGTTTTTGTTTTTTGCCGGCAGCGAGCCATCCCCCCTCCCGCACCGGGGATCTGCGGGGCTCTCAGTTACGCCCCTGGATTAAATGTTAACATAATAGTTTAGCATATATTGTTATCTTCATGGTACAATGATCCAATATTGTGATGGGAAATTGGCAAATGACAATATAAGTTATTTTTTTCTAGTAATTACTTTTGCCAGCTGCTCCATCGTTGCGCTCACCTTAACACAATCCTTAAGATCTTGTTAAAAGAGTTGGGATGGTAATAAATGGTTCATTGTATGGATTGGAACAATCAGAGATGCACAATGATTACAGCCCAATAGGGAAACTGAACTTACTGGATGTATTCTAGCATTGATTGTAGCAGAAAAATGGGAGTTTAAAATAAAAGCCTAGCCTCCATCCTGGACTTGATTCCATAATAGGAGAATATTTACTCTAATTAATTCAGCATATTCTTTTTTTTTAAAAAAAAATAAGTTGCTGAAATATTTCATGGTGCAGAATTAAAAACAAATTATCATTCTTCTTCTTTTTATTTATTTTCCCAATGGCACCCAGGAAAGCGGTAAAAATTCATGCTATCCAAGTACAGTATTCTCGTTCCTACCACTTTAAACATAATATTCAACTTTCTCGAATTTTCTTTGCTCTTTATGCTGTGTGAATTAGTTAAAAACGGCAACATCGCGAATTACTAGCTGCATGCTTTTGGCTTGGTGTACTGACAATTTAAACACAACAGTCACAGATCTTTAGGTGGTGAATAGTTGATTTCGAATGACAATTTTTGCCATATGGCTTCGGAGCCCGGAGTAAACATGATTCGAACCAATGCCGAATGCAGAGCTTCATCACTCCAGCCTCAGAAGAGGGTTAGATTTATATATTAAAGGGGGAAAAAAAAATTACCCAGGTGTTAAATATGATGAAATGTATTAAGTATGCATTCTGTTTAATAAATTTCGTAGAAAAGGCTTTTAGTGCTAGAAGCTAACACTTCAGAGTGCTCTGACCTCTGGGGTATTGAACCTCGGCCAGAATTCAATAAATATCAAACTGTTTTCTAATAAAAACTTGCACCCTATCTGTTCGGAGGAGGGTTAAGATTAGTGGTATGAACATGAAATGTTCCCTGGCTGCACAGTTCGCATTGCTAGCCGTGTTTATCGACCGCATTCCTATGCAAGGGTAACTGCTGTTGCAGTATCACTAGTGCAGAAGGTTATGGTGGCACTTTGTGTTATATTATTGCTGTATTTTCGTAACTCAACAACTGTGCCGTTTCAGAACAAGCATTTGCATCTACGTTTAATATCAGTTATATATTCTTTACAATCAAACATTGGCGAATCACTTTTTTGCAATTTGAATAACTGAACATCATTCAGGAATATTTCTCCGTTTACCTATAATACAAACAAGTCGTCAGTTTATCATCCTAAAAATTAGCTAACACAGACACCTTGTACAATATCTATACTGAATGGCCTATTTATAATAATGTCATACGATATCTTCAAAATATATACTTGTTCAGAATAAAAGTAATAATTTAAATAGACCTTTTCAATGCCAAAAAATTTAGCCTTCTGTGTCCCATTTCGGTGGGGCGGAAGGCCTATTCGAAAGTGGAAACCAAGGGCGTCGGCAGGATATTTTTGAGGGAGGGGCAACTTATTTTTAAAAGTAGATGATTAAATTTACCACGTTTGAAAAATTAAACAAACAAATGTTTGGGAAATATGTTTGCATAATTAACGTTGAATAGCGTTTATTTGTAGAGTTCGTATTAAGATGAGGCATTTGAATTTTAATGCGATTCGATTTTATAAACGCTATTCAGCATTATAAAAAACAACAATATATATAGGTCTATTCTTTATTATGGCGTTAAGCAATTGGTACTTACTAATATGTTGATGTTGTTAAAACCATTTGCAGTGGATGCCTGGATGGTAGCTAGTCTCTCACTCAATAAACAGGAGTTAGTCTCCTTGGTTGTTTGCCAAATTCGCTGACAGCCTTTTACAGAAATTCTGCCTTTATATTATTATGTTTTTATGAACACTTAGCAAACAAAGTGCATTTAAAAACTACTTTCTGACATAGCGTTTGTTGTCCATGTTTTCAGTGTGCTGAAAGATCGCTCCACTCTGTAAACAGTAACAGTAACAGCAAGGATTAACTCAGTTTTACGGAAAAATAATCCAACCTCGTTGGATAAGTCGATATATTTCAGTTCCATAAGTTATTTTTGTAGATCTCTTTGTTTTCAGATGTTCCTCCATGTTCAAGACATTCTGTCTTGAAATTATCTTATGCATAAAATTCCTTTGTTTTTACCAATTACATTTTCAAATTCTGAATCTTTCATTGATAACATTTGTGCAGTATGTAACAATAATAAATAACAAGCTACAGCATTTGCTCCCGAAAATCTCAACTTTAAACTTGCTAATAATGAATCTTAATTAGGACGAAACAGTATGACTCTAAATGCTTTTTATTTATTTTTTTTTTTTTAATTTGCAATGGCGACATTAGCCTATATATTTGTTTTGTGTTATTCTTGGAATTTTTACTTCTTCCAAACCGTCAATAATATGTACTGCTTTCAGAAAAATATCGTCGAACACAAGTTCCATTATCTAATGTATTTATTGATTCGTCCAACAATTTTATCAGCTGTTTCATTTTTAGCATATCCAACTGTTCGGCCTGTAAAGCTTTTAGATAAGGTTCTAATATACTAGAGAACTTTGCCATAGTAAAAACACACAAAATAAAAATAGTTTTAGTGAGTTTATTGTGCAAAGAGAAGACTTGTTGCTTGACTATAGAATCTCCAGTTTCTTGGGAAATGTTCTGAAGTTCATTTACAATACTCGCATAATTTGAATTTGAATATACGAAAGCTTTTATATTTTTCAGTCCACCTAGTTTCACATAAGAGAGGGTCGGTCCTGGTGGTATAGTGGTTACCATACTTGCCTCCTAAACCCAAGATCCCGGGTTCGAACCGTTTCACGCCCTGAGTTGAATGGGACGCTGATGACCTGAGATGTTAAAGAGCGTCCATAAATAAATCAATTAAAAAAAAAACGTAAAAGAGGAATGTTTGCAATTCGTCTCCTGCGTTTAGAACTATGTTATAACAGCCCGTATAGTAGCTGTACAGTTTTGAACAAATGACAGTTTACTGAGATCATTAATTACCAAATTTAGTCTATGGGCTGAGCAATGTACATAGACTGTTTTAGAAAAACGTTCTTTTATTTGTGCTTGTACTCCACCATATATTCCAGCCATCGTTGGGCACCCATCATAACCCTGTCCTACTAGTTTAGTTATGTCTAATCCATACTGACGTAACACTTTTAATATAGAATTTGCAACATTTTCAGCAATGAATCGCAAAATTTCTTCTTTGATAATGTTCTTCCCTTCACTCTCATCAAAGAATACATATCTGTTACCAATTGATAATTTTTTCGTTTTCACTAATGTCACAAGTTTCGTCTGCAAGAATTGAAAACGCTCCTGCCTCTTTAACTTCCGAAATTATTTCTTTGGAAATAATACTACCACATATATCTATGATTTCATTTTGTGTTCTGACATGTGTACTTTGCATTAGAAGGACAAGTTTCTAAATGCTGTGCTAATTCATTATCCCCAGCTTCTACTCTTAATTTTAACCATGAATTGAATTTTCCCTCTTAGGAAGCAATTTCTTTAGTTCCACAAAATATAATTATAGAGATGTAAGTTTAACTTGTTTGTATGGATCAACTTGCTGTAAATTTTATTTAATTGTTCATGCTCAGATTTATTTTCAAAACGTTTGATTTTTTGAAATAATTGCAGTTGTAGTTTCCGTTCACCGTGTTAAGATATAGTTACATAACGCTGGCTATGTATAAAAGATGTTCAAAATGCAGTATCGAGCTGTTATTAAGTTCTTCACAAAGGAAGGACTTGCTCTAAATGAAATTAAACAGCGATTGAACGATATATATATATACAAAGAAGCATCCTCCTCATATTCTACTGTAAAAGAATGGGCCAATAAAGCATTGAAGACGAAGAGCGTGCAGGTCGGCGCTAGGAGGTGCTCACTCTGAAAACATCGATCTTGTGAAAGGCGAAATTATGGAAGACCGGCAGCTCAAAGTTACAGAAATAGCAGCCTTTCTAAAACAACAGTCCTTCAAATTACTCATGAACATTTAAACATGAACAAGATTAGTGCAGGATGGGTACCTAGACTTCTTTTCTCAGTCCAAAAGCAGCAAGTCATTTATTGTCAGGCATTTTGGAGCCCTGCCGTGGCAACGAGAGAAAAAATCTGCAAACCATTGTTAGAGGAGATGAAACTATAGTCCTCTACTACGATCCCTTGTCCAAAAGAGAATCAAAGGAGTGGCTTATATCTGGCGAAGCATCGCCTCTAAAGGCCAAGGTCACTCAGTAAACCAAGACGATCATGGCCACAATCTTTTGGGACTGTGAAGGAATACTCTTCGTTGACTTCAAGGAGAGGAACAGCACAGGAAAATGGGAAGTACTATGCTGGCCTACTGCACAGACATGTGTTCCATCAAAGAGAAAAGACGAGAAAAGCTGAGTAGTGGTGCGCGCCTTCTTCACGACAACGCGCCTGTGCATACAGCTCTTGTTGCAAAGGAAACTGTAAAGAAATGGGGCTTCAGGAGATCGACCATCCACCCTACAGGCCAGATCTAGCTCCCAGCGACTATTTCCTCTTCTCAGATCTCAAGAAGGACCTTCGAAGAAGCGATGGGTGCTGTTTATGCCCATTTTGCAGACAAGGCTTCTGACTTTTTAGGGGGGGGGTTGAAATGTTAATTCAAAGATGTGAGAAGTGTATTGCAATAAAGGGTAACTATATTGAAAAGTGAAATATAGTTTTTGCCTTTTTCATTCCTAGAAAATTGTTAGGGTGGAAACTTTAATGGCAGCTTATTGTCGCCATGTTTTCCTCAGAGCCTTTGAGATCAATTGTTTAGCGATAGATTTTCTCCTTCTAACCGCACCAGTAATATTACAGCTTCTGCCAATAACAGCCCAGGATTAACAGCAGAAAACGTAAAACTGCTGGAGAGTTTTATCAGTGCTATTATTGGGATATCGAGTCTTAGGAAAAGTTCGCTGCCTCTTTTCATACCGGCTGGGTATGACGAGCGTGGCAGCGTTGCAGTCATTGTCGCCTACAGCATAACGCTCGCAATCGTCATTGTTTGAAAACCTGCGATTTCGAATAAAATTACATGGACTCGTCAGTACAGATAAACTTTATCTTATATACTCAGTTTACTTCGTTGTTATTACACAACCTAATTTTTTAAATCGGCATAAATATAAAATATAGATTAATCTGTTATATTCCTTAAATGTTTTATTTTAAAATATCAGTGTTTTTTGCTATTAAATGGAAATTTATTAATTTTCAAAACGTTGGGGGGGGAGGCGGCTTTGTGGACGTCTTTGGGCAGAGAGAACACAATGGTTACCAAACAAACCAAAAAAAGCAACCAGTCGTATGCCAAAAATGAACTATGCACTTTAAATGTTAATCACATTCGTTTTAGTTGTTATACAGCTCAGTGCGATTGGAAACTGAAGTTAACAATATAACACAATGAAATGATATGGGAAAAGCATACATTGCTAAACCTGGAAGATGTTTTTTTATTAAATACATATGTTACCATTATTTGTTTTTTTACTACATTCTGTGCTCTAGCACTCTGTAAATAATCTTCACAAGTTCAAATTGCCTAGGATTTTGCTTAATTTACTCAGCTCTGTGATAAATTTTTTTAATTTTTTGCCATCAGATTCCCAGTATTTAAAACTTAATGCTACACCACTGACATTCATGATCAGTATGTTATCCACTATGGTAGTTTTCAGTCATTGTTTCTGAGTAATTCTAAATATATAATTTGAAGATAATGTCCATAGTTGACCAACAGATTAGTACAAACATTATCTTTAGCTCAGATTAAATTTTATCTTATGTAAGAGGGAAAAAGAATTGTATGTCTCTAAAATGTATTTGTACTGGGGGAAAAGCAGCTCACACATGAACAGTTTTTAAGTTTTCAATATTTCATATCACTGAACATCTGCAAAGAATCATATGATTAAAAATAAGTTATTACATTAATCATAATCTCATAGCATTATTTTAAGTTTTAAAATTAACTTGTGTAACATTTAGAAAAAAATTACTTTTTTCCTGTATAATTTTCAAATGCTATAAGCCAGAACATATAATAAAAATATTTAGTTTTTTCATTGAAGTTGAAGATCATAATTGAAGATACAGCATCACAAATCTATCTCGTTCCATTTTATGAATGCCATATTAGAGTTGCATTTAGCTAATTAAGCTTTAATTTTTGCAGCAATAGCTGTAGAGTTATTTTTGTTTACTATGCAACATCTGGAACATTTTGACATTATCTACTTTGTTGTAATGGGTGTTATCATTTTTCAGTGTGTTTACCTTGGATGTCAGGGATTTTCTTGTTTATATGGCATGTGAGTGCTTACACACATGCAGAGTTATAAAAGTTTATTACTGGCACCATTCCTTGTGCTCTGAATGGTTTGCAAGTATTGAAAGTCTGATAGTGTTGTGGTAGCCTTTAGTAATAACCGTTGGTGCACTTAATAAAAAATATGATATTCAAGATGCGAAGAACATTTTATTTCCTTATCTTGTATTCATCATTAAGGTAATAATTTTTGTGGACAATAATTAGAATTTTTGGAATTTTAAGATGTATATTATTTGTTCATTGGAATTAAGTTTGGATAATGGGGGGAAAAAAGTAATAAATGTGAAAACTTTAAGTTTAAAAACTGATAATAATATGCTTCTTAATTAATTCTCTAGTAAATAAGCAGTAGGTTCTTTAGTTTGTGTTTAAACATTTCTTAGGTTCAGATTTAACTTGTTAGCATGTCGTCTTTGCTTTTTATGGAAAATTACATATATGCCAATTACTTACATAATAAATTTATTTTGTACAGTAAAATAATGTACTACTTTTGTGTGTGTGTGTGTGGTTTTTTTTTTTTTTTTTTTTTTTTTTTTTTTTTTTTTTTTATATTTATATAGTTTACTAAATATGTTTTTGTGTACTGAATTTCAGTTTCTTATTCTGTGTACAGGAGTACTTAAAGATAAATAAATGAATGACTAGGACAAAATGTTATTTATTTTTTTCAAATGTGATTTGCAGTCTTCAGCCATGTTTATAGCAGCCTCATTGTTTAAGATTTTTTTTCCTAAATAATTTGAATTCATTATGGAGTTTATTAATAATAGTCTTTCATAATAAGCTTCTTCGTGAAGGAATAAATCACATCGTTAGCTGTATGATTGAATAGAAATTCAGAAAAATGATTAAACTTTTAGATGTGGAAAGTCAGAAGCAATTGATGTAGTAGATGGATAATATTTGTGCAAATAGCGGTTCATTATGTGCTCCATGTAACTGAATGGAGACATTTAAGAAATATATTTATAAATTTCCCAGAAATATATCAGTAAGAAAACATTTTATTGCAGTGTACAAGAAGTTTGGTTTGATATTAAAAAGAACAAGTTAAGTCTTGTAACATACTACTAAATGACATCTTCATTTGACTTGAATTTGTATTTAGCTAGGGAAGTTTTGGGAACAGATTGTAATCCAAGGGAGCAAGATCAGTTTAATAGCATGGTTGCAAAAGCATTTCAAATCATAGTTCAAACAATTTGTCCAAAGTGATGTGGCATGCATGCACCAGTCCATTGTTATAGTGAAATGACCTGCTTGGCATTCCGGACATTTTTCTGCAATCGCTGTCTTCAGTCTCCAAAAGTGATGCACATTATTCTCTAGAAAAAGTTTTTCTGCTTTCTCCAAGTAGACAATAAAGCTAATTTCTTTTGCATATAAAAAAGAAAAGAAAAAAATCAACTTTTTTGCAGATGGAATGAATTTCACCTTTTTCAGAGCTGGTTTGCCTCATGAGGTCCACTGTTTAGACCATTGAGATGCCCATGATCACTTGTCTATGAGCCAGATATGGTGCATATTTTATGCTTTTTCTGCCATGCTTGAACTGAGTTTACGATTTATCAAATTGTTTCACAGGAAGAACATGCATCAACCAATGTAGGCAAAATAAATTTTGGTTGTTTTCCATTCCAGAAAAAAAGAATTGAATTACACCACTGATTCCAATCTTATGAATTTTTTTACTATCAGTTTAAATGCTTGCATTTAAACCACTGCCAAACAATAAATTAAAATCACAATGACTTGTGAACAGGGAATGTTGATACATAGAAAACAAACTTAATGACCTCATATACAGATGTTGCTATTGCCCTCACCTTCAGAAGGGAAGAAAAAGCTGTTGGCCATGTGTCATAGATTAAAAGTATATAAAAGAACCCCAAGCCTGAAAGAAGAGGCCTCTGAGCAAAATTTATTGGCCATTGGAATAGCACGGGACACTAATAACCAGAGATGTTGAAGAGCTAATTAAAATAAAGCTAATCTAATCTGTTGCCCTCTATTAGTATGCGAATCCGGTTACTTGTCAAACCACTCTTGTATTTCTCACACATAATGGTAGAGGCCAATCAGAATCATTAATTACTCTTACTCTCCTCCATATAGTTTCTAGAATTTTGCTCCAAGTTGAGAATTGCATGTACATTGAATGTTAACTTAGCATTCAATACATTTTTTTTTTTTAAATTTTTCTTTAATAAAATTATATTAAAGGAACAAATTATTCTACAGTATAAACTTTTTTCTAATTTAAGTGTTCATAAGGGTTGAATTAATATGTTTATGAGTATATAATGAAGTTGCATTCAGAAGTGCTAGACAGTATTCTTTTTGTTCATTACAAACAGAATAAATACTGGTACCCAATGAGAAATCTAAAATTATTCATTTAATTGTTACAGGTTACTGCAGTATGCAAGTAAAGCAGCATGGCATTATATGCAGCAGAAACAACTAAGCAGACAGTCTATTGACAGACTCAAGAGCTTGGAGTACACATTCAGTTCTTTCAGAAAATGTAAGTTCAGCATTGTTGTTCTTATTACTAATGAATTTTCATCAAACCTGTAATACTTGTTTTTAAAACATTGAAGTAAGGAAAGAAAGAGGGAAATGGAGTGCATATGATAAGGTTTAAATATAAAACAATGATTTGTAATCGTTAGGTAAGAACTTCACAATTAAATATAAATATGTAATAATTTTCTTTTGTTCATAGTCATCAGTTCTATAAATTTACTCCATATTATAGAAGACATGCTGAAACAGTGGCATAGTTTGGGCTATGTAGATGAATCTAAAGAATCAATGTGAGGCTCTGTTTGCACACCAAAATGACTTGCCTTTTTAGGACAGTGAAAGCTCTGTTAATATCAAGAATAGATCAAGCAACATAAAGTGGTATAATATGCAGGTTATAAATGTTATACTGTAACATGGGTGTGCATATACAGCTGTTTATGAAAACTCATTAAAAAGTGCATAGTTCCACTCCTAATGATGCAATTAAAAGCTCCTGAAATCTAAAAGCTTGCTCTAAACATCAGGACCTGAGCCCTGAAATGGAGTGTATTCTGAGTCTCGATTGTGAAGGTAAACTTGTATGAGAAGCTGTTTCACTAATGCATTCACTTGATTTATATGCATATATTAAAATGAATAAGAATCATTAGCATCACTTGCTTAAACAATCAGGCATAATGCCAATATTTAATTATTTATAAAAACTATATCCAGTCTACAAACATATACAAATATTAAAAACAATCGATAGAATCCTAAACAGTTCATAAGAAAGCTATCCCAGTAACAATAAAACCTCCTAGTAGTAAAATAGGGATTTCCTTGATTGAATTATAACAAAATTTCAAATTTTAGAAGGAGTTTGGCATCAAAAGCTATTGTTACCAGTTACCTGATACCAAAATTTAATTATCAGTATAGAAACTTTTTATGCATGGGCCAATGAAGATGCTGCAAACCCAAAGAAGGTTCAAACATTATAAAGTTCTAGAATGAACATGAGTAAATCTCATGTAAGTGAAACCATAAAGAGTGTTCTAAATATTTTGACTCAGAAGAAATTATTAATGGGTGTTTCACAGTGTTCATTTCCAAATTGAATTAATATTGAAATGAATTCCCCAGTTTTATTTGACTGCCCATTGTAACCAGAAAACAATGGAGAAAGTAGGAGGAGGGGGGGGGGAGAATGCATGAGTGCCAAGATTAAGCTTACCATATTTTTTTGTTTTCAACCCAGGACACATTCGTGATCAACTCATTACTACCAAATTTCTGCTTTTTGTAAAGCTCATACTGATTTTCCTAGTATTAGAAAATAACTTGAAATTACTTAAAAATTCCAACTTTTAAGTTAACAACTGAGCAGTCAAAAATAGATATTTTATAAATTAAAAATGCAAGAAATGTGAATTTTAACCTTTATTGAAGATGAAACATTTAAAAAAATGAAAGCTACAAATTGTACAATATTAATATTTATTTCTATAATCAATAAATTTTCAGACATTTAGGATATCTCTATAATGTTCATTGACTCAAACTTTTGATTTTTAATTATCTTATTCAAAAATGTGCGTTTGTTGAATAGGTCTTCAATATTTATAGAATCTTTTACAATTGCTTTAGTAACTTGTGCACTCTCTTGTGAATCGGATTAGGCTATTTCAGTTTGTGGATTCATCCACAGAAACAGTGGGTGGTGGGCTGGTTGATTGGTTGGTTGCTAGTGGCCATTGGGATGCTGATATTTATCATTTTTTCCATAGCTTCCCAACAAGAGCTTCCAAATTATTTTTCATTTTTTATTGCTCTCAAGTTGGTTGCATTACATTAAATGTTCTTTGTTTAGAATAGTATTCATGTCCTTGTACAATGGTCATTGGCCATCCTTGACTAATTTCATCCTAAAGATATGTTCTGACAAGCAGTCATTCCCAAAAATTAAGCAAAATTGGGCAACTCCAATTAATTAATTTCATTAAAAAATGTATGAAAGTCTTTAAATTTTCACATGGTTTTAGTTTAAGTTTTTGTTAGATTTTTTTTGTTCTTTTTCAATTATTTATCTTTTTATGAGTTTCAATTGAGAAGGAAGTTCTAGTTCAAAAGATGGTGGCTCCTTTTTTTGCTAAAGTATCAGCAGTCTTATTCCCCTTTAATCCCAATTGGTTTGGGATCCACAGAAACTTACTAACTTTATCAAAATTGTTTCTCCACAACTCTTTAGTGCTGGATGCTAGAATTATAAAAATTGTGTTTACTTGACAAGAATGCTTGTTTCTTAATATAATTATTTTATCTAAAGTGCATAGCAATTAATTGGCAGAAGATGGTATAATTTATGGATTTTTCTTTCCTGAAGTTGGCAGTGTAATTCAAATGTGTGAAAGATGTCTGTTGCTGTGATATAATCAATTTCCAATTTCAAAATACCCAATTAGGTAACTGGTAGTATCATATATAAACTTAAAATAGAATTCACTTTCTAAGATTTTTAAAAAAAAATGAAATAATAATTTTGGGCATTTGTTGCCAAATAGTAAGTATGTTAAATTGCAAGATTTCTTTCTATAATAGCCAACAAATAAGAAACCACGTAATGCTATGGAATAAGCCTAGCATTGTAATTGTTTCCACAATTGAAATTTATAAGTTTTGTTACAGGTCTTTCCCATGTCAAATCAACCAGGTGACCAAGCCTTGTTATGCCTCAATTTTTTATGATATTTGACATATCAGTAGTATCTGAGAAACAAATTATAAGTTTTTGATTAGACAGTCATTCTCAATATAACTATTTAGGCTTTCGCGGCCAGCGTTAATCCAATAAAATGATGTTTCCGGGCTTATTGGCTGTGGTCCAAAGGATGTAAACACACCTGACCTTTCGCCCGTCACTCCGTCGGGCATCTTTAGAGGATATGACTATCACCACTGATTACTGTAGCTCAAGTGACGCTTGTAGCAACCCTGTCTAGTTTATATGGGTCCGGAGCACTGCCCTCTTCCTTTTCATTGGCTGCTTGAGTCATTCTCAAATTAATTTTTGAAAATCAAAAAGAATGCCAATTTTTCTGTGAACAAGGTTTACAAAATCAATATTTCTGAAATTATTAATGCCAGTGTGTTCATCCAGGGCTCATAAAACCCTTACCCAATTTGTCATTTCATCTCTTGTATCACTAGTGTCCACTGTCTGTGATGCCTCAGTAGTCAAAATGGCATTAAATTAAAAAGAAATCCCATAACATCTTGACAAGACACTTTTGTCACCATCATTATGTAAGATGTAATGGGAGTGTAAATCTATTCTATTAAAACAAATGAAAGTTTTATATTGTTTATCAAAGATAATGAATATGAAAACATGATAGTGCACTATTTACGTTTCCAAAGAATTTTAAAGTCTCAAAAGAATAGAAAGAGTTGCCATCTCTGTACTGCCAAGGTGTCAACAAAAGAAATAAAATTCTTCAGTTTTCCAAAAGAAACCAGCATCAGAGTTGTGGCATATTTTCTGTTTTAATATCACATAAAGAAACATTACACAACAAAAATATTTAAAACAAGCTTCCATCACATTTTTATAAACATTAAATGCAACAAGTGTGTAGTAGTTAAGTATTTTCTGATGGACCACAAATGTCTTACAACAGCACATATTGCTATGACATGAAAACATACAGCAGCATGCGGTTATACTTGTTCCTATTTGATTTTTTGTTACAGTATATTTTGAATCACAATAAGGCCAAGTAATCAGTTGATAGGTTTAAGTTCACAACACATTTTGTATTAATTTCACATACAGGTGTAAGGGAATTCATGCCACAATTTTGAACAAAATGTTCTAATATCATTTGGGTTGGTTATTGACATGTTTCTAGTCCAAAAAAATTAATTTCCATGTTATTCATCTTGTATTGTAATATGTTAATGCATCAGAATTCATACATTCTGATTATAATAATTATAGATAAACAGAAATAAAATAATATCCTTTGTTATTTTTTCATAACCCAAAAGCATTTTGATGTAAAATTATGTGAAAAGTTTTAATGTGAATAATTTTCATTCAGAAAATTAAATTTCATGTCACAAAACTTAACTTGAGTTAACAAAGATTAAAGACAGTGAGCAACTCTTATTATGAACTTATTTTTGCAGTAAGGTTATGCAAACAACACATACTGATTATTTGCAATTAATGCATTCAAAATTTGTGAGTTAGCTAGGGAAAAGTTCACCAGTTGCAAGTATTTAGATCATTTTGGAGAAGTGCAATAGAACTCAGTAGGAGCTGGCTTATACCAAGAGAGATACCCAAAAAGAAGACCTTAAGCTAGAAATTTTGTTGCCATGGCCTTGTGACCTATGGATAAGGAAAATGTTATGCCCATCCATCGAGAAGAAGACGGACAATAGATATTGAACATATAATGCAAAAAAATTCAGGTATCAAATATGTGTACATGTTAATAGAAAGATTTTGAACATTTAATATAACTATGTTCTTGAATCTCTTGTTTCATATGTTTCCATTCATAATACTGTTATTTGCTTGCTGTATTTTTTCAAATCTTAATGGAGTAAAATTGCCAAATTTGTCATTATGCCAGCTAGGAACAAAGGTACGTATATTATTAACTGATGATTCATAAAAAGAGAAAAGTAATTCCTATTATATTGTATTGTATGTTGATAGAAATTTTGATGCAAAGCATGTAGGATAAATTGGTACCTATACACTTATACATTGCTGCCCTCTTTCCCTCCAACAAGATGAATATAATTTACATCCATAATTCTAATTGCTGGACTGTAAAATGCATTTCCATAGCAATAAGTCATGATAAAGGGAAGTAGAAGAGATAGCAGTGCAGAGCTGTAGGCAGCATTGCCATGTAAATAAAGATATATTTTTTTTCTTGAAAAATCTTAACAGATACAGAAAAAGATATTTAGACTTTTTTGATTCCTTTATTAAGCTCTATTATCAGATTTATTTATGTATCTACTTTACCTTTCACTGTGTGCAAATTTTATTTTTGTGACAACAGAACACCAAAGATGATTGATAGTGATGAAAAAATCATACACTGAACCGCATCTGTAAAGAAACAAAAGAGTGGTTATATTTACAATATCATGGGCACAGGAATATAACTTACCAATCTTTATACTCAACAGCACTACAAAGGTAAAAGGAAAGATGAAATGTTATATAAAGGGACTGCCAGTGCTCCATAATGTGATCGTGATTTCAGTCAGCACTATTAAAGAAATGAGCATCTAAAAAGTGTTGCAAATATTTGTTTTGATGTAAAAAATTATGAATATTATTGTTTGCTATTAGCCCTATCTCCTGGGAACATCACATTTATCACACAAATTGTAAGCTTTTTTAAGATCCTAATATATATAAAAATGTTTTGGTAATTTGATAGGAAAAGAATACATGTATATTAATAATGTCATGTTCTTTATTTAGATTTATTCATCTTGCTGAGAGACACTTTCAATTTTGTTACATCTTGATAATTCTTTACTACCTGCATAGGGTCTATGCTGTAGTAATGACCATATATGCTCTCTTGCTACTTCATATGCTATTAAAACAATTTCAGAGCCATAATTTGTTTGCTATACTGATAACAGAAGATTATGTGTGTGTGATATGTTGTCAATACCTTTTAGTCAAGATAGTCACTTTTGTGAGTCCTTTATACAACCAAGAATGAAACTGTAGCATAAAATACTGCATTGGATTGCGCTAAACTCACATATATTCATTGAATAGATTTCGTCCACATTGATAACATAAGAACATGGCTTTTGCCACCATCTAGGGAATAGTCGATCCTGGTGATCTAGTGGTAACCATACTTGTCTCATAGACCCAAGGTTGTGAATTCAAATCCAGCCAGGGTCGATGGATTTTTTAGAGCTTATAAAATTCCTAAGTATGACTTAGAAGAGTCTTCTGAGCAAAATTTATTGCCTATTTCACAACCTGAATTGAATGGGATGCCAATAACCAGAGATGTTAAATAAACCAACTAAATAAAATAAATTCTCAGAGTTGGGAGGTGGAATTTTAAGCTGATTTTTCTTAATTTCTTTGTAGAAAATGGTGTTTCTAAAGACTGCATCATCAAATATTTGACTTTTACAACCTATTTTGACATACTGAAAGCAGTAATATACTTCAACAAGAGCCATTAATACAATACTAAATGCTCCTTTGTAATTATAAAAATCACTTCCATTGTAGCAGTTTTTCAAGGTTCTAAACAATAAGGGAAATTCCATTTTATCTCATAATTATAGGCATTCTCTTCCACATTTGGTCATCCTGGGAACTTCACAAAAAGATGTTGTTTCAGAATGAAGGAATAACAGAAAGTGAAAAAGTACTGAAGATAATTCTATAATTTCTGGACCTTCATGCCCTCTTTTTGTAAGCTCTTTCATCAAATCCATACTATTGCTATTGGTAGCGGAAGGAAAGTGTTAGTAATGAGCTGAATGTGGAGGAAGTCAGTGCCATATTAAAAGGTTTATTAAGAAAGGGACAAGCATGCTGTATGAGGAAAATATGTGGTAAATTAATTAAGAAAGCTAGAACCAAATGTCAAAATTAGCAAAACCTCATATAAAAATACTTGTTCAATGATGCTGTTGGTAATTGTGAATTTGGCAAAAGACAATAAATCTTTGGCTGCAGAATCTTCCAATCATCTCCAACAGAACAGAATCAATTATCATTTTTGTTCTAATAGAAGGACATGAGAATGATGACATAAATAATTTGAACTGTATGCATTAACATGACATATTATTTCTTTACATTTGTTTACTCTTGTCAGTTTCTTTGAGGGACTGTAATTCAGCATAATGTGAGTGTAATAAAATTAGAACTATGAATACAAGAATTAAGAGTAATAAAACATTTGTATCATTAAGTAAAAATTGTACTTACGAAGCTGAAGACAATGAAGTGGTAATATATGTTTCATTAATGCTTTCAGTTGTTAACACTAACTCCACTTACTTATTTAAAACTTTGGACTAGTTTCGGGAGAGGTTCCTCCCATCATCGGCTGCTGTTGACTGAGTGCCGTTGTTCGAAACGGGGGATGGACGCCCGTACGCCCCTGTGGTGGTATCTCGTGGCTCTAATAGAAACTTGCTGAGTTCATCCAGCGGCGGAAAATCAAAATTCATTAAGTTGTTCTTATTTTTTAAAATGAAAATTCTCTCCCATGTGGATAGTTCTATTGGTTTGCGAAGTTGTTTCAGTAATTTAATTTCTGGTTTTATTTCATGATTTTTGTTCCAAAAATGAGCTGCTATTGCTGATTTGTCTATCTGTTTCAATCTAATGTTCCTAAAATGTTCTTTTCTTCAAATTTCTAAATTTCTTTTTGTTTTCCCAATGTAGCTCTGTTCACAATCTGCACATTTAATCTCATATATTCCTGATTTTTGTTCTGTGGGAATGGTATCTTTCATTGTGCAGTCTACTAAATTTTTTATATTGTATTTGTTCTTTGGGGCTAACATAATTCCATGCTCTTTGAATATCTTCTTAAATTTGTTGTGGTAAGTTGGGTGGTATGTGAAACTTTTGAATTTATATCTGCCTTGGGTGTTTTTAAGTGTGGAGACTTCCTTAATCGATTTTTGTCTTTTAGCTTTTTTGATGATTTTTGTTATTGAGTCTGTGTTGAAACCATTAGTTACAGCCGTCTTCATTATATGTTGGTGTTCCATTTTGTACTCGGTTTCAGTCAATGGGATGTTGATTAGTCTGTGTGCTAAACTGTGAAACACTACATATTTATGTGGGGTGGGGTTATAGCTATCATTTTTTATGTAATTTTCTGTGTGTGTTTGTTTCCTGTGAATTCCAAAGTTAAAACTGTTTGCATTTCTTATTATTTTTAAATCAAGGAATGGGAGACAACCATTTTAAAAATAATAAGAAATGCAAACAGTTTTAACTTTGGAATTCACAGGATTAAAAATCTACCAGAAACATTGTGAAAGTGTGATCTATTCTTCCAGTAATGTCATTGTTTCAGTACATTCTTCTTAACTCCATTGACATATTGTATAATAATTGTTTCCATTTTCACTGCATTATAAAACAAGGAGACACTTGAAGTAATCATGTCTACTAAGGACTAATATGATATCAGTGAAGATGTCAAAATTCCCCTGTCTTCTGAAAGGAAATGCACTCAGCAAACTAACCAATCTTAAACAAAAAACTGCCTTTGTGGGCTTCTTTATAATCATAAACTATATCTTATACAAAATTTGAATGAGACACTGCTGTTTGAACCAAAAACCTTTCTCATAAGAGACACAATGAAAGATGTTGTAACTGAAGCTAAGCTTATACGACAATTCAAACACTAAATTAATCTCTGCTATGTAATGGGAGTACAGTAGTTATTATCTATCCTAACTTTTTTATATTATAAAACAGAATTTCTGGAAATACTCTTTCATCTATGAGCACCAAAGTCAGCATCAGTTTTCTATCCAGATAAAAATCGAAAATGCTAAGAATAGAAGTTTAAAGGGCTCTTGGAATTTCAGCAGACTAGAAATATCCAAACAAATGTCTAGAGCAACAGCAGATTCTAAAAGAAGATGGGCACAAGAATGATTCAGATCAATTAGAAAGATTATTTAAAACTAAAATTATTTTCTAATTCTTAATGTAACCTTTTTACAGTAATATACAGGTTTTATTTATTTCATTGTTTTGATTATTATTGTTCTACTGGTTTCTTACATTTTACAACTTGTAGACAAAAGTATTTGTATATGCTTTTAAATACAAAAGTGGTTAAAATTTATGATTTTCTTGAAATGTTAGCTTCAAGCCAATTATATGATATACAGTTGAACACATGGAATTAAAAACGGAGCATTTTTAGATTGAAATGTTTCGATCTTGATTATGAAAATTGCATTTTTGCAATAATTTTTACATTGCAAATAGTGCTACTTTTTTAAATTGGTTTAGATTTATTTATTTAATTAACTGTCTCATACAATATAACAATATGGCCTGGTTCAACCCAAATTCTAAACCAGGCCAATATTGAGTCTTGCACAAACACATTAGTAAATAATAACAATAGTTTTAACAACCAAAATTACCTGGAACAAGCCCAATGAAACACCAATTAGTACAATAATATAAAACACAATGGTAAATAATTACATTGTTTCCACCATACAAATTATCCTAAACAGACCCAATCCGAATCACAAATCCTCTCTCCTCACCGACCTATAAACATTTATTCTTGACTGTATACAAATATTGCCCCAGTTTCCTAAATTGACTTTGAACACCAACCATTTTCTTAGCTGCAATTGACTTATTTAACTTGAACCATTTCCCATTTATCAGTTGTCTCCATTCTCTAGTTCCTAAGCATTCAAACAGTATATTTTCTACATTTCCGCATATAGGGCAAACTCCATGCTCACCACTAGTCCTAAAACCCCTATCGGAAACCCAATCGGAACCATGCCATTCCTTCTCTCACCTGCTTATTGCATTTACTAATATATTTTTCTCCTTTGGTATCGTCTTTTATCTCCTGAAAAAACATTAATGAACTCTTCTCCCGCATTGTAGAATACATCTGCATATTAATATCATCAAGCCTCGCTTTAATCTGTTTCCAAAAACCTCTCTAAATCACCTCTTCTTAGCCATAAATTCAATATTTCATTCCTCCTTAAATCTACTCCAACTTTGTGCACCCAATAACAGTTACATATTCCAGATTTTAAATTGGTGCTCCATACAATTAAAAAATATATTGAGATGAAAGTTGTATGTTCTGTTTATAACGCCCTCCTTCATAGTTCTAAATGCATGTAAACAATGAAAGATTTAGAGAGAAGATTGATAACTTCTTTAAGATCAGTTCATAGTTAATGTTTCTTGGGGAGCAGGAAAAGGAGAAGTGTGTGAGAATTAGTACTAAAACACCATTTTTTTAACATTCTTTTTCTCCACATTCAAGAAAGATTTCATGGAATGCAAAGGAACAATTACCAATACTCAGTATAATAAATATAAAGTAAATATATAAAATACTATACTATACTATATACAGAATTAAATAGTCAATCTTTCATCCTTATTCTATATTGTGTTTATTAATAATAATTCTTCTTAAATAAACTGTACTTATGAAGCTGTAGACAATGGAGTGGTAATATATGAGGAGCATTGTTTTAAAAAGCAGTTCGTCTGCAAATATAAACTTTTCAGGAATCAGAAAAAATGCACAGCAACTAAACTAATAAGAATAAACAAAAATAAAAAAATGTAGCTTTTGATATCAAGACCGTATAAGGCTATAAGGTTAAAAAAACAAATCAATTGTTATAATGTTCAGGTGAATTAAAAAAAAAAAAAAAAAAAAAAAAAAAAAAAAAAAAAAAAAGAGAGAGAGACTTTTTTTTTTTTTTTGCATCGAACGTATGGACTTATTAATGTTTGAGACAACACACCAAATTTTAAATGAAAATTGTATTATTTAGCCATTTTTAATGGTATCTTAAGTAGGCAGTTAATCTACAAAATCTCCACTCATCCTTCTCCTTTTCTTTTTCTTCTTGTTCTTGTTCTTGTTCTTGTTCTTCTTCTTCTTGTTCTTCTTCTTCTTGTTCTTCTTGTTCTTCTTCTTCTTCTTCTTCTTCTTCTTCTTCTTCTTCAAGGCAATCACATGTAAGTTCTCATCAACAATATGATCATTATCTTCATAAGTATTTGGTTCCGTATGTTCAACAGACTGTTTTTATCTGTTCAAGATAAAAATTCAGTGAGTCTAGACTTCTCCAAATGTCAAATCTCTGCTTTAGTAACTTGTCTGTCATTCCTTTTGGCAGGTTTAATCAATGTTGCAGTATCTAGGTGACAAAAATTTTGCTCAGAATGTCTCCTTTGCAAAACTGATTGAGATTTTTAAGAACGATCATCTAATCTATAATCATCTAATTTTTCCTGCCATTTATGATTTATTTAACATGATTCTCTTCATATCCCTAATGTCATCTAGCTTTTTAGCACTTTTGATAAAATTATTTAAAATCTTGAACAGTCCAATCTATACCCAATAAATGGATAGGGCCTGCTCTTTCATAAATTTCGTGATACTCTTTTGGTGTTTTTATTTCAGATGTCTTTCATAACTCTTTTTCTGTAACTCCGAAAATTCTATCTAAGGGCATGAATGCCCTCTGATTGGAAAAGTCATTGAAATGTTCTTTATCTGTGGAGGAGAATGTTTCAAAAACCACCATAAAAACCTATGGAAAATGTTACTGTTCTGGTCCAGTTATAAAAGTCTTACAGTTGTAGTAGAAGGGTCAAATTGAAATTTACTAGCAAATCAGTTAAAACAGAAGACATTTTAACAGTCCCATGACCACTCTGGTTATCTGTCCAGCAATAGAAGTGTGGAAATTTATTTTCTGAGTCAGTTACACAAAGAGCATAAAATGAAATCTGCTATGAATAGTAAACCTCCCTTATGGAAAATTTAGGGAGATGCTTAATGCTTAACTTGCTGGTAATCAAAGGAAAATGAGATACTGTTTATAGGCTTCTCCTTCATAATTTTATGGAAGGTTTTTGTCCTCAAAGACTGCTCCAAGTTCAGCGTTTTGTTTTCATCATTAATGGATTTCAGTAAATGGGACATTTGTGTACAAAGCAACTGTTGTTGGAGAGCAAAATTCAAGATTGAAATTGTTAGAAAAAATATTGTGGAAAAAACACTTTTTTACTTTTGAGAGATCTGGAACTCTGGCATTATACATCTTGAATAACTTGTTAATATTGAGTTCTGAGGGTGGGTATAACCTCTTACTATTTTGGTACGAGTAATGACTTTTTCATGTTTCTAAATTTCATAGGAACCTAACTACAGACTTTTTCTTTTCAACAAAAAGCTAACTCTTGTGATCGCCTCTTCGCTCAGCAATGGGAGTTCCTCCTTTTACCGTGACCACTGTAGTGTTGAGCCAAACTGCATGACTCTGCAGACAGAACAGAAATATTTTGCCCATATTGGGACTTCTTTACCATGAGTTCTTATCTGAAATTGAAAGGATAGTAATAATAATAATAATAATAATAATAATAATAATGTTATTATTGTTGTTGTTGTAATTAAAAGGCAAACTATAATCCAGAAGATTCTCTATGTACACTCCTTGTCTGATGAGGAAGATTATTATTATTATTATTATTATTATTGTTGTTGTTGTTGTTGTTGTGATAAAAAGCACTATATTTAAAATGTAAATTAATATGTGCTAGTTCATTCAATTATCATATAGCAATAAACAACAATAAGAAATCAGCACATATAAAAATGTACTGTATATACTTGGTAATTAACAACAATAAAATTTTATCCTCTTTCATTGTCAGCATATGCATGCCAGCATGTTGCAGGCATCATCTTTTAGGTTGAAAGAGTGGTTAACTTAGAAAAAAATTTGCTCTTGTTTAACATTCTATGAATGTACATAGAGCTGTCTTTTTGCCTGAATTAGGTGGGATACTGTCGCACTTGAAAATTCCATCCCTGTGCTGACTGGGTGTCTCAAAGTCCATTAAATTTAGATCCTTGTCATAGAAACAAAAAAGTTTATGTTAAAAAGTAAAACATTCAAAACATACTAACTATAGTATTTTTAGTAGTGTACATGAATAATAATAATATATTTTTTTATTTATTTTTCATTTGGTTTATTTATGGATGCTCTTTAACATCTCAGGTCATCAGTGTCCCATTCAATTCAGGGCATTTTCTCAGAGGCCTCTTCTTTCAGGCTTGAGGTTCTTTTTTGTGCCATAAATATATGACACAGGACCCGCGGCTTTACTTCCCTGCCGAAGGAAGTCATAGTTAACATTTTTACACTCCAAAAAAATCCATCAATCCTGGCCAGATTTGAACCCACGATCTTGGGTTTAGGAGGCAAGTATGGTTACCACTACACCACCAGGACTGACATAATAATATCTACATGGCATGGTATTTTAAATAAATAATAAATTAAGTAAAATAATAACTAAAATTACCTAGCCTTACAATCTTCTGTGCATTTATTTAAAGGATTCCTCTTCCTGGATCCTTTAGGTTTCTCTCCAACAAGACAGCCACCTTCCATCCTCTTAAGCATACATCATAACACTCCAGAAGCTTTTCTCATATTGAATAAGCGACATTGCATTTTGTATTGTTAATTTCAATAACATTTGTACACATTATAAGAAAAGAGGGCGGAAAACAGCATGGAAAAGAACATGGAAAACAGCATTTGTTGGACAAACTTATTTTGTTCTGACACACTGAACAGACTAAATACATTCTGCACCGAAAATGCAATTTGAGGTCTATATTTTAAATAGAAAGACATTGTAGTACTATACAAGGCATTATTGAGAGTAAGAAATTGCACCAAACAGAATTTTGCCCACAGGTGGATAAACTGCTTTTTAAAAAAATTCTCATGTCCTACACTAATGTAATCAGCTTGTTTACACTAACTCCATTTACTAACATAACCCTATGGACATGATAGCAAATGGAGTTAGTGTGAACAAATTGATTACATTAGTATAGGATATATAAATTATTCTAATATTTTATTTTAATTTAGTTGCTGACTGTCTTATTGATCCAAAATCCACAACACTATAGTTATTAGAATATTGAATTCATTCACAGAATTACAGTGTCATCTCTAATAACCATAATTTTAAAATATTTTTTGTACGTTAAAACGTTGTAGACATGTTGAGTTTTCTTTGAGGGATATTATATAAGAAATTAAAAAAAAATACTAATTATTCACAGCATATCTGAATAAAATTATTAACATTTTACATTTTTCTTTGTTTGCAGTATTACGTTTAGGAAGATTTCTGGATATGCTATATGGTGCACTTTCATCCATCCACTATCCTGACCTGACTCTGCGCATCACGTGCACACTGTCCAAAATAGCAAATGCTCTTTATCTACTGGCAGACCACATTCTCTGGTTTGGGAGAACAGGCCTGGTGAACATCAACAGTGACCACTGGAACAAAGTGGCCAACAAGTATTGGCTCTATTCCATCACAATGAACTTGGTACGAGATGTCTATGAAATAATAAAAATTCTTGAAAGGGAAGGACGGCGTCTTGGAGTACCCCCTGGTGAAGGCTTACGGAGGATTTACCTTGCACAAGGGAACAGTTCAACAAGAAAAGCAATTCCACTCAGCCTTAGGGCTGTCACATTCCTTCAGGAACACAAGGATTTAGTTGTGGATACAGTGAAGAATGGTTGTGATATACTCATACCACTAACTTCACTGGGCTATGTTAGGCTCAGTCCTGGAGCTGTTGGATTGTTGGGTGTGATATCTTCAGTTGCTGCAATCATGAGTTTGGTGGATCCTTTGGCTAAGCTATCACCGTCATAAGCTGCAGTGGTTCAAAGCATTTTGTTACAGAATGTTACAAAAGTTGAGGCACACAAGTCATATTGATCTTATTAGTGAAGATGAATGCAGGTTTGGAAGCCTTTTGCTAGGTATTGTTGAATATCAGAGCAAGCTATGGTAAAATTTGCACAAATAGTGCAAGCACCTGCTTTTATTCATTTTGTGTATCATTGGCCATGGGAGTAACAATTAAGTTGTTCTGGTATATGTTATTGCTCTCTTGTGCATATGACTGATATCATGTTGCTAACATATTTTTTTATATTTTCTTTAGATATATTTATTTTGAAGTCACAGCTACATTCTGAATTTTCTCCATTAACTTTTTTTGATATATGCTAACTTTGGCAAGTATCTTTGAAAATATACTGCTACATAAAGAATACAGTAAATTATTTAAATTGAAAGTGAATAATTAAAGTCAATTATATTTACAAGCCTTAGTATATGCTGCATTACAAAACATCATATTAATACAAAACACAGGGTCATTTCACACATTGTATCTTATTGACACTGAGGTAGTTGTTCGTGCAGATGGAAACTTGCCTGGATTTGAGAAACTTTTGTTTGTCCATTGTTGTAGGTGTGTTAAAATCAGCTACATTTATATAAGCAATCTTATTTTGTATGTAACATTAATTCATCTAGATCAAGTACCCTATGGTAAGAATTGGCCAGGCATTTGAATTGATTATAATATAAAAGGTTTTCATTTGGCTAACTTAAATTGTCTTGTTACACAAGTTTCTAAGCAACAATTGCATTCAAAGGAGTTTCTGCATTTTTATTTGTTTACTTTGTGATCTTGTGAAGTTCTTATATATGTGCCTTGCATTGCAAACTGTAATTTTTCAGTTATTTTCATATATATATAATCTAGGTATGTGCCTTTTAAAAATTAATATTGTGTTCTTCTTCATCCTTTTGTTTCTTACACCTCTGTGAAAAAGCACTTCAATTTTCTGCACAGAAAATTTTGAAACTGGCTCATTTTTGTTTATTGGAAAATAGCAATGATCAGTAATTAATCATTAAAGGTTCTGTAAAATAATAATTGCTAACATAATTGAATATTTTTAAATTAAAGATTCTGTAATTGATTCCTAATATAATTGAACATTATATAAAGAATCAGTTTTCATCTTTTGTTGAAAACTTGTGCTGTAAATTTTGAAGATATGATAAGAATTAGGTAGTGGCAAACAGATACCTAGGCATAATTATTTTTCATTTAGCATGTAAATTTTGAAGATAGAATAAGAATTAGGCTAGGATAAGCATTAGGCTAGTGGCAAACAGATAACCTGGACATAATTGCTTTCCACTCAGCACATACTTTTTCTGTTTGCAAAATAAGTAATTTATGGACATTGCAAAAAAAAAATCTTACAAAGAATGCTAATAATTATTGGAAGTCCCTGTAGCAGATTGTCTGCTAATTATTGCAATTTTGGTAGATGTTATATGTTAACTTTAAAATATTGCTTCTGAAAAACATTTTATACATTGGAATAATTCTCAACTATTATACATATCCAGTGCACATAAAAGTTTATTTTTACAAATATACTTTCTTCTTTAAGTGCCTTTGTAGTTTCAGCTGAAGTGTAGTCTTAACGCAATGAATCATATATTTAATGCAAACTTCAAATATAAAATATTTGTCATCCTTCCTATCATGAGAATGCCACGAAGCCCTGAGAACTTGTAAGAGACTTCAGTAGGTGAATTATCTCATGAAACAGAAGCTGACTGTCATAATTTGTCATACCTTCCAGTTTGTCATATCATAGGTTACATACATTGTCCAGTTTCTGCCTAAGATTTCTAGATGTATTTTATGGAGATAAATACATGGGAAAGTAAAGTGGCCTTTTGAGAAGCCTTTGTAAGATATCTGAGATAAAAAATGTCATTTTAAATGGAATCATGTATGTAGTTTCTAACAGAGCTTAAATAATGTTTATTTTGGGTGTAATTCATATGGACAGGACAATGTATTTGCAGGTTTGATCGTACACATTTACAGCTGCAAGAAATGTTTCTTATTTAGGCATGTATCAGGGAAAAAAGTGACAGTTTAACCCATTTGCATCATATTTACAGGTGAAGGTCAGAGAAATCACATTGAAATAGCTGTAGAGGATTATGGTAAGTGTGTTCATATATAAACCATTATAAAAGATAAAGTAATGAAGATTTTTGGCTCAACTTTTGCATGCAAAGCAAGAACATTGTTGACTTACCAATTAGGTACATATAGTATGATTTAGTGGGTATACTTCAAAGGAGTTCTGCAAATGGAAAGCAACCCTACATTTTTTGCCCTGCCAATCATTTTCACTTTTCTCCCTCTGCTGTAGACTATCACACAGATTTCAGTTACATTTCTATTTTTAATGGGCTAGAGTGATATGAATTGAAAAAATGAGCCTAACTTTTGTGTTGCAGATGAAAGATGTAGAACTGACAGAAGGTTGGTCTTAAACAGATTACTCAGGTATTTTTGTAAACTCAAGCAATTTTTGTGCAATATTTCTCTGAAGCCAGAATAGATTTTCTTTTTTCCTCTCTCTAAATTTGTAGAGAACCATTGAACATGAAAAATGAATGATTTATTTTTATTTGATTTAGTTATGGATACTCTTTAACATCTCAGGTCATCAGTGTCTGAAATGACCGATAAATTTTGCTCAGAGACCTCTTCTTTCAGGCTTGAGGTTCTTTTACATGCTGTGAATCTACAACATGGGACCTATGGCTTTATTTTTCTTCCAAAGGAAGCCCATACTTAGGATTTTTACGCCTGAAAAAATCCATTAATCCTGGACAGGATTGAACCCACGATCTTATGTTTACGAGGCAAGTATGGCTACCACTAGACCTCCAGGACTGACAAATTGAATGATAAATGATTTTCTGTACATCTTACCAATTTGGCATATGAAAGGAAATAGAGCTGTGACTTGGTCATATGCATCCCTTTCTGGTAAGATAGCTGTCATATGTTTGCTCTTTTTTCTTTAAAAATTTCCTATTCTTTAGTTGAGCTATTTTGTGTCTGGAGGAAAAAAAATTAACATCTTTATTGTTCATTTCACAAATAATAGGTTGCTGGCTAACCAATTTCTTACTCTCTGTGATGAAACTGCTGAGCTATATATCACTCAAAATGAGTGATCCATTACATCCACAAATAGCACACTTTCTCAGTTTTTTAGTTTATTGGATAAACGTGGGTGTGTATGTGTGTGTGTGTGTGCGCGCGCGCGTATTTATTTATTTATTAACTGTGATTGGGGTTATACCTGATGGCAGTGAAGAATAATGAAAATGGGAATGATTATTTACAACATATTTAAAAAAGAAACCGGTTAACTTAAATAAATACATGCCAACCTAGAATTAAGTAATCAATTTAATATAAATATATTTGAATTAATTTTATGCATATGAGACACTGAAGTTTCTATGAAAACTCTGAACCTTCAAAGCTGTATAAAAATTTTGTAACAATCAAAAAAGTCAGGCTTCAATATAGTCTGTGTTAGAATTTTCCTAAGTTTCACAGGAAAAACCTTTTTTTTTTTTTTTTTAAAGAATGCAAGTTTAAGTTGTTTTTTACAAGTTTCTGGTTTGGGAATTCCAGGTCATATTGAAATCAAAGATACTAAGCTTTTTACTGTATCTCTGAAAGGAATGGTTTTGTTGTTGAAGCTGAATGATTGGAGCAATCTTGCTGGTGAAAGATTATCTTTGTTGGCAGAATTTATTGAGTAAGACCAAAAGGGCTGCATGCAAAAACTGGGATCCAGAATTTCTCAGTAGACTTTCTGAACTTCATTTAGGAAACAGAAACCAAGTGCAGCACAATCAATGAATTTTTACACAGTTTAACTGTGTTGGCTCTTAAATGCATTCAGAGAAATGTTACAGAAGTATGCCTTTACATCAGATATGATTTTTCATGCTAAGGAATACTGCCACGGGTGGTTGATGTTGTTAAGGTGCGGACTCGTGAGCTGAAGGTCTGGGGTTCGAATCCTGCCAGGAACTTTCTTCCTGACTGAGGTTTTTTCCAGGTTTTCCTCGGTCGTAAATGGCAAATGCTAGGAAGATACCTTAAATTTAGGCCTGGAATGTTTTCTTCCTTAACCCACCGCCTGTGATGCCTGAATAGTAAAATCAGGCATTAAACACCATAAAGAGAGGGAGAGAGAATGCTAAGGAATATGTACATAAATTATTAGTCCTTTAGAAGAGAAACAGATTCGGCATCTGACTGGTTCAGAATGTGGGAAAACATTAAGAAAAGTTTGTGCTTGTCCCTCAGAAATTTATTTTCCTCCACTGTTCATTTTTGGAAAGAAAAGTACTTACTCAAAATGGCAGGTGTACCTATGGAAGTATTGAGATTGTGAAAGGGAAAAAATATTTGAAGCATTTGTGTTAAGTTTGTAAGCTCAACTAAGAAATAGTTGACAGTAATTCTATTCATATCTCTGTGGCTGCAAAGAACATTTACAAAGAGAATTGTATCATAGAAATCGATCTTCCTGAATTGCAGCCTTTAAATAGAACATTCTTTAGCATTTTGAGGACACATTACAGTGTAAATTATGAGAAATGACTGTTAATTTAATCCCAAAAAAGTAATAACAGACTGACACTGCTTTCACCCAGACTGCAACAATGCAGAATGAAATTTCTGGATTTAGATCAGGAATTTAACTATGCATCAACCATGAAAGATTCGGGTGTTGTAGAAATGAGCCTGGAAACTTCAGAACATGAAGATCAATCTCTCATTCATCAAGTGTCCCCAGAATCATCAAAATCAAGGACTGCATTTGCCATGTCTCCTGAGGACTGATACTTTATATGTTCCCTCAGGACTAATACTTTGATTGAGTGCTAAAGAGTTCAAAAGAAGACATAAGGTTTAAAATCAGATTGTTGACTATCTCCCCCCATGAAAGCAAGATTTGGGGAGCGACAAGAAAGCAGGAAAGCTAAATTAGCAAAGACTACTTGTAAAACAATCAGCAAAAGCAGGCAAAATTAGACTTTTTGCCCTAGGGGTGAAGAAATTCAACTTTGGCAACTTGTACCAACTGAAATCAAGTGCACTGAACATTGACAGGCAGATGCTTGGGTCTACATATTATGCTGGGCAATAGGGATGATACTGGTAATTTTGTGTTATGCTTAAGAAGAAAGTGTAAGATGTACCTTAATTCTTAAACTTTATGGTGCATTGAAATAAAAGTGCACTATAATATCTGTGATAAAAGAATGCATCTTAAGTGAAGATAATTTTCATTCTTTTGTTTTTATTAATTTTAAAATATTAAAACAAAAAGTGAATTACTGAAATTTTAAGTAAAATTTTGCTTTAAATTTAGAATTAGGATACTATCACTAATATGTTACTTTAAATCAAAATAACATTACTATCACTAAGTTTGGATTTAGAAGGCGGTTATAATAAAAATAAACATATATTTTTTAAAGGGCAATTTACTTTTTTTTTTTTTTTTTTTTTTTTTTTAAATAGATATTCGCAATACATTAAACAATTCAGGTATACTATATGGGTGTTTTCTGTGAGACATTAACTTTGAGGGATAATGGAGAAGGACCATTGCATCTATTTGAGATGGAAAACTTTGGTCTGCAAATGTCTCGTTTACAAGCCAAAGGTGTTTTTTTAGGCTGTAGGAGGTATACAATACTGTAAGGGTAGAAAACCAGGAAAATATGTATGCAACATCCTGGAATTGGGAAAGAAACTCCATTAATAAAAGCAGATGGCTTGAGTTTTAAACTTTATTGGAACATATTTCACTTGACTGTCAAGGCCAATGACTTCAACATGAATGAGGCCACAGCTTATTTTTCACACAGTGCTTTTGAAACCTTAATCAGAAATTCCATAAAATGTGAATAGGAAGAGGAATTCATGTTTTGTGTTCACATGTTTACCTAACCTGACCTGACCTGACCTGATTGTCCTTACCTCACTTTTTTCTTGTGTGAATCATATGAAATGTGTTGCCAATGAGACACCTGTAGAGATTGAAGAGGATCTCTAGGCAAAAATCCCAGCTGCTTATGATATCGTAGAATGACTTCAGGGTTGTTCAATGGAATAAGAACTTACTGCGAAGTTGTCATACCAGCATCGAAGCTGGGGAATGGCATTTTGAACAATTATTGGAAATGTTTTTACAGCTTCTGAAAGTAGTGCAATATCATTAAATGATTACAGTACAAAGATTTGCAAGGTTTTTTTTTCCCACTTTCATAGGTACTCCAAAACAACTTTGGTATATAACTTGTGACTGAGGTGTTTGTGCACCGAAGTATCATGTTGCAAATTGATAACTTTATCCTTCTTCATCCCTAAAAGTTTGTATCATCAGTACAGAAACACCCAGTATATATGAGGGTGTTTAAAAAAGTAACAGCAAATTTACTGCATTACATCAAGCAAATGCTCAAACTCCTACCATTTTTTTTTGATCGATTTATTTATGGACTCTCTTTAACATCTCAGGTCATCAGCGTCCCATTCAACTCAGGGCATGAAATAGCCGACAAATTTTGCTCAAAGGCCTCTCTTTCAGGCTTGAGGTTCTTTTCCATGCCATAAATGTACGACACGGGACTCACGGCTTTACTTCCCTTCCGAAGAAAGCCCTGCTTGGATTTTTAAAAAAAATCAATTGGTCCTGACCAGGTTCGAACCCTTGATCTTGGGATTCCTGCCAAGGTACAATACATGCTTTGAGAAGGTGCTAACATTTATCAACTGATAGTGTGGCCTTCTAAATGGAAGGACAGTTTAACCAAATTGCGATGCCTTTGGCTCTGTGCACCATAGAAAAGCAAAGAGCAATTGTAAGATTTTTATGGTCAGAGGGTATAAAACCTTAAGAAATTCATATAAGGATGTTGAAATATGGATGTAGCAGTATTAGCAAGTAAAGATTACGACTAAATAGATGCATTTAAAAGCAGATATAGGTCGGTCATTGGTGAGCAAAGCTCTGTTCGTCCCAGCATGGCTGTTACTGATGAGAATGTGGGACACATGATGCCACAATTCAAGAGAACCAGTTTATTTCCTTAATAGTTTTAGCCAGGGAATTGAATATTGGTATCATATCTGCTGATACCATTGTTATAGAGGTTCTCAAGTACTGCAAACTGGCATGCATGGTGAGGTCCTAGGATGCTCACTAAGGAACACAAGATGATGCATGTGCAGACTTCCATATCTTTTTTGGCCAATATAACTAGGAAGGAGATGATTTTCTGGCACATATCGTCACAGGGGACCAAACCTGGATGCATAATTATGAGCCAGAAAGCAAAAGGAAGTCTCCATAATGGCGATAGTCATCTTCTCCGGCTAAGAAAAATTTCAAGTCTCAACCCACTGTCAGAAAGATCCATTTTTCTTTCTTCTGGGATATGAATTGGCCAATTTTGGAGTTCTGTCAGGAAAGGGGTGAAACAGTGAACAGTGTACATTATAGTGCAATGCTGGAGAACAAGCTGATGCCAGCAATGTGCAGCCATCCATCACAGAGGGACTTTGCCTAGAGTCATTCTTATTCTTCACGATGATGCACACCCCCACACACAACTGCAGCTCTTGAAATCATTTGGAGATTGATATTTCAGATCTTACAGCATCCCCTATTGTGCTCCTTCAGATTACCACAGGTTTGAATCCCTGAAGGTCATTTTGAAGAGAGACGATTTGTAATTGATGATGTCCAAGAAGCAGTGTGTTCTTAGTTGAAGACCAACCAAAACATTTTTTTCTGATGAAATGAAGTTGGTGCAATGTGTAAAAAAAGAAGGGTGATTATGTAGAAAAATGACACATTATTTGTATCTTTAATTGAAATAATATATATTTGAAAAACACAGTTTGCTGTTATTTTGAAAAATCATGCATATGTGCATATATTGTGCATTAAAAATCCATAATAATTCAAGGCTATATGTACCTTTAATTTAGATTCCACATTAGTTCCCTGAAGTTTGTATGAAGTTAGTCTGTTCAGTGACTTGCATTTCTACATTATCAAAACAAATACCATCATCTTCCACATTGCTTTATTGTGTATTCTGTGGTACTCCAAGTAAATGCTGGGCATGTGCACTTTGACTGTCACCCTTTGGGTATTTATGAATTTTGTATGAAAACTTCACCTATTATTATTCAAATATTTGAATTCATACCCTTAACATTTCTAGTTAGGATTTTTCTTGTACTCTGTAATTGTAGAGATTGTCAGCTATTCTTTATTACTAAACTTTCTTTTATTTCTTGTCTTTAATTGCTCCACTTTGTTAACCTTCCTTGTTCTTGTTTTCAAATTGCAGACCTACATCCAACTTACAAATGCCTAAACTTGCTTTTCTCATGCCTTATTTTAATTTTCTGCTGACCTCTGTTATATATGGAAATGTTTTCAAAGGTATGGTTCTCTATTATCATATCTAAAGTAGTCCAGTTTGTGTGCCAATTGTAATATTTATAGAAATTGTTTTGATTTAACTTTATTAGTGACTGTTTATTAGTTTTTTTGGCTATAAATGTTTATAATTTGAAGATATCCACCATCTATTTCTTGAGGCCATGTTCTTAATAATATAGACTTGCCAAAATATCATTGTTTGCACTACATTTGTTTTAATACTTTATAGTTTCTTTCATAGTTTTCTTAAGTTTATTAATGATAATTTTAAATTAGCTCTTGTTTCATAATTTTAATATTTTAATTTTGTTATTCACCTCATTTATGACATTCCTGGCATTGTGGAGTACTATATATATATTGAAGGGTGTTAATCATTTGATCCCATATTTTGATTCCAGCCAGTGTTGTGTAACAGTATTGGTCTTATTATTCAGCTAGTATAGTGTTATATAATTCTGTTAAAATACTGTCTTGCCTGATCTTTCTTACTAAATATCATGCAGCAGCTATTTATTCTATCTTGGCTATGGCTTGTTGGCTTTCACACATTTTAATTATTAGTCTAGTAAGATGCACATTACCTCTATATTTTTAGTGTGAATAGTGCAAAAGCTTGCTTTAGTTACATTGAAGGTTTCATAATCTAAATGGAGAATGTAAAAAGCTAATATTTCTTGCAGCTGGTATATGTTTAAGAAATAAAACATACAAAGCACTAATTTCAACATTTTAACTTTGGTTTGTTATTTTTGTAATCATGGTGCAATTCATTTTGACATAATAGTGCTACTTATTGTTAAGGAGTATAATGCACTTAAATACAGTCAGACCTCCATAAAACAATTTTTGGTGGACTTAATGAATCATATCATTTTAATTTATTTCTATTAATGCTGTATGCCACAGAGTCTAAGGTTAACAATAATAACCAGTGGCAGTAAATCTATTAGAAATCTTAAAATGTATATTACAGCACATTTATTAACATTTGCAAACAATTTAATAATTTATTTTCTTAAGAAAGCCTATTATTATTATTATTATTATTATTATTATTATTATTATTATTATTATTATTATTATTATTATTAAATTTAATAGCTTGGTTAATGAAAAGTGATTTTATGCATTCCAAGGTCATAATAATATACTCTGAATCTTGTCTGTATATCTCATCAGTTCCGAAAATGAAACTGATCCTGTTTTAGCATCACAATCAGCAGTCTGGCTGACTCAACATCATCATCATCATCATCTTCTTTCTTTATTTGTGATATGATGGAAACACTGAGGCACCATCTGGCACATAATTCTGACATTTGTATATCCATCCCATTGGCTTTAGCATACATAGCCAGAGCTTCATTAGGATCATCTTATGATTCTTCCTAACCATCACAACTTTCTCAAAGACTTACATAGTTGAGTTACGCTTTTCTCCAACACACAATTGTTTTCTCCTAAATACCCCACCAAAATCTGGAAATTATGTCACATGCTTGCTTGATATTGACATTGAATGGTCTTTGTATTTTCTTCACAGTGTTAATAATTGCTCTTTATATGGAGTTGACTGTGGTTCTTCATGTTGAAGTTATTGATGATTCCCATGTCCAGAGGTAGAAGACTTTTCAATTTTGAAGTGTTGTGAGCTCCACAGCCGTCCATCAACAGCATAATCTTTTTATTTTACCTCTCCATCTTCTTGTCCAGAGAAAGAAGCTATTCACCAAACAATATGCTATATACCCTATGTATTAAACATGTTCACACTTAATCTTATTTTGGTAAACATATGTTCACACTTACTCTACTTATATAACACTAGGACATGTTTTGGGAACATTTGCTCCCATCATCTGCATTTGGTAGCTGAATTTCAAGGTGCTTCTGTGGCTGTCTCTGATGGTTCTAGTAGGAACTTGCCAGTTCATCCATGGGTAGAACATCAAAATTTGTTAAATTTTTCTTATTTTTTAGGATAAAAATGTTTTCTCAAGTGGATAGCTCCATTGGTTTGTTCTTTCAGCATTTTAGCTTCTGATTTAATTTTATGATTTTTTTGGTCCAAAAGTGAGCTGCCACTGCTGATTTATCAATTTACTTAAAATGAATATTCCTGAAGTGTTCTATTCTCCAAATTTATAAATTTTTCTTCATTTTTCCAATGTACTTCTGATCATAATCACATTTGATTTTATAAATTCCTGATTTATGTTCTGTTAGTATAGTGTCTTTACTATGTAACCTAATAAATAAATTTTTGGTATCATATTTGTTATTTGAGGGCTAACATTATGCCATGTTCTTTAAATATGTTGAATTTGTTATGGTAAGTTAGATGGTATGTGAAGCTCTTCAATTTGCATCTTTTCTTGATGTTCTTCTGTGTGGAAATCTCTCTTATAGATATTTATCTTCTAATTTAATTATAATTATTACTGTGGTATGGCTTAACTCAATTTTAAATAGTGAATTTGCAATTGTTTACATGGCTACACAAATTTCCATACATTAATGCTTAATAAAATAATGCTTTGACTTTGTGTAATTATTATTATTGTTGTTATAGTATTGATTGAAACTTAAGCTTTTTTAGCTAGAACGTAAATAGGGTGGGTATTATTTTTTACAAAATGTTGATAAACTATTTTAAATCAGGAGAACTTGGTACTTATTTAGATTATCTTGTATATAAGTTCCAATTGGCTATTTCCTCTTCTGTGCAAAGATCACACATTCCTTAAAAGTATAATCAGCAAAACAGTATCAAATTTAGGTGTTGGTCTTTTGTTTTTTAATTCATAAGGCAGGTCAAAAACAGTTTTCTAAATAAGTAGTCAACTAAGATAGAGGAATAGTGTATATTTACAAAATTATTAAACCTATGCCCCACTGAAATATGATTACTAAAGTATAACACTGCATGTGCACTCAAAGCTGAGTTTGTAATGACTGAGGAAAATTATGTTTATGTTACTCTAACCAGCACATCTCCTATTGCTTAGATTCTGCTCTCTTTAAGGGAGTGGGTACCTGCTGTTGTGCCTTGATTCATAGTCTCTTTCAGTCTCTGGTGCTGACTTAATACTATTTATGCAAAATGGCATTAAGGCATAAACTTGCCTTTCCTCAATGAACAGGTCAAAACTTGGGAAAAGTTATATAATTGGCACTTGGAGATTTTGTTATGCACTGACTACTCTAGTTTCCACCCCAGTTATTTTGAGGCTGCCTAAGCACATGCCATTTGAATAAATGTAGTAGTGGGCTGGTGCCGGTAGCAGTGTCAGTGATAGTAGTAGTGCTGACTTCATTATAACTTGGTAGACAATATCCTAATTTTATTAATTAATTTTTTTATGCTAGACTCGGTCCCAAAGTCTCCCCTGATACTATGCCACTGCTCTTAACATTGAATAAGTTTTCACTTTTTAAAAGTAAAAAAATTATTAAAACTTATTTTCATTTTATTGACAACAGTTGTTACTAACAAAACACCATCTCTACCATTCCAATGAAAACAGTCGTTATCAAGAGGTATAGTCATAAAGGTGTTAGCAAGCTTAGGCTAATTGCCATTGTAAATAGTAGCTATCAGTCACAATTTATTGCTTTATAAGAAAGTGGAAAACTTGCAAGGGCACTAATTAACATGAAAAGGTAGTGGAAATTCTAGAAATATTACTTAGCTTCCTACCAAGGACAAAATATAATGTACATTAGCAGTTGAACTTAAAATTTAATTTAATAAAGGGTAATTCCATTGCTGTAATGAGGTATTTAACATTATAAAACAGGGAAATAAACTGGAACCACCTAAAATTATCCATAATGCAGAATTACCGTTATATTGGTTTTTGTGGAGGTTTGGTTGTATTAGCTTCTCATTTTGCAAACCTTTAATTAATTGAAAGGAAATTATATTTTATTGGTAGGATTACCAAACTGTATTTTATGTTGCAATAACAAATGTGTATGTCTTATAGAAGAACCCATTAAATATTATTTTTCTTTCAAAAATTAAAAGCATATTGAATGTTATCCCTCCCTCCCAAACAAAACAAAAGAAAAGGGTTTGAAATAAATATTTTTATAGCCATACTGTTTTAAATAATAGCTTTTTTCTTCAGATACATATTATGGCAACATAAGAGGAGCAGTAACAGATGAATAAGTACCATTATCATTATATGTGATTAACTATGGAATTTGTGACAAATTGATTGATTAAACAGATTTTGCATATATTTTCTCTGCTATTAACAGACATTTATTGTTTTATCCCTTAATCTCTCTTGTAATGTCTCTAAATCATTCCCATGTGAATATTTTATTGTAAATTTTTTGTAAGAAATGCTATATAGCTTTGATATGTATTTAGCATTCCAAAAGGTATAACAGAAGAAAGGATTGGACATCCTGATCAAAATAGAAATACTTTCAAATTTGATGCTCTTGCAGTAAGAGATACTTTTTCTTTCTTCTTCTTTTTTGCTTAAACACAATTTTTAATCCCTGCATGATAAAAGATATGCAATGTTGCATGAATATATTTTTTTACTTCCCCTTTTTAGTTCATTTTATATTCATTTTTAAGTGAAACCTGTTGGTGAAACCTGATAATATTACATGCATTCTAAATTCTGTTCTTGAGAGAAAATGAATTATTTTTGACTGTCCATTGTTAACCGGAAATTAGGAGATTAGGCCTATATATGATTCTAAATAAAATACGTGCCATAAGAAGTCCACTGTTAGGCAGAAGTCAGTAAAATTTGGCTTTTAATTGATTTGATCGTTTATCCAAACAGGTAGTATTTCAGTTTATTAGGATTATCATTATTACGAAAATTGCAGTTCTTAATTTTGAAGTGTGGATATAAATTTTAAATGAACAGTGTCTTCTCTAGCCCCTATTAGCCTTATCCTGCCTTGCTTGTAGCCATGTGTCTATCTATGCCATATCTACCATAGGTAATAGCAGAATTAGTTGGGCAAGGGCTATGAAGTTAATGAATGAAGAAATCATTACAGAAAGCATTGCAAAGAACAGCAGGGAAGTTGTATTGTTGCAGAGTTTGCATTTTTTCTGATTTTAATACAGTCAGAAGCTTTAGAACTTGTAAAAAAAAATTTTTTTTCCTCCATCAATTACTTTTTGAGCATTTGACTTTCTTCTGAAGGGCAACTCATTGCTCTTTGGTTGAAACATGGAGATTCATTCCTGCCCTCTATGTGCTCTACCTAATTTCCCTAAAGGCTGCTGTTTCATTTTTTAATTATATGTCCTTTGTGTTTAGAGACAAGGCAGTGCTTCTGATCATACTTTAATACTTCACTTCAGAATTACATTTATAATGGTAATTTTATCATGGTGGAACATGATTCAGCTAAGAACTAATTTGATGCTTTGGCACAAAATGAGCTCATGTTATGAACATCAATTGAAGGAATGTAATCACCAAAAATTAACTTAATAGTTCAGAATTCTCTTATTATGACATACATGCGTACTCACCATTTTTCTATCTCTTATCTGTCATCCCACATTTGAACATTCATTTGCTCTGCACATAAAATCATATGTGTGTATTCTTTGTGTAAAAATAAGGGCTGACCTGACAGATTTGCTGCACCTGTGTGTCCAACTTTTGCATCATCATGTTGTAAGACTGACATGTTAAGAAAAGAGTGACTTTGCTCAAATAGCATATACATCATTATATTGCTATATACTTAATGGGCATTATCAAGGATACATTTCAGCATTGTTTTATACATTTTTAATGATAAAGTATCTTTTTAAATGGTCTTTTAAACTTCAAGAAAGAGAACCTTTCTCTTGGGTCTATGTTCTTGTAAGATTGTACAATGAAAATGATGCATCAGCTCAGTGTATAGATATGTCATAGTCAAACGAGAAAGCATTTGATATAGTAATGTAGACAATACTGATAGTTAAGAAGTTTCTTTAATTTATACATTTTTGTTTAAAATTCAGAGCAAATATGCAGCTTTTAGAATTTATGTTAAATAGGTTTACAGAATCAGCCCTTTGCCTAAATGCATATAATCCATTTATTCTGCATTCAGAACTGATTTTTGTAGTTTGGCTTGTCATTGGTACCTTTGTTTAGTTAGTCAAACTGACTGTAAAACAAGTGCATGTTATTTACTAGTTTACAAGTTCATTTGCTGACTGCAACAGAGTTTAAAAGTCTATGACATCTCTATATTATTTGCTTTAAAGGTTGTTGGTAATAGAGGAAGGGCAAATGAACTTTTTCTAAAAATGTTGTAAATTTCCAGTATGTTAATTGATTTTTTTTTAAAACTTGTTTCTATGTCGTTGATGTGGAAAATTGTGCATTTTACATTTATTGTTGTAATGGTAAATATTTTGTTTATATATATTATTTGTACACATTTTGTTCCAAAATATTGCTTTATTAAAATATATATCATTTGTTTGTAAATTTTGTGCATTCTGAAAACTTTCATTACCTGTTTTAACTTTATGCTAACCTTGAAAAAACCTTTGTTTGGTTACATTTCCAAGCAAAACTGCTGTATTCTTTTCATTTAAGAACTTTCGAAAAATAAGAAATTTTTAAAAAAGTTCTTTTGGAACTTATACAGTGAAGCTTGTTAAAGTTAAATCTATCTAATCTGTCATCTAACACAGTTGGTTGAAGATGGAGAGGACCTCTCTCCGGTATCACCATATCTTAAAGTAAGTGAAGGATAAGATTGTGTTAGATGACAGATTAGATAGAATTTACTATATTTTTTGCTTATTCAATGGTATGTTGCATTTCTAATGCTAGATTGTGTGCCTTTAACACAAGTAATCTGTAACAAAGAACATTTTTTCAGAAAATGTTGCAATTTTCACATAAGCTAATATGTGAAAGTCAAGAAAAACCGAGGATACACAGATGTTTAAAGAGAATAAAAAGGGAAACTGAACTATAAATCCTGGGCAAGCTGGGACTGGAGCCAAAGATAAACTAATCCTTTCCAGCTTGTATTCTTGGAACTGCCCAAGTTGTGTTTCATGTTAGAAAATAAATCCAGGTATCGTTATAAGAATTTACAACCACATGGTATGTGCATCATCACAGTGCCAAGAAAGTATGGTCATGACTTCATAGATTTTTTTCCTTCCCCCATTGATTCTGCCTAGGTTAAGATAGCATGTTAAAAATGGCAATGCAAGTTCAAATGGAAATAAATACATTTTTCTCTTCTGGGATATCCAGAATAGTTAAGCTGCTCTAAGCCTATGAAGGGTTGCTGCAGTTAAACTCAGATGATTTTGAATTGCTCTCCCACTCTTTCCAGTGGGACATTCTTATGAGTGCTATGTATCGGTTCATTAGTATGAGCCTGCAGTCTGAGGAAAATATTACTCCATAATGGCGTCAAAACTTGGTGATATATGGTAGAGGTACATTGTTAGACTTTCTAATGCTGGTTACAGCCTTTCAATGGTAGTAGAAAAGTGTAAAGAGAAAAGTATTGCCATAAGTAAATTGTGTGTGGGCCATGTAACACAGCTGCACAAAAATGAATTCCCATCTGAGGCCAGTGTCTATAAAAAAATAACAAGGAGCATAAACAGCACGATCTAAAGGCTAATAGCCAAGGCAAGGGCAGCAGTGACACAAGAAAATCCTCCCAAAACAAAAAGGCCTTGCCAGCCCATTGGAAAATATAAAGGGACAGTTTATAGGATAATTCACCAAAATTTGGGCCTAGAACTGCAGCATAAGGCATGCAGGCACATCTTTTAACAGCATCATAGAATGCTTCACCAAAGCAAGAAAACTGTATGAATAGCACCTGGCAGGTGAAAAGTGGCAATGGTGGTTTCTTTGGATGAAGCATGGATTTATCTAGATGACACAAACAAATCTTGTGCTATTTACTACTTTCAAGTGGGCCAAACAGACACTCCAATTTCATTCAGGAAAAACAAGGAAAGGTTTTCCAACAGGTTCATGGTGGTTGCAGTTACTGCGCTCAGGAAAAACTTTGACAAAGATGTAAAAATTAATGCAAGCTACTACCAGAGCAATGTCAGGGATTGTTTTTGATTAAGATAATTCCCTTTTGTATGGTGAGGATGCTGATGGATCCATATGGACAAAGCATCCAGTCACACTTCTGGATCACATACCACTGGAAAGGTGTTAATGTGACACCATTTAAAAGATTCCCTGTTAAATCACCAGATGCCTCTATAAAATTTTTGCGGATTTGGTCTTTTGAGTGCCTTGCTTCTCGATGTCTCACTATAATTGAGGGTCTCTGGAAAGTCTGCCAGGAGGATTGGGCTAACATTCCCTTCCTGTTTTTGGGTGCAGTTTTCTACATTAGAAATTGCATTGTAGAGCCCTAGTTTGAGCCCATGGACATCAAACTGAATACAATTGGTGGCAGAGAAAGGGAATCTCATCATGAAAAAATGTCTGAGCTCAACTGGGGCAACTCTCCATATATTATAGGAGTGTATACCATACTAATCAAATGATCAGCTGTTATTACTGTTTACAATACCATGCAGTTCAAAAAGAACATTTACTATAATGTGTAAGCCGTGGAGATAAAACATGGTTTTCAAAGGCTTTTGACTGTTGGTTTCAGCAGTTCTAGTATTCTAGAATGTAACTCCCATTTAGCATGTCAACAATGTTTTTTCTTAGAGCTGCGAGTATAAATGAGGTACTCGGGATACATGGTGTAAGTACAAAACATAAAAATATGGTAATTTAAGGTTTAATAGATAGAACAGTGGAAGATTATATGAATAGTAAAAATAAATCTTAGTTAATGGTTTGGCTATAGATGACAGCACTGGGCCAGAATACTGAAACATGACCATTTTGGCTGAAGACAAGTGAAGCAAGTACACCTTATTTAGCAGCCTGTACTGTCTACTTTTTAGTTCATTGTTTTGTTCAGTAATTACTGTTATTTTCATTTATGTGATGCATTGAATCATTATTTGAATCAAACAAACGGATAATAAAGAGTTATTGGTACCTGATGCCACTGAAAGAAAGATATTGAAAAAGAAGGTGAAAACAAAATTCAAGTATAAGTTACCCAATAGTTATAACTGTTTCATTGTATTTGTTTTAAATAACTTCACAAGTGATAAACTGTTCTTATGGTGTAGATAATAATATGATTAGTAATAAAAAAACAGGCAAAATTTAACTTAAGAAAACAGAAAAGGTTAGAAACATATTATGCAAAGATACTACCAAACATAGTTAAAAGACCAAACAAGATAGAGTATATCCTAAACTTAGGTATTGATTTTTTACACTAAACTCCACTTACATAAAAGTAAGATGCATTTTGGGAGAATCTCTCTCATCTTCAGTTGCTCACTGAACCGCCATTACTCAAAACAATGGCTAGACACCTGGATGTTCCTGTGGTGGCCTCTGTTGGTTGAAGTAGGAAATTGCTGAGTTCATCCATAGGAGGAAACTCGAAATTCATTAGGTTTTCTCTATCTTTTAATATGAAAATTTTTTCCCAATTGGATAACTCCAATGGGTTGTGAAGATGTTTCAGCAGTTTAATTTCCGGTTTTATTTCATGATTTTTTGTCCAAAAGTGAGCTGCTACTGCTAATTTATCCACCTGCTTAAACCAAAATTTATTTCTAAAATGTTCTTTCCTCCAAATTTCTCTTTTGCAAAACAAATTCAATGTGACCTTTTTCTTGGCCTCAGAAACTGGATGTTGCTAATGTTAGAGAATCTGCTGAATTGAGAGAATTGAGAGCAAGAGTACAAGTCTTCCTTTAGAAGTCATTGTAAATTTAATTAAAAAAAAATGTGCATCAAGATTTGTAAATAAATGTACCTTGGATAAAGATTGTGCAATTTTTTTTTTATTTTTTCTAAAACAATGAATATCTCATTAACAGTTTCTGTGAACTTGCACCACTTGTATTCTGAGTGCCTGAAATGTAGATAGGATTTTTATTTAAGATCATTGTGTGATTTAGTCAAACTAACACTCTTTTGCTCCACTTGTTTAAATATGTAGGACTGGTTTCACGAATATATTGAGTCGACAATGGGGCAGATAATGCGAACGAAGGTTTCGTGAAACCTGTTCTACATATTTAAACAAGTAAGTGGAGCAAAAGAGTGTTAGTTCGACTCAATCACACAATGATCATAATATATGATTAGCTTTACTGTGCAATACTCCAATTAACAATTTTAGGATTTTTATTACTTAAAAAAGTAGTAACTGCAACTTAACAATAGAATGCTTATTAGTTAGCTCTTTTACGTTTATTGGTGCTTTTAGTACTGATTTACGGTAACTGTAATGAACATAATAAGCTTGATTAGGGAAAATAATGAACTTTGATGATATTGCACTGAATATGAATGAATTTGAATACTAAGCAAAATTACAGAATGATCTCCACCTGCCCCGGACCATTTATAGGTTTTTTTTAATGGTGTTTAACGCCTCTTTTTACTACTGAGACACCACAGACGGTGGGCACTGATGATACATGAAATGAAATGATATATTGGGAAAGGGTATTTTTTTGAGGAAGGACACGTTTCAGGCCTTAGTTTAGGGTACCTTCCCGGCATTTGCCAATTATGATTGAGAAAAATAGCAGTCCTGGCAGAATTCAAACCCCAGACCTCCCGCTCATGAGTCTGCACTTTAATGACCTCGGCCACCCATGGCAGTCCATTCATAGGTGTGACCAATAACAATTTCATATACTTATTTTATTACAAATAATGAACTTCAATGTATTAACCAAGCATTATGACGGTGATCATTATAGTCATCAAATTTAATCTATCCTGAGTTATGCTATTTGATGTGTATCTGATTAATTAGTAGTTTCCTGCTGAAATATCGTAAAATTAGGAAATTAGCTACCACCTTTGATTGTGCTGACCATAATATGATGTGGAAGTTCATGCAGGAAGCAGGATTTGTAGAATGATTCCTATGAACACCACTCAAATGGAGCCTCTATTTTTTTTATTTGCATTTACATATTAAAAGAATGAATGAAAAAGTGAAAAATAGGATTTTATTTGAATATAAGAACATTTCATTAAGAATAAGTCTTGTAACATATATAAATAATACAATTATTCCACCTAACATCTTATTCCCTTAATAAGGAATTTATCATAGATCGGTTTAAGATAGAGCAAGGTTTAGAAAATGGTTGCTTACTCTCACCAGGTTCATTTAATCAATGTGCTGAATTTATAATGAAAGATGCCAGAATGAATGAAACTGAAAGCTGTCTCAGAATAGAAGGAAATCTAAATAATTAAGTTATTATGCAAATGACAACACATTGATTACTTGCAAAAAAGATGACATTGAATTGATAAAAAAAAAGATAGACAAAAAAGCTTAAAAACAGGATTAAAATTCTATTTAAAAAATACTAAAATTATGGATTTTGGAAATCAAACATTGATTACAGTTTGAGAAAAATTCCTTTCAGTATATACCAAGAAGCTCTCATCACAAGCGATTGGAAATGTAAACAGGAAATCAAAAGAATTATAATGCAAAATTGCAATGAAGGAGTTGGCCAAAATAATGGAGAAAACAGGAATATTAATAAGGACAAAGGTTAAAGTGGTATTTTCTGCAGTGGTATATGGCTGTGTAGGTGAGACACTTAAAAGAAAATGAGAGAAGATTGGATGCTCTAGACTTACAGATTTGGGAAACACTTTTGAAAAATATCCTGGACAGAATGAATATATTTGGAAATTCTTATGCCTGTGTTGTCACTAGAGGCAAAAATTACTTAATTGAAATTGTAGTATTTTGGTCATTTTATGAGATGACAAATCACTAGAAAAATCATTAGAAATCATGCTTAGATGATGGAGGAACAAACACAAGGAAACAGGGAAGAAGTTGCATAAGATGGTTGGATGAAATAAAAAGGTATGATAAAATTAGAAATTTGTGAACTAAAATTTATAGGAAGTTTAAGTGAAATTTGGTCCATGAGGGAATCAACAGCAAAAGAAGGCAAAACAAATATTGTACTTACGAAGCTGTTGACAATGGAATGGCAATATAACTTCAACTTATGTATTCACTTACACAAAAGTAAGACGCATTTTGGGAGAATCTCTTCCATCTTCAGTTGCTTAGTCTGAGTAGCTGGCACTCTATATGCTGTAAATATCCATCAGAGTTGCCTATGACTCAATGTACCAATCATTGTGATAATTAACATGTGTAATTTTTAAAAGTAAATGATTGGCAACTGTCCACTAGTACACTTTGTACACTGAAAAACTTATGCATCTTTAAGAACAGCAGGAGCATAAATAGTTTTGAATAGCGGGAATTTTCACAGTGAAATACAGTATAATATAACAAATTATTATTGAGGAAATCGCTCAAATTTCACTAATTTAGTTCCACTTACCAAGTACCAAGTAAGTGGAACTAAATTAGTGAAATTTGAGTGATTTCCTCAATAATAATTTGTTATAGCAGGAGCATACTTAAAACAAACAGGATTGAATGTGCCTCTCATTCCACATTATTAAATTTCTTTTCTAATAAAATAATTGCTACTGAACAGAGTATTTTGTTTTGCTTAACTCATCTCCAGCTTTGCCAAATGCACCATCCAAATCATTTACATTTTTTTCACCATTTCAGTATTATCAACTAATTTAACCTCAGTTTTTTCAAATTAAAGTATTGCAACCTAAAGAACATTTGCCCTAATGTAACAGCTTTTCATATATTTCAGGATCTGAAAGCAATTTTTTAGCAGCTCTAACAAACTATCATTGAAAGTTATAACACATTTTACTATACATAGTAGATGCATGCCTAAATTCAGGTTTTTTTATCTTGCAAGGAAAGAATCTGATCTTAAAGTCATCTTTGGGCCCAGGTCTTAAAGACTATACTATTTGGAATATATTAGATGTGCCTTTATATTTCCATTAAATTGGTTCACTTTAGAAAAGTGGCTATATATTTCATCAGATGCTTAATAGTATGCGTAAAGCATTTTACATGTGCAATCTTTGATCCTAGTGATCATGGGTGATCGTAACTCTTCACCATATAGCTTGCAGCATCTGTCATAGACAGCAAGCAATACTTTGAAGTGCTACACTATATTTGGTCAATCAAAAACACATGACTTTTGAATGAGTAACATCTCAAGTTGCTCATAATTCAAAATGAGACTTCCCTGGAACCTTTTTCCTTTTACTGTGCCTGTAATAACATTGTTCACACTCCTAAAGAATCATTCATCTTATCCGCATATTCCTAGGTGTTTTTCCTACTGCAGTTGGCTCTTATGGCAGATAGTTACGATTTCATCTCACCATCTTTCTGGCATCCCAATAAAGTATGGCAAAGATTTGGCATTGCTGTTGGTAGAGATCCAGTCTTGCACATACAAGGAGGTGATTTTCATTCATCGCTGATCCTAGCTGCTGGCAAATGGTACACTCAGCTGAATCTTGCAGTCCTATTTTTCTGCCAAACAGTTGTGACCTGTATCTAGTTGGAATTCTGCTCTTGTCTCTTTTCTTCTTTTATGCTTGTTTCTATGTCTTCTTTTTCTTCTTTGTGAATGCCATTCCATTTCTTTTGATTTTAAATGTATTTCTTCTATATGTAAGCATTTTGTTCTTATCTGGTATAATGTCAATGAAGTTGTTATAGCAATTATAATCTTCTGCAGCAATTTCCCTTCCCTTTTCTTCAGTTATCTTCTCACAACATTCATATTTTTTTTTTTAATTGATTTGGTTTATTTTTGGATGCACTCTTTAATATCTCAGGTCATCAGCATCCCATTAATTCAGGGTATGAAAAGGTCATTAATGCTCAGAGCCCTCTTCTTTCAGGCTTGAGGTTCTTTTTCATGCCATAAATCTATGACATGGGACCCATGACTTTATTCCCTTCTGAAGGAAGCCATTCTTTAAATGTTATGCTCAAAAAATCCATTGATCCTGGCCAGAATTAAACCTGTTATCTTGGGTGTAGGAGGCAAGTATGGTTCCATTAGACCATCAGAATTGACATTATTAAGCTTAATGGGATTACAACACATGAAAATTTTATAAAAAAAAGTGTGAATGTTTTGAAGAAGTTTGCTTGAGCAGTTGCATTTTCTTCTCATCCTGCAAATATTGCCTTTGTGCTATGTTTTATCTGTGTTCACGTGTTGCATTACAGCAAATTTCCTTTCAATGGCCATTCTTATGTTGCACACATTTCAATATACATTTTTTCTATTGATACTAAATTTGTTACATAGCCTACTGAGTAACAAAGCCTTTCAATTTGTATTTGTATTTGGCTGTTACTTAAGGCATTCTTAACAATATCTGCAAGAACAATTATGCACTTCTGAACTGACAAGCAGTTTGGATAAAAGAAGTTCAGTTATAGTTATGATGTTCTTTATGTTAGCACATAGAAGTCTTTGTTTTAGCAATAGTAATTTTCATAGAATGAGATCAGCAGATTAAAACATATTAAATGTTTGCTGCTGACAGCACAGTAAGCTTTATCTGCTCCATGGAATCTTTGGAGATTATTCAGAAGAATTTCATAGAAGCATTTTAAATACAAGCCAGCTAGAACTCTGTTCTGATAACACCTGGCACATATTTACCTTTAATTAATATGTAACTTTTTAGCTAAATGTTAGATCTACTGTAGGTCTCCCTTGCTTTGTTGGTGCATGTAAACAACGTGTATATCTACTATACAACAATAGTGTTGAAACACAGTTCTGGTGGGGAGCCAAGAAGTGTTGTTTTGCAATTCAATGCAACAATAATACCAATGTACTATTTAGGATGGCATGCTTTTTTTTTTTTTTTTTTGAGTAGTGTTTAATGCCCGTTTTTACTACTGAGGCACCACAGGCGGTGGACACTGATGATACATGAGATGAAATGATAAATTGGGAAAGGATATTTTTTTTTTTTTTTTTTTTTTTTTAAGGAAGGAAGCGTTCCAGGCCTAAGTTTAGGTACCTCCCCGGCATTTGCCAGTTATGAAGACTGAGGAAAACCTGGAAAAAACCCCAGTCAGGGAGGACGGTCCTGGCGGGATTCGAACCGCAGACCTCCCGCTCATGAGTCCGTGCCTTAACGACCTCGGCCACCGGTGGGATGGCATGTGGTATGTGTTTTGTGATCAAAGCTATTATTCATAATGTAATTGTCACTGATAGATTTCCTATATATTCCAAAGACCAAATTGTCATTGTCTTTTATAATCTTCAAATCTGAAAAGGGAATCCATCCTTCTTTTCAATTTCTAATGTAAACGGTATTAATCTTTCCTGTAAATTGAATTAGTTTTAAGGCTTTGCTAACCAGATGTTTATGTATAATGGCAAATATGCCATCCACGTATCTATGCCAAGTCTTAAAAGTTAAGGAAAAGCATCAGTTATGCAAATTTCAAAATCACTCACAAACAAATCTGCCAAGAAAGGTAAAAGGAGATTACCCCATAACTAATCCAGAAATTTCTTGTTAAAATTTACCATTAAAACTAAAATAATGTTGTATAGTCCTGTCAAACTGATAAAATCTATTGCTTCAGCAGGTGTATATATGGATATAAGCCAGTTATTTAAGTATTTAGATTTTCTTTCTGTAGGAATGCTGTGGAATAATGAGACACATCAAAAGATACAAGTAGGTCTTCAGGTGAAATATGTACATTCTTAACTTTTTCAATAAAATTAAAAAAGTTTTTTAGTCCTAAACCTCTAAGTTAATGAACAGAATTTCTGGGAAAGCCATTTTGCTATCTTGTAGGTTGGGGAACCAATGTTGTTTATTAATCAGCTTCATACTATTGTCTTTTTTATGAATTTTCAGTAGGCCTCTTTAATTTCAATGTATTCCTTTTTTTTTTTTTAGAAATAAGTCCTATTCCATTCTATTAATTCATTCACCTAATATTACCATTTTATTCCCTTTATCTGCTTTGATGTAAATTATCTGTTTGTCAATCAAGGCTTTTATTATCTGTTTGTTTTGAGGCATTTTCTGAAAATCTGTATTTATGTTAATACTCTTTCACTTTGGCTTTTAATTTCATATTTGCTGGTTTCTTTTAAATCTTGTATGGTTATTTCTATATAGGTAATGTAGTCTTCAATATTTGTGGAAAAGTCTACACAATTTTTTAAACCCTTATTTAAAAAATTTAATTCTTTTTCACTTAGATTTTGTTTTGATACATTAAAGACATTATATATGTTTTTAATAAATTTAAATTTGTTTTTGTTCTGAATTTTGTACAACTTTGTAAACTTGCTCTTTAGGTTTTGGGTTTTCTTATAATTTTTAGTTTAATATTAAATACATTTAAAGCCTTTGTACATAACTTTTTAATGAAAATGTGAAAAAATACAGAAAATCAACTATCGAACAAGGCCCTGTTTCAGTAAATACTCTTGGTCCCTAATCCACAAGCGTTCACAAATTATATTGAGGAGGGGTGCCACTTGATGAACTTCACTGTCACTTCTATCTGTACCCCAAGTATTGTCTATCTTCAGAACAGGCACTTGCCACTTGAGTTCAAACTCCTTCACTTCCAATGGTGACACTTCCAATCTATTGCTTGGATTATACCTGAAAGAGAAAAAAAGAAGACATTGCAAAAGTTATAAATGAAGTTAGTCTCCTAATGGCCCATATCTTTAGTGAGGTAAAGACAGAATTTTTAAAAATATATTGCTGGGCTGAATAGTGCTTACTATAAAATATGACATATTACCCATTAATTCTTACAGTACTTGTACAAAAATAATTTGCTTTTCAAAGCTGTTTACAGGTTTAATCAACAGAAGTATAAACAAATTTAGAAATATTAATACAATTGAGACATGATTAATACATACAAGAATAATCACAAGCACCAACTCTAAAGTAAACTATTTAGATATATGGATAATTCTCTGCAAATTGGTAACCATAAAATAGAGGAGGGGAAAAAATAATAATAAATAGATATACCCTAATTAAATACTGTTTATTTAGATGAATCTAATGCACACCTTTTTGTCCAAAGTATGCATTTCTGCAATTTTTGACTTCTTTATATTTATTGTTGGCCTATTATTGACTAGGTGTTCATGAAATGGAGGGCAAACAGAGAAGAACTTCTTAAAATGCTACTTTCAAGCATTCTTTATGCTGAAAAAAATAGTAACAGAAAGGCAGGAAGAGTTCATTATAGCTGAAAGCAATGTTCACTTGTGTTGCAACAGAAATTGGCATTATTTGCAACTAAAGCTAATAGGAAGAAATCCCGACATTGAAGAAAATGTTTTGGAATTCATACATGAAAGGAGGAAGAATGGACAATCCGGGAATAATGACCATAAGAAATGACTTTTTGTTCTTTCACATACACCAACTGTTTGGCAACAGCAGGAGTGATAGATTTTGTCCTATGTGCTCCAAGATGTAACAATAGTCCACTTATAAATTCTATGTTCTGATCGTTTTATGAAGCTGACATGCTTAATTAAATGTACTTACGAAGCTGTTGACAATGGAGTGGTATATATATAACAGTGTAATAGTTTTTTTCATACTAATTCCATTCACTTACATAAAAATCTGGACATATGTTTTGGGAGTGATCCCTCCCATCTTCAGCCTATAGATAAACTGTTGTTATACGTGGCGGTTGGGTCTCTTGATGTTCTTGTGGCAGCATCTGTTGGTTCTATTAGGAATTTGCTGAGTTCATCCATTGGAGGGAAATGAAAATTCATCAAATTATCCTTATTTTTTGTAATGAAAATGTTTTCCCAAGTGGAAAGTTCTATTGCATTATGAAGTTGTTTCAGTAGTTTTATCTCTGGTTTAATTTCATGATTTTTGTTCCAAAAGTGTGCTGCTACTGCTGATTTATCAATTTGTTTTAAGCGAATATTTCTAAAGTGTTCTTTTTTCTGGATTCCCAAATTCCTCTTCGTTTTTCCAATGTATTTTTTATCGCACTCTGCACATTTTATTTCATAAATACCTGACTTTTGTTCTGTTGGCATGTAGTCCTTTACTCTGCAACCTAATAAGTTCTTTATATTAAAATTGTTCTTTGGGGCTAACATAATTCCTTGTTCTTTGAATATCTTTTTGAACTTATTGTGGTAAATTGGGTGGTATGTGAAACTTTTGAATTTGTACCTTTCTTTTGCACTTTTAAGTGTGGAAACATCTCTTATTGTTTTTTGGTTTTATTGATGATTTTTATTACAGTGTCTTTGTTGTATTCATTAGTTTCTGCTATCTTTATGATTTGTTGGTATTCCAATTTGTACTGTTTCTGTGAGTGGGATGTTAACTAATCTGTGTGCTAAACTATAAAACACTGCATATTTATGTGGAATGGGGTTAAAACTCATTTTTTATGTAATTTTCTGTGTGAGTATCCTTTCTATGAATTCCAAATGTAAGATGGTTTTCATTTCTTATGATTTTTACATCTAAGATGGAGAGATATCCATTTCTTTCTTCCTCTATGGTGAAATTTATAGATTTGTGCTGCAAATTCAGAAGTTTTAGTGCATCTTGAGACATGCTTATCTCTAAGATTCCATATAACAATATATCAAAATATTTTTTTATGATTTTAAGTTTCAAATTTGGGATGTGCATTATATTTGATGGCACATTAGATTTGTGTAAATACGGTAAGTTGTTTTGAAATTTATATATTATACTATGAAGGGAACATTACTTGAGATGAATAAATTTGCTTTCTATAAAAATTATGAATCAATTTTTAAAATGATGGAAAGATGGATGAACATTTGTAATAATTTATCCATAATAACATATAGACAATTCTGATCAAGCATCATTCGAATTTCAGAATTTTTACCAAATTACTTGGACATCTTTCAATGTTTGTTGCCTTCATTATCAGCATGGATTCACCGTAAGTTTTCATATGTGATAAGCAGATGCCTATCTGTAGATTTGATGAATTTAGATGAGATCATTATTATTTGGAAGATTGAAATTAGCTCAATTTTTTCTTAATTATTTGTTTGAATAAATTCTCCATTACACTTCATTCCACAGGTTTCTGGATAGCTTTAAGAAGTTTTGGTTTATTTTGGAATTCATAATTTTTAATCAAAAATGATATGCTATTGCTGATTTTCAAAATACAAAATTATTCTGTCCTGGGGGCCATTCCTCAACATTTATTAACCTAAATAAAACTCTTGCGACATACTGTGCACTTATTATATGAAATGTCCTGATGAAAAGATTCGAGTTTTTTTGTCTTGAATCTCTTAAAATTGCCTACATCTTTTTCTGTAATAAAAATGTGTTTGGTGAAGTTGCAGATACCTGTTTTTCTATAAGCATATGTAGCACATTTCTGCATGTTTAAGATACAGTCTTATATATTTCAGGCCTGAAAGGGTGCATAAATTATATTGTACTTACGAAGCTGTTGACAATGGAGTGGATAAATCCTTATGTAATTAATTTGCTTACACTAAAACTCCACTTACTTTTATAAACTAAGACCTTCTTCCGAAACTAGTCTTAGTTTATAAAAGTAAGTGGAGTTTTAGTGTAAGCAAATTGGTTACATAAGTGTAGGGTGCATAAACTTCCATCTCTAATAATGTTTACAAATGTCTTTTGATAATACTTCTGTAGCTCACTGGGAAATGGTTTAAAGAGTCCAAATAGCAAACTGTTCATATTCTAGACTACTATAATGTACATAGTGACAGTTTCATTTGAAATAAGTCATCTGTTGAATGAAGCCATCACAGTGAATTTATTACATTTTTTTAAGCATATTTACAAACTTACATCAATATGAATTGCTTGTTTTATATGGTTTTAGCATCAAAAATGTTAAATCATTTTTAGATCATTTTGTTGATAATTTTTTAGATATTTTTAGGTCTTTACAACCTAATCCCTAGCTATAATTAATAATGAATTTGTGTTAGGTTGCTGAACATCACAATTTTTATGTAAGGGAAATGTGTTCATCTGCAATGATGTAGTGTGATAATATTGAGCATCCCCTGCCTTGGCTCAGCACCAATTTTCAGATTGTAATTAGCCAGCCCATGTTTAATCTTTGATAATTTGCCTTGGCACACTTTGCCCTAATTGTGAATTGGCAGCAATGTAAGAGATTGTGTAATTATAGAAGAATATGTTTCTCTTGAGTAACTAATTCTGAGATTTCAAAGCATAAGAAAATTTTATTTATAGGTCTGATAATTCATCCTTTTATTACATACCCTAATAATTTTTAAGAATATTGAATAATAATTTAAATTAAGATTCATGCTTAATATGAATTTGAAACTTTTAACATGAATCTTGGAAGTACTTTTCTTTTTTTAAAGCCAAGATATTTTCTTACCTAGTACCAATGACAATATTTGCACAGTTTTCTCCCATTTGTGCCAATCTGCTCATATATTGTGGAAGTTCTATGAAGCTGCTGCTGTCCGTGAATGAGAATACATATATTATGGCATCTGTTTTTTCCCTGCAAGCCTGTGAATGTAATAACTATTTCAAACACTATGAAATAACTGAGGCAGATGGCAAGCATAGAATTCAAGGCAAGCAACCTTGAATTATAACAACTTAAACATAAATTAAATTACTTAGTTTCACCACACATGTTGCTTTAAGGAATTATCATACTGAACCTTAACTAAATGCCAATTTGAAGTGCAAGTAAAGTTGAGTAATTATGACTTATCTTTAAGTTATGGTACTACAATTCATTGTACAAAATTGCCTGCGTACTTAAGAAAAGCTGAAGGTAATTTATACTAGTCGCTAGTTTTGTGACAAACTTTTTTATTTTCTGGGTAATTAAAACTTTCTATGCTTGGATTAGGACTTTACTAATGACAGTAAATTCAAGAATCTAAAATTCTGAACTAAAATAATGAAATGTTTTATACATTTATTCTCTGTCGATCAAACTTAAATTTTTTATTTATCTTTCCTGCTTTTCTTTTTTCTCCAATGGATTAGGATGATCAGTTTAAAAATATTAACAATTCCAATATCCTATAATAGGGACAAACCTATCCCAAATACATGATGCGAGGAGAGAAACAAGTGCGTGGGAACTGCTGACAAAACAGATCCTAGAGTTATTGGTCTACTGTAAGAATGGAAAACGTGGTATAAGCTAGGAGATCAAATTAAACATTTAAGTTAAAAGCTAATGTTAAAATGGCTTCTAATGCTCTATGAGGTTGCTGACAATTAGACTTGAAGAGTCTGCAAATAAAAGATGACAAATATACCATCTCACATGTCCATTTAGAGTTAGTGAGGGGGAGGAAAAAAAAAACCTTATTTAACATTCAACAAAGACAATATTAATTTGTTGTAGCTTATTATATCAAACACTATCACAATTTTATTACTAATTTCACTAATCATTTATGTAATAATGACATTTTTTATTAAAAAAATCATTTAACTTGCTTTTAATACTCTTCCATTATAATAGTTTGGTATAAAATATACTTCTTACTACATTTACATCCTATCTGATATCTTTTTTAGATCTATATCTATGAAAATTACTTTTATTTCTAATGTTATGATTATGTATATCTACATAGTTTTAACTTATCTTTCAGAATTGCCTTATTTGCATAGAATAAGAACATTTTAAATATATTGTTATTCATAAAGTAATTTTTTGCAGAATTTTCTTAATTTTACACAATTCTTAGACATTTGATTTGCAATACAAATAGTGTGTTTCTCTCTCTCTCTCTCTCTCACACACACACACACACACACATTTCAACTTTACCTTTGCAGCACCATGACTGTTCAATGATGATGTTCCTGGTTATAAACAGCTATGAAACTTAATTTGTGCCTGATTAAATGCCTGAGAGGCATTTTCCTGATTAAATTTGTAAACGAGTGTTCAAAAAGGAGAAACAATAACTGTATGTATTATCATAAGATACTACTTTTTGAAAGGGAACCAAGGCAAAGTTGAACAAACATTACAGCAAATCTGCAACCCCCTCTTTGGAATGGTGTATAAATGGTTTAGTGGGTTTAGATCTGGGCGAACAAACACAAACAATGTAGACCATTTCAGGCATCCTGTGGAAGTAATGATTCCCAAAATTATTGAAAAAATCCACATGGTGATGAGTAATTGGAGACTGTATGTGCAAGAGATTGCTGAAGCTGTGGACATTTATGAAGATCGGAAGCATAATATTCATTTGCAAATGAAAAAGGTATTGATGAGGTGGGTATCGCATTTACTAATGACTGATCAGAAAAAAGAACAAGTTGTCACTTCTGCACTGAATTTGGAGCTGTTTAAAATGAAATCCAAGTGAATTTCAAAGATGGAATGTGACTACATGCAAAAACAAAAGAGCATGTGAAACAATGGATTGCAGCCAGAGAAAGTGCTCCAAAGGAAGCAAAAACAACCCCCTTAGGAAAGTAGATGACAACTGCGTTTTGGGATTGTCACAATGTAATTTTAATCACTGTTTGGAAAAGGACAAAACCAAAACCAATGAATCTTATGCTATGCTACTGGAGCAATTAAATGATGAGATTAAGAAGAATCGTCCTCATTTGGCAAAGAAAAAGTCCTGTTTCAATCACAAGTCACATCCAGCACACCAGTCTGAGATTACAACCTCAAAGTTCTTGAGCTCATGTTATAAAATCCTTCCTCATCCCCTACTTATTTAGTTCCTTCAGACAATTTCCTGCTCCGGAACATGAAGAAATGGCTGCCAGAGAAATTTGCATGAAATGAAAAATGAAAAGGTTGCCACCGAAACAAATGTCATTTTGCAGAGTTGAAAAAATTACATTTTATAGATGGGATAAACAAGTTGGAAAATTAGTATACAGATTTGAAAGGAGTTTATGTTGAGAAATAAAACAAAAAGCTTTCCAAAAAGTTATATGCAATTATCTAATAGCATATAGCTTATATGCATTACTGGCCATTAAAATTGCAATGCCCATAACAGATGCACTAAACCAAACCCATATTTTTTCAAAAGAAATGAGTATGACTCATTGAAAATACAACAGCAGTACCAGCATGTGTCTGAATTTGATCAAGGTAAAATAATTTTCTCAAAATATATGCAAATATTAAGCTACTACACTAATAGTGGAAAACAAAAATCTGGAAAAACAGTCGGGAGTCTGTAAAGGGAGGTGTTGTATTCATGCCATTTTTGTGATAAAATAAATGATGGAGAAACAAATAGAATATAATGTACCACTATACCTCTTTTTTCTAGATTACAGGAAAGCATATGATAAAGCAAATAGATCCAAACTATGAAATATATTAGAAATGTATAAAATACCACAGAGCTTAATTAATGCAATAAAGTGCTTATATGACCAAACAGAAATCAAAATTATAATGCAAAATAATAAATCTAATTTTGAAAGAGTGGAAATTAATGGAGTCAAAAGATATATACCTAAGAAGAAATAAGCATATTAAAACTGTATATTATTTGCAGATGATCAGGTTCTGTTGACTAGTAAAGAAGAAGGCCTCCTATATAATATAACAAAATTAAATATGGAGATATCTTGTAATAGAACAAAAGTATTGGAAACAGAGGGCAAATCAATAAGGAGAGCATAAATAGTGATTGATGAACAAAATGTAGAACAGGTACAAACCTTTAAATATCTAGGATGTAATATAGCTAATTATAAAATTTATTTAGATTTGAAAGAAAATATACATAAATATAATGGATTAATAAGGAAGTATTTTGGATGAAATATGATTAAAAATGTGCAAATTAGATTCCATAATGTTCTATCAAAGCTTATATTGCTATATGGTAGTGAAACATAGATCCTAAGAGTCCAGGATTGGGAGCAAATTGAAGCAGCACAAATGAGATTCCTCAGATCAGCGGAAAAAGTAACAATAAGAGACAAGAAGAAAAGTAGCAAAATAAGAGAAAAATTAAAAATAAAGAATTTTACAAATGAAATTAAAGACTATCAGAATAGCTGGTAACAATATTTAGAGAAATTGCTGCACAAATTACTACAGCAAATATACTTTTATCAACCTGTTGGGAAACGTGACCTGGGTCATCCAAGAATAAGATGGAAAGATACAAATAATCTCGGAATGGGACAGCAATGACCCCATCATTGAAAGAAGAAAAAATGTTTATTTTTATTTGAATAACTCATATATATATTCTTCATGTTTTTCCTTAATTGTGTAATTGTGTGACCATATCAACACTTTTACTTTGACAGGCTTATAGCACACTCATTTAGATAGAAGAGGACAAAAGAGTATTAAAAGTGTTCCACTTATCATTGGCACAGTTATAGGAATAAGCACAATATTCGAGAGCTATTGGTATGTGGTGGGGCCTTAAGCCTAAAGTGACTTATTGGCTACATACTTCTATTATTAGGCCCTCTGTTGTGTATGATTCCTTGATTTGGTGGCTGAGCTCTGAGAAGAGACCGTGATCAGCAAGCTTAATAATATACAGAGATTGGCCTGCATGGGTATGACTGGTGCAGTGTGCACTTTTCCACTCTGTGCTTTTGAGTGACTTTTGTATCTTCAACCTTTGCACTTATACACCCAAGAACTGGCGAAGGCTGGATGTTGGGAGGTTGATAATTTTTTGCATCTGCATAGTGGCCATTCCTCCGTAATGACCAGGCTTTAAGAGTCCAACTCTGTATCTATGATTGGGAACCTGATGAGGCCTTGCTTTCATATAAAGTGAAGATTTTCAGCAGTTTGCCTGCCAGGATTAGGTCCAGAAGGACTAGGACTCACTCAAGAATAAAGGTCCTGTGTGTTTCACAATGGCTTCCTGTTGGAGGCAGAGGTTGGCATTGGTATCTGGGGAACTTCTACAGGGTTCTCTCTTGGCAAACATGCTACAATTTTTCAGGCAGCGATGTACGCCATACTGGCCTGCATATTTTACATTTAGAACATCTTCCTGGTTATAAAGATAAACTTATGTGCTCTGATAGGCTGCAATAAAAGCTTTGAAAGCAGCAAGAACAAAGTCTTAAGTTGGTATGGCAATGCCAGAGGACGTTGGATAGCCTTTGTGACCAAGGATGTGTTACTCTCATCTGGGTACCATGCCTCTTGGTTATAAAGGGGGATGAATTAGCAGTTAAACTTGCAAGAAAGAATGCAATGAGCTCTTTACTACACCAAACTAAACCAGCTTCATAGATGCAATGTATGGAAATATTGTGGCTTAACAGTAGTGAATGTGGTAATGTTAAAACAGCATAGCTTCACACCTCACAGTATCACAGTAGTGAGCATGATAATGTAGCAGTCACACATCTTCATATTTGTGGATAGCTAAAGTGAATTAACCTGCTGCTGCATGATGAATTATGTGATGCACAAACAAATTCTTCTTTTTCTTAAGCAGAAAATGCAGCTATTGGATAAAGTGGAAAAATGTGTTAATGGAAGAATCATAGTGAAATGCAAATTCATCTTTATAGTTGCAAATGGTTGCAATATTGGCTACTCTAATCTCAATGACTCTGATGACCACCAATTAACATTGTCATCAGATATGGCAATTTTAGTATGTTTTTTATTATATACTAACAGATGAATGTACAGTGTTAAGTAAATCCACATAAAAATATTCAATTTTTACATGGAAAAATATTTGTGTAGTATGTCTTTACATAACCTATAAAAGTATTTACCAGTTATGTGGCAAAATTGATTATCTGGCACTGGCTTTGTCCATAATTATTGAATACAAGAAATTTTATTGTACTTATTTTTATTATAAAAAGTTTATCTTAAAATTAATCTAGGGATAGATGTTTAAATGATATATAAAAGTAAAAGAGCACTGATATACAAAATTAAATAAATAGTCACTTCACATCACCTGACAAGCAACTTCTAATACCACAACAGCCTATGGCAGATTCAATTTTTTCCAGCTTCTGACAGTAAATAACTGTTATATTTACCATGAATCTCAATTACATAATCAACTCATTTTAGGTTTGGATATCTTATATTACAAAATGCATATACTCCTAAGAAATTTGGGGGGGGGGGGGAAATGTAATATATAAAGAACTGAAGGTGCATAAAAATTAGAAAAGTAAAAGTATAAAATAATAACATATCATTCTTACATACCGGTAGAACATGGCTGTATCTCTTGATGCTGCTATCACCTGCATCCCAAAATTGTAGTTTAAACAAAATTATTTTGTCCCAGATTTTTACTGGCCAAAATATATTGCTCTTTTTTATGCCTGCTGTCTCCACATATGAAATGGGGCATTTAATACCCAATAGGCGGGAAACTGTGGCAGTTTTGCCAACACCTGATTTACCAGCGATATAAAGTTTATATGAAACTTCTTCAACACTTGAAGGAAGACCTGGCCTTTCCAGGATACCTAAGGAGTAATTAATGATTTAGTACAAATGGAAACAAAAAAAAAAAATAAGTTTGGTGAAACATAACTTCTGGATGTTACTTGAGTTTTGATCAGATGTATAGTTTGTAACTGAATCAGCCAATAATAAAAGGGGATATGTTACAAAACCAACATTTTGAGAAAAATAAAACTCTATCTCAACAATATTATGGAGTTTATTTTATTATTTAGGCATGCAAAGGAGGCTAATTTGCACTTATTAATGTGGTAATGAGTCCCATAGTGAGCATATATATAAATATGGTAGCTATTTTAATATTTGCACATGTCCCCTTTTTACACTATTTAAAATAAAAGTTGTTTTTCATTTAAGAACTTTTGAAAAATAAGACATTTTTAAAAAATTCTGTTGGAGCTCACATAGTGAAGCTTGTTAAATGTAAATTATAATTAATCTGTCGTCTAACACACTCTTATGCTTCACTTACTTTTAAATACGGTGGGACCGGTTTCGAAGAGACATCCTCTCCATCTTCAACCAACTTAACTATTGGTATGAGAAACTAACATCTATGAGGATCTGTGGCTCCCTCCTGGTTGTGTTTTTTCTTTATTAACTGGAAATTGGTATTACATTTTCCTATAATGTAATACCAATTTCCAGTTTATAAAGAAAAAAACACACCACCAGGGCAGAGCCACAGGTACTCATAGATGTTAGTTTCTCATACCAGTCGTCAAGTTAGTTGAAGATGGAGAGGATGTCTCTTCGAAACCGGTCCCACCGTATTTAAATGTAAGTGAAGCATAAGAGTGTGTTAGACGACAGATAATTATAATTTACATAAAAGTTGTCTGTTTTTCTGCTATCATTTTTAATGTTATTTTTATGAAAATGTTGATACATATGGCACTTTTTGTAACACATAAATTGCTAATGTATGTAAAAAATTAAATTAATTATAAAAGTTTTAATAATGTGTTCATAATAGAGATAACATTATTTGCAACAAGATACAGCTCTAGCTCTCTATGAACAGAACGTTTGTCAGCTCTTAGACCCACTTTTTGCTGCAATGATGAGTTGATAGGAGAGGTGAGTGGCCAGCAAGATCCCCAGATTTGTTGCTATTGAACTTCTTTTGGATGCTTTGAAGCCAGAGGAATATAAAAAAAAGAACCAACAACTTAAAAAATCTGTAGTATCAAATAATGGAAGGGATACAAGACATTCTTAAAGCCTGATTAGGTCATTCCTTTAATGGCTTCTATGGTTGACTGGCACTTTGTCAAGCAGCTGAGGGATACCAGTTTGAACACAGAATTTATATGTTGAGCAAGCTTTGTTTTGTTTTTGTTAAGTAAGAAGCATTTTATATTTGCTACACTTTTTTTTTTCTTGATTTAGCAATAATAAATTTGTACAGAAATAAAGAGCGGATATTTTTTAAAAAGCTCTTAATGAGCATTATTCAAAAATGTAAAAATATATTGGGTATTCCATTTAAATAAGAAAGTTGAAATTACTTCTGGTTAAACCCAAAGTAAAAAATGTTATAACATGTTTGAGTTTAGAGCATATGGCTATCCCTGAGCTTCATGTTACTGAACCACATGCTTCAAGTTATTTAGGTGGTGCAGGACTTTTAACTAGCCCTGTTTATTTGAACAGCTGAGTAATAACTGCCTCTTTGAAAAAGTGTTGAATTAATCAACAGATGCAGATCACTTTTATATCTGGTGTTACAGCTATGTACTGTAAGAATATATGCTAACCTTATCAGCCATATAATACATAAGTGAATATTTGTGTTCACTGGTCAGAGTAAGACTTTAAGGTTCTTGAATAGGGTCTCCAAGATTGTCAAACTCCAAAATCACATACAATCCTTAATGCTCCCCCCCACCAGAATAATAACTCTTACTATTTATGGAATTCCCCATCTCAGAATTAAGTGAAAGTAGGCAAAGTATATTGTGTATACCTTTTTGAAATGTAGGTTTCTCAGACTTCTTAAGGAAAAAACAGGCTGCAATGTACTTGGGAATTTTACTATCTATATATCTGCTCCAATTCATTTCACTTTCAATCTAATCCTTAAAATTTGGTGTGAGAAACTTCCATAATGTATTTGTATTGGATACTATGTTCAGGAACAGTCTTATTTTTAGTTAGTTTATTTTTATATTTATTTATGTAGTTTTTAGTTTTGAATTAAATGAAATTTGCTTATATCTTAAGTTTTAGAAAATTTTATTAGGTTCAAATATATATATGTGTGTGTGTGTGTGTGTGTGTATATATACACACACACACACACACACACACCTTCACTTGTCTTCTGCCTTTGAAGAAGAACAAACTTTGTTCAAAATATAATGAAAATTGTATGGCTATTTAAGTTTTTTATTTATTTCTGCTCCTCTAGTTCTTGTTATTTTAAATGTATTGTTACAAGAGTTACTTTATTTTTCATTTTTGTTGTATACACACACACACACACACATTAACTTTCATATTTGAAACATTCATAAAAAAAGTCAGTATCATCAATAAATTTATTTACAGAATAATAGGATTTTCCATATATACCTGCTAAAAATGACTTTTTACTATTTAGTAACTCCTAACAGTATCTGGCAGTACATGAAATGCATTGATGACAAGTTCTATGTTCATAGGTCTCTGTGATTGCTCCACGAACTCAATGAATGCTCCAGGAACTAAACTAAACTTGAACATTTTATTATGCACTCCTATACTCCCTTTTGATAGCAAATAAAATGAAAAACCAAAAGCTTAAATCAGTTTAAATGCTATGATGGTTTACAGTTAGGTATATCTTGACTTTTGTAGCCAATAATACCTTTAAGCCTCTATATACTGTGCATCCCAAAAAAACTAACTGCTAGCAGGCTAGACACGACCGAATAAATCCCAGGGTTATTGATCTGTTGGCAGATGACTGAATGGGATGCACGGTATATTAATCTTTAAAGACAGGAACGGCCAAAAGAAAAGATATCATTCAAAATTGGTATTATATATTGTGAATGGACGACTACAGATTTCCGAATATAATAAAAAACTACAGGATATAGAAATGTGTGTAGCTCAACAGTCAGATAACAAGACGAATTCTCATACGTTATTGGGTCTAAACAGTAAAAGTGATGATGATGATGATGATGATGATGATATGACACTCAACAACTTGTAACTATACATGATTCAATTAATTTACCGAAAACTTTTCTTCCAGTTGTCTGAGGGTCATAAAAATGCTGCAATATAGTCTCCCCTTCAGCTGAGCTCTGCCAATCCATAGACACAATTCCACCAATATTCATTTTATTTGCTCGTTAAGGTATTAATAACATAAATGGATAAATCACAACACAGTCTGTAAATTTGTGACAGCTTTAAGGTTATGTGTTTGTACAACCTTTTTTTTTTGGTAGCCTAAGGAAAAATTCAACTTTAAAGTTTGGTCATATTCTGATCAACCAAGGTAAAAACATTTTCCAAACATTCCGTCGACATTATAACTAAGGCAAAAAACGAAGTTAACTAAAACCTAAACTATCTTTCACTTCCATACTCCTTATTACTGCAGCTGTCAATAATTGTGTTTTCAATTGTTTGTGGGCGGATCGTGGAACATGTCAAAGAAGTTAAGTAAACATAGTGTAAATATTCATCGGAATTTAAAAAAATCAGAAAATGCGACCTACATGACTATCATATCTTGAAACGTATGGTGCACCGAATGTAATATTTTTGTTGCTGGAATTTAATGTTTACCAAAAGATAAATAAAGGCAGCGATATAGAGTGTGATCTCTTTCTCAATATTATGTTAGGAAAGTAGTATCATTGAGGTTATCTACTTGATGGAATTGACGCCCATTTAGTTCAGCTGGATTAATACAATACAGCCAAACTTATTCTTTAGAACTTTCATTGTAATATAGGCGGCCAAATGGGCTTTAAGTGTACATGTCTCTAGGTATGACGGTGCATATTGATTACAGACATTTGTAAGTATGTAAGACCGGATTGCTAAGTTATTTGTTACTTTTAATACAGGAAAATGCATTTCATGTTTATTTTAATGCATCTCATCTTGATATTTGTTTTATTGTTTTCATAAGCATTGGTCTGAATGATAGGAATATTAGGCCATACCCTTTTTTTTTTTATCAGTGTTATAGTTATGCATTGCTGTCATTGCAAGTGCGGAACAAAAAGTTCCATTTAGCATTACGGACATCTTCATTCAATAAACGGATTACATTAATACACTTTCAGGGAAAATTGAACGCAAATGCATGTTATGACTTAAATGTGCAATTGCAATACGGCTGAAACCAATTATATTCTAAGATTAGACTTGTCTCCTTTAACAAAACATTAACTCAATGCGTACCAGTTGCGATATTTTCGTGGAGTTTGTGATACACTGATATAGTCCCGGAGAAAAATATAATCGTTCCGGGCATGCCTACTTCACAATGCAAAGCATTGTATAAAAGTAATGTAATCTATTTCTTTCTACATATGGGTGCAACATTTTTTGAATTAGTTCAAGCATGTGTGTCCAGAATTAATATTCTTTTATTAAGGTTAACATACAGATTATATATAAAATGAGTTGGAAGTAATCACCTCTGATCAGTGTAATTTGAAATGGGTCTTTCACACTGAAAAGTGGTTAGATGATATCAGCATGAGTGATGTTTTCTGACATGGCTCATTGTGGAATTTTTAATAATGGTGAATCCCCTTAGGCATTTTATATTTAGTCAAACAAAAGAAATATTTACAGAAAATTCCAGCAGTTAAATATTGGTACTAAGATGTTGAATGACGGTTCTGCCATATAAGCCTCCATCTGGATTCTCATGCAAGATGTGTGAACACCTTATAAATGAAAAATATAATCTTGTGTAACGAACATAAATAATTATGGATTTAGAATTCTGTGGTGAAAAACCAACACTTGATATATTGTTACAGATTGTACTTGAATTTAAAGTTATTGGTTGCTAATTTCTTTCCATATATATTTACGCATCAATTTGTACTTATAATGTTGCATGTGCTACCAAAAGATGCATGTTTTGCTATTATTTAGGAAGTAAATGAAGTTCTGACTTCCCATCTGCCTGGCATCTGTAGGTAATAAGTAATTTGAATGGTTCTTGTAATCAATTTTCTAAAACTTTTCCAGAAAAGAGCTATTACTGTACAGTGCAAGTATATAACAGTCTGCTAACTTCCTTGAAGTTGCTGTGCAATTCACAAAGTGCAAACATTTCAAGAAAAAAATAGGCATTTTTAAATTCTTGCTATTTCTATAACAGGAATGAATGTTTGAATTCCCCTATACAACATAACTAATGATATTGTGCTATTAGTTAGTTCAATTTTTTCTAAATATGTTGGAATCTTCTATTAAGTAATAAGTGATGGGTGATAAGGAGTGTGGCATGCTATTCTTGTATAGTATTATAAATGATGATGTTTTATTGTATTCTAATATCCTGAGTTAGAATGCTTTGTAAGTTGTATGACATATTTTTTAGTTTTGCTTACTATCGAATCTAATGAACAAAAATATCTAATGTCTTTAGGCATTGTTATTATTGAAATTAGTCAGTATCAGACTATTTTGCCATGGTTATTGTTTTAAATTAAAACCGAAGATTTTGCCGATGCAATAGTCAGCTTCATTATTGAATTGAAATTTCACTGCTGGGAGCTGGAGAGATGACTAGTCAGGCTACTCAGAGGAATGTGCTGACAAGACAGCTATTAATATTCTGCATTTGTTAACATAATGAGAATGAACCAAATCTTAAGTATTTGAATAGATGATACACATGTAGTGTGTAATGTTTTACTTGGCAGATAAAGCCTCCTCTCCCCGCATACATCACTAGCCATCTCTCCAGCACCCTGCAGCACTTCTATTTCTACATTGACTCACCGGGATTTGGGAAAGGTCTTAACCATTCTTGTAAGTTGATGGTGATGAAAAATGATTTTTGCTATTTTGATACTCCAATGTATCATATTTCTCCTGCAACATTGTCTGTTGGTATTTTTATGAACTGTTTCTTGTATTTAAATAGCATAGAAGTAATTAAAATGTAAATTGGAACTTGCACAGTAAAGCCGATCATATAATATCAAGCATAGAAGTAGTTTATATAGGAAAGCTGCACACTGACGTGCATAAAGTAATGTAACATTATGGAATTGGTTAATACTACAAGATGTAATGAAAGGAGCACACTGGAAAGCAATGAAAAATATGGCAATTGCCGCACACTGTCCGAGTCATGATGCTGACATCAGCTTCATGCTGCAGACACCTACTGCAATATCAAATGCTCCATTTTTTTTGTGCCAGATTGCAACAACCATCACTCCAGTTCTAGGCTTTTGCTGCTCTCTGAACGTTAACAGTAACCAGTCTCCAGATATGTAGTATTACATCAATAATAAAGAATGTAGTTTTATTGAATGCTGCCAGCATAAATGAAAATCAACATTAAATTAATGATCCAGTCAGTTGAAATATCCATGTTAATGTGTTTTTGTTACCAGGTCACTGAAACAAGGTTTAGATTGGCAGAGCTTGACTTGAAGTACAGAGGCACAAAATTTAAATGGCAAATAGGGTACAATTGATTAGTAGAATTTATTAATCAGTTGTTGCCTATAATTAATCATCATGCTGGAAAGATAGCATTAAAATCATGAACTCGCTTCCCTTCCCTCTTATTGTGCAATTGCAGCCACATGCACATTTTATATTGCAGTTCAATGTTCATAGGTCTCTGTGGCTGCTCCACAAACTCACTGAATGCTCCGAGAACTAACTAACTAAAATATTATCTTCACTTAATGAGACTATTATGTCAACTGATTTAAAAAAAAAACATATTTATAGAAACATTTGCTGGTGTGTAATTGCAAGTGTGAATCGTGAAGGAAGCAAGAATGCATTGATGACTTGCATGACTTGGCTACACCATCCCACATTGAATACATGATATCTTTTGCTTGTAGATTGTTACTATAATATTTGTATAGTTGAACTGGTATAGAGAATTGACATTGTCAGGGAATTGCAACATGGGCTTATTGTTAATTGCTTAAAAGAAAAAAGAACAAAAGAAATGTGCATAAAGTTCTAAAGTTAAATTCCATACTGTGTAACTCCAAATATGTGAATTAAAATTGTGTAGAATATGAGCAAATGGATTGAAAGGATAAAGGATCAGGAATAGGATTCATTAAATTTTATTTTCAGAAAAGTTAAAAGCATGGGCATACTTTTTACCACAATGTCATTATGTAGGAAAATGAAAATGGACATTTAGCAAATGAGCACAATTTTAGTTTAATATATCTACTTCATTTTGAATTTATAGTGAAATAATAAAAATTAGTTTTAAGTGGAGATAAAGCATTATATTTTGTTTCTAAAATACCTTCTGCATAATACATTTCTTTGTTCACCGGTATGCCTTTTCAAATAAATTACATTACTATTCATTGTTAGGTATATTTCATATTCATTTTTTACCAATGTAACATTTATTTTTTCAAATTTAAAAGCTAACTTCTTGTTGGAAAAGGAATTATATATTCCAGATTTGGCTGGTGAGTCATTTTTTTTTTTACTCTTGCAGACAAAAAAATTAAACAGAAAAGGAGGTTAAAACAGGTTACAACTTTCACAGAAGGAAAAGAAACGGCCATCCAAAAGAAATTGAAAACTTCAGAAAATTATCAAGAGATTTCAATATGACCATATTTCTCCATTGAATAAATTCAGTCTACATAATCTGTTCAATTCCAGAGTTAATGATAAAATTCCTAATGGGAAGAAACCAGAAATATATAAAATTATTTTCTCAGTTTGCAACAAAGTATATATTGAAAAAACAAAAGAAGTATAAGGATCAGACTCAAAGAACACTGGAGTAATGCCAAATATAAACAGGTGGAAAGATCATTGATTGCATATCTCTTTTGGGAGAACAAATATTATCTAGAAATGGAAAGCATGTTACTAAAACTCATGGATAAACCAGTGGAACAGGGAATGTGGGAAAGAATTTATGTAAAAAAAATATGAGGATGTTATGAACTTTCAGATTCCAACAGTGGACAAGTTGATTCAAAGTTAAAAGTACCCACCAGGGATACCACATCAAAGGCGTCCAATTATTGAGAAATCTGGCAGTTGACATGCAGTTGCTGATGCTAGGAAAGGCTCATGAAACATGTTCCGAAGGTTTCAATGGTAAATGGAGTAAAAGAGCACAAAATAGACTCGCAAGCCTCTGGAATGTCTGTTTCATTAATTCCATTTTTGCATTAAAACACACATATTGGCAACACTTTATTTTTTCCCATTTTGCTACATCTGCTAGCACTAGTTTTTGAACAAACACATCTTGGAGTTAAAGGTTATGGTCATTTAATACTTTTACCAGTTATGGAAACTTAAGCAGTCCATATTTAAAAGTAATGGCCTTTTTTATTAAGAATTTGTCAATCCTGGTGGTCTAGTGGTAACCATAATTGCCTCGTAGACCCAAAACTGTGGATTCAATTTCAGAAAGGGTTGATGGATTTTTTCAGGCATAAAAATCCTAAAGTATGGATGGCTTCCTTCGAAAGGGAAGTAAAGCTGTGGTCCCCCTGTCATTAATTTATGGCACATAAAAGCACTTCAAGGCTGAAAGAAGAGGCCTCTGAGCAATAATCGGCCGTTTCACGCCTGAATTGAATGGAGATGACCTGAGATGTTAAAGAGCTTTCATAAATAAACCAAAATAAACAATTGATTATAAGAAATTCAGAATATGAAATGTGGAACAAGTTTAGAACACATGTTCTTCATACCAAAAGTAATGGAATAATTGCTAATTAATTATTTCTCTATTTGGACTAAACTTCAGATATTTACAGTTAGAGTTGCCAGAACATTTATTCTATTTTGTTAATGGGAATTTGGGTACCAATATAATTTATAACACTCTCATTTTATAGTTCTCTTGTGGAGAGATCATTGGCTTTATTGGAGTTTGTTCATTATTTCTTGATATTTTTGCACATAAAAATATGTTCAAAATTTGAAGCAAAATATGTTCAAAATTTAAGCAAGCTTCAACACTAGTTCTCAAGCAAGATAGGAATAATAAAAGCACATTATATAGAGTGCTGGTATAATGCAATGTGAAGTTTGAATTTAGAACATTTTTTCATATTTTTTAATATGCTAAAAAACATTTATTATATACATGGGCATTATATACCTATGATTGTAAAATAACAAAGCCAAATTAGCAGCACAAAGTTGTTTGGCCAAACAAAATGGGTTTTTCTATTAATACACTGTACAGAAGATACAGTAAATCCATCATAGGCTTATGTGTGATATTGGTAAATAATTTTTTATATAACAGTTCTTTTCATCATATTGATTTAAAAATGTAAGAAATTGTTAAGCATTATGTATCATGGATTTTTGGGTCTATAAATTAGGGTTAGGTTAGCCTCATGGAGTAAGTGAACATAAGCTTTAGTTCCAAATACAGAAATGACAAACCTGTAATAATTGCTTCCAGTTTCCTCCATCATAATAGTTTCATAGTAGTGCTGCTACAAGCAGGTGGTATGGTCTAATCAATTATGTCATTTTGTGCATTAAATATTTTTTTAATGTTGTAATGTTGTATTTATTGTTGCTTTGACTGCATTGGTCTTCTCGGGTGTCTGTAGATTGTGAACTGAATACTATAGGTCTGTAGGGATGAATGAAATGATGGTGCAAATGAGCTCAGAATTCATGGTGCTTAAAGCTATCTGGCATTCACCTTAAAACTTTGAAAAAAATCTTACCCACACAGCTTGACCTAACTGAGATTCAAACCCAAGATCTCTGGATTAGTAATCACAAATACTATTCTAGACCATGGAGCGGGAAATAATTAATTTTGTATATCAAGAGGTGTTATTTTCTTATTGGCTTACTGTATTGCCAATTGAGCTTTGCGAAGGTATGGCATTTCTTAATGTGAGAAGAATTGCCCATATGTGAGAACAATTTTATTTCTTGAACATGTGGGCATAAATAAGGTAAGGGGGTTGTGAGGAAAGCATAATTTCAAAAGGAAATTCTGAACTTAGTTTCCCCTCTGTGTTCCCATTGTTATGTTTGGTTGGAGGACTTCATGTGTGAATTTGGATATTACTGAGCAGTTTACTGCTCAGCAGGTTTTGTAATTTTAACAGCATATAATGGAGCTTATGATAGATCCTGCTCCATCAAGGAAGCAGTGTAGATAAATTAGAGCTTGCCTCAAGTATTATTTGCACTGCATTGAATGTTTTATTGATTCTAACTTATCACCTTTAAAAGATGCATTAATATACCTTTGTGAGCAATTTTTAGCCTTGCTCCCAAATTTAGAGAGCAGATAGGTATGCAGTACCATCTTGTTTTGGAGCCCAAGGAACTACAGGATTGTGGTTTTTGACAGTGTTGCAAATTGTAAAATAGGAATTTCTTTACATGAGCATCTAGGTCTATATAAAACTTGTTCCAAAATAAGACAGCATTTTATTTAGAGGTAGGGAAAAGGATACTACTCCCTGGGTTAAAACATTTATTTATTTAATTTATTTTAAATTAACTTATTTAACTTCTACTTGTGCTGGGGATGCTTTAGAGAAGTTTTGTGGACTTTATTCGACCTTATCCTCATTCTATTATAAGCATTGTTTGCTAGTTTTTGATGCCTTTTCTAAATTTGTGTGGTATCCCAGTTAACCAAACCATGCTTTGCCACCACACTGCACCATATCCGTTTGGCTGGCAGTCTCCATTAGTTACTGCCCCCATTAAATTGGGTAGTAATAGAACCTATGACAGCATTTGTGAGTGTCCCATAGTTCCAGAGGCCTTGTTTAATACATGTAAACAGTGAAAGCATGCATTTAAGAAATTTTATCAACTATAATAGCATGTAATCAGATTTATTAACAAGCAATGCAGTGTACCACGTGAAAAATAGTTAAATGTTTAAAAATGAACTTGCATTGTCATTCAAAACTTAAACTAAAGACCAGGAATTATTTGAATAATGAAAGATATAAATATTCTCCTTGTAAAGGAGGACCACTTCCAAGAAATGCACCAACCCCCAAGAAAAGCTAAAAAATTAATACATGATATATGTATGAAGACTTTCACATATGTCAACTGCAAGTGACACTCCCCACTCTATCCCCCCAGTTTTAGTGAAAGCCCTACAAATTATTGTGTATAATAATAATAATAATAATAATAATAATAATATATACATACATAAATACACATATGTACACACCATATACATTTATTTAAAAAATTCTCTTGAATGAAAATTGAGGAAAATTCCAATGCTGGAATGAGAGTTAGAACATCAATGTTGGTATAGCCAAATAGATTATTTCACATCCAAACAAACTAGAAGAAAGCTTCTGCTGAGCATCCAGTTAGAACATCTGCTCCCGAGGCCAGACTGTAAATGAACTCTCTCTGTGTTGCTGGGATGTAGTTGCTCTCAAGAATCAAGTGGCAGAAATCATGTGACTCCAAGCAGAGAGATATACAAGTAACCCTCTGTAGAGACTGTGGCACAGGCAGCAGGCATTTGAAATTAAATTGGTGCCATTGTCACAAATTACATACTTGTATATCACTCTTGCTTAAAAGTGCAACCCATTGTAATGATTATTAAAGATTGCCTTAACCGTTTATTAATAATGAATTTTTTTTGTTTTTAAATAAGTGGTTAGGTTAGCTTTGGAGTGAGTGAGCATTAGCCTAAGAATAGGAAATGACACTTTTAGTACATTTTTCAGGTTTTTTATGAGGAAATCACTCATATTTCACTAATTTTGTTCCACTTACTTGGACATGTTTTGAAGGCTATTGCTTTTTGCAATAATAAATAAGTTGTTAGATTAGTCTTAGGAAATGAACGAGTTTTGTTTTTGCTGTAAGCATTGTGATTATGAATATAAACATTCTTTAATATTGCATCTTATTAGAAACTCCCCGACTTACTGCCAAGCATCCCCTGCAATAGTCATCACTCATGATGATGACTTTGCAAGCTATAGTGGATTATATTATTGCAAGTACATCTTCTGTTCAGTACGTTAACAGAAAAGTACTAATATTGATGTATAATACAGTACCAAAAACTCCCTGGTACTAAAGAAGTCTGTCTGAACTAAATTAAAATCTGCACTAGTCTGAAGCCAGTATCAGAATGTATTTTTTAAAATATTTTTATTGTTATTTTATTTTCTTGGCTATTTTGACAAGCTTGTATTTTTCAGGTACTGAGACACTGGAGGTATAGTAAGAAGGGTCCATCATGATTGGTGGACTGTTTGTGTACAATCACAAGGGTGAGGTGCTTATATCAAGAGTTTACAGAGATGACATTGGCCGAAATGCAGTTGATGCATTTCGTGTTAATGTCATACATGCTCGCCAACAGGTGCGGTCTCCAGTTACCAACATAGCACGCACTTCATTTTTTCACATTAAGGTATTTATATTAATGATTTTCATACATTGCCAATAATTTTTGTGCTGCAGTGTATAGTTATGTTGTAATTTGAATTGAAAAAATAATGTAATATTTTATTGGTAAACTTCCAAGGGAATAAGAAAAAATTGGTAAATTATATTTTAGTGCAATCTTTGATAACTTCATTTTTGTGAAACATTATAAAGGTAATTTTAATATTTGCATATAGTATCTAAAAATCGTGTACATATATTATTTATGTAATGGAAAGTTGTTTTCAGTGACTACCTATTATTAATATGCCAAAAAGCCATATCTTCAAGGCTTCAATCTCTGCAGATTATTGCTAATTGCACATTGCAATACTAATCAACAGGCTTAAGTTATATATACTTAATACTATTATTTGTATGTTAAACATGTATCTGCTGAAGTTGGGTGCATGTGAGAAACTGTTCATTAACTACTGTTTCATTAGAATAGAATCCATTTCATAACATTATCTCTAAGAATCTCACATGATACTTGTTAAGGCTATTTAATATTCATACAAGTTCATCTGTTTCTAGAAATAGTAGCTAAAAGTATTGCAGCATGGTCAGAGAGAGGATTTTTTTTTTTTTTGATTGATTTATTTATGGACGCTCTTTAACAGCTCAGGTCATCAGCGTCCCATTCAACTCAGGGCGTGAAACGGCCGACAAATTTTGCTCAGAGGCCTCTCTCAGAGAGAGGATAAAATACCATATGGATGAATAGGTGAAATCCTGTGATCAAACCATTCTCAGTTTGTCAACAAAGTTCCATTTATTATAAACACAATTTATCATTCCACTAGAATTCTTGCAGTTTATTTATTGCCTCAGTTGTAAAAACAGGTGTTAAACACTATTAAAAAACCATTATTAATTTTTTTTCAGCAATAAATGAATGAAATAAATTACTGCAGTTATAGTTAAGTATGCTTTACAAAACCATGTTGGGATTTTTGATAAAATGTTATTAATATTTAGAAATTTCACCAATGAAGCAAAATTATTTTTTCAAATAATTTACCTAAAATGGAAGTTATTGCTATGGGTCTATAATTTCTATAATTACCCAAATCGCTTATCCTCCATTTTCTTGTGTACAGATTTAACAATACCTATTTTTAAAAAAATCTGGAAAAATATCTGCTTTTATGCTAACATTTAGCAAATTTATAAGAAGCTTGGCCAGCACAACATTGCATTTTTTTTTGTAATTTAGATGTTATGCCATTGAGTTCTTACTGGACAATCCATTCATAATTGGAATAATCTCATTTTCTTTGGTAGGGTAAATAAAAAAGAAATTTAATTTAAGTTCAATGTTGAGTTCAGTAGATATATCTATATTTTTTGGTAAATGTTAAGCACACTTGATAAAAAAAAATAATAAACTATTACAGATTTCCAGTGATTAGTTAGTTTTATTATTAAATGTTAATTTCAGAGGCTGCAAGTCGGTCCTTTCACCTCTAAATTGTTGATTATGTTCCGTGCAGTTTTGGATATGTTAGTCGTCAGTCCTGGTGGTGTAATGGTTACCTTACTTGCCTCCTACACCCAAAACGCGGGTTCGAACCCGGCCAGGATCGATGGATTTTTTCGGTCATAAAAATCCTAAGTATGGCTTCCTTCGGAAGGGAAGTAAAGCCGTGGGTCCCGTGTCGTACATTTACGGCACGAAAAAGAACCTCAAGCTTGAAAGAAAAGGCCTCTGAGCAAAATTTGTCGGCCGTTTCGCGCCCTGAGTTGAATGGGATGCTGATGACCTCAGATGTTAAAGAGCGTCCATAAATAAATCAATCAATCAATTGGATATGTTAGTTGAATTTAAAAGAATGTTAAGAGCATTGGGAATGTTACTTGAATTTAAAAGAATGTTAAGAGTTTTGGGAAGTGTGCAATTCACAGATTAGTTGATACGATACTTTTTATATTTAAGATAGTGATTCCATACAGTAGACCTGTACAGTATATATGCATCTTTCATTTTATTTCTAATCCTTACTGCTTTACTACTAACATTAATGGAAAGCCTCTTCTCTGTATCAACACTCTTTTTGACCATAGGACAGGTCATACAATTAATAAAATAAAATGTTAATAAAAGAATCTCCACTTGTTATGGATATTTGCTTCACTTATTATATCCTTCCAAGTCTCAGCAGATAATATTCTATTGAATATTCTTATTTGAATTTATTGAATGCTAAGAAAAATAAAAGATACATATACAAACTACAAAGGGGCCTCCACCTATCTGGCCCGGGCCATTTTAGGTATGATCCCTCAAAATTACAAAAAATTTAATATAATAATTGGTTTTATGCTATCACCATTATCTAAATTCTAATATAATTATACAAAGTAAAGAATTTTCACCTTGATTGCATCAGTCCCCAGTTCATCGCAGCAACTGCCACAGGTGGCCGAGGTGGTAAAGGCGGGGACTTGTGAGCGGGAGGTCTGGGGTTCGAATCCTGCCAGGACCGTCCTCCCTGACTGAGGTTTTTTCCAAGTTTTCCTCAGTCCTTATAAATGGCAAATGCCTAGGAGGTATCTTAAACTTGGGCCTGAAACTATTCCTTCCTTAAAAATAAATCCTTTCCAAATATATCATTTCATCTCATGTATCATCAGTATCCACCACCTGTGGTGCCTCTGTAGCAAAAGCAGGCATTAAACACTACTCATTCATTCATTCATCGCAGAAGCTTACTGAAATTCCAGCAGACCAGGCTCTGACCCAATCCAAGGTCCTAAAATAAAAACTTTTCAATTAATCTATCTGTGCCATTATTTTGTTAGCTAGCTACAGTCTCTACAAATTACTAATTCTTTTATTTTTCAAATGCCTGCTACACTTATACATCTTCTAAAACAATTTTCAATTACAAACTAAATAATTTAAGTCAAATTTAATATATTTCCACTCCCAGCCATTCCCAGGTACCATGACATTTTTCCAATACAAATAATATGGTTAAAGGTTCAATCCAAGCTCTTTGCTTGCCATGATCATACCTTAAATTTCCTTATTATCTAAAAATAGTTATTCGATTTACTTCCCCTCTTAGTGCCCAATTGCATTTATTTTTACCTTTACTGAGGAACTCCCCTATACATCCCCTACATTCCTACTATCTTTACTGAAGATTTTCATTAATACTTTTTTTCTATATAATTTAAAACTAGGATGCTAGGGGTGTATAAGGTCCAAAGGAATAAGCAACTCTCAAGGATAGAAATTTAGCTGAGTGGGTTTAATTTGAAAAGGAGGATGGTTTATTATTGCATGAAAATATAATTTAAACCATTTCTGGTTTATAAACTCTTTCCTTCAGAGTCCTGTCCCTTTGCACTTAAATACTGTGTGTTCCATATCTTTCTTTGCCCCCACATATTGGACACTGATTCTGAGGAAACCCTTTCCTTGATCCTTTTAATCTCCATACACCTGCTCTTACCCATGCAATGCTCTCTCTTTATTCTTTATTTGGTTTGTCAGTATACTTCTCTTTCCCATTTTTTATCAGTATATAAAATACTAAATATTCTTATTACTAACTAATTTTATGTCTTTGACTTTACACTTACTATTCATAATGTGTACATTACCAGTAATTAAAACCTGAGCATAATGATCAGAAAGGTCATATTTAAGATGTATATTTCTTTTATCATCAGATGGATTAGTGACAGTGTCAGAGGATGATTATAATCATATATTACATCTCTTAAGATTATGGGCATTAAAGATGTGCAGCAGTTTCTTGTAATCTGCATTGTTGTAATCTAAAGTTATATTAAAATCCCCAGCTAATATCAGGTTAGTATTACTGCAGTTATATTATTTGAGAAGCTCATCAAGTTTATCGATTACACTAGAAAATCCATAAATATCAAACATTACATTTTTTTTAATTTAATTTGGTAGAAATTGTTATGCTCTCAACTTCAAATATTTTATCATAGGCATCAACTTGAATTCAGAGACCAAGGGACTATAAATTACATCACACTTACATATATTATTGCACTGTCACCCTTGTATCTTTGCCTAGAATAGGTTGCCTTGAATTTGTAATTTCTTAGAATCTTAAATTGCAAACTATCAAGATCTGATTCATATTCTGTGAAAATAAAATATGTTCTCTACAGTCATTAAGAAAAATTTCTACAGCATTTCATTTGTTATTAATAAGTGTGTGAATGCACAAGTGCAAAACTTTTATATTAGAATCTGTTTTTAAGCTGATAATGTACCTACTGCACTGCAACAAATTATCACAAGTAGTGCCACTACTTAGTTTGCCGAACTACAAGAAGTTTGACAATTGCATAATTGCAGATGTGATTTATTCACGTTCTTGAGGTACTGTTTCTTTTAACAGCAGGTCTTTACGAAGTGCATGCAACGATTTGTGAATAGATTATGCTTCAATGAAGACATGCCCACTACCTCTACATTTTTTAATTGTGCACGTACTTTACTGATTAAAAAAATGGCAGGTTCCACTTTCTTATTCATACATGGTCTGATGGTTCAAGGGTTAATTAATACTTTCCTAGTATCCTAAAACAAAAGCATGAATATTTTAGAATTGTGTGTCAGAGTGTATCAATATTTCTAATTTTCTGATGCAATAGAGGACATGAAAATAGCAATTTTTTGTAATAGAGTCCAGAAATGCTTCATTTTCAATATAAATGACAGAGCTCATCTCTCACCTCATGGCTGCATGTATTTTTCAGCTATTCTTATTACCATAAAAAACTGAAGTTAATAAGATCATTATATGGCCGACTCAAACTACACACTCTTATTGTTCCATTGTTTGCATAGTACTATTTTCATATACCATTGTTCGCATCCTCATCTACCTGTTGACTCATTACTGAGTACAGTGATCTTAATTATATGATTAGCTTCACTCTACAAGTTCCAATTAACATTTTTAGTTAACTAAAATTATACTTTTCAGCTGTTATTTTTACCATGGAAATAATAAATAAATAAGTTAGTTTGTTGTTATATGTCACAAAATATCTTCTGTGAGATTGGTTTATTTAGTTTTATGGAATTAAAATGCATTGATATACAAATATTGAATTTGCAGTGATGCATAAGGCATTTATAGTAGCTTATGGCAATGCCAATTTGGCAAAGCAAATGCAACACCCTCAATGCCATATTCCTTGCCATAAACATTTTCAAGATTGGGTCAGTGTCTTTGAGATAATAGCCAGTTCCAGGTAGAGAATGTAAATTTAGAAGCAAATCATACTGTGATAATATTATACTTTGAAGATATTTTGCAGAGGTTTGAAAATAATCCAAACTAGCACTCGAGTTGTTGCCCATTAAATGAACACCAGTCACATTCTTTGGAGAGTTTTAAGTTAGTATGAAGAGTATCCATTTCATATCCAAAAACTGCAATCATTAATCGCAGATGATTATCCCAACAGAAACAATTTTCTGAATGGTATTTAAATATTGTTAACAATGAACCTGAATTTGCTAGATGCATATTATGAACAAATAAGGCATGTTTTTCAAGAAATGGCTTTCTTAATACACACAACAATCACATCATATTTGTAGTGATTGTTGTGTGTAAAGTTGTGGAGAATCTCAGCAATCAATGGAAATTTTCTGTATAAATTTGGGTTGGATTTGTTGATAACTTTCTAGTGGGACATTATGTTATGCCTGCATGATTGAATGAACATGTTTGATATTTTTCTTGTAGAAATGCTTCCAGAACTACTTGAAGTTGACTCAATTAATATGTGAAGAAACATGATGGTGCATCCTCACATTTCAGCTTAAATTACCAAAATTATTTAAATGTACATTTTACAAATCAGATAAGGAGAATAGGTCCATTGCTTGGTTGGCACATTCCCCAGATATGACTTCAGTTTATTTTCGTGATTGGGTTCATATTGAATCAATTGTTTATTAAATACCCATTGACACAGCAGAAGTATTAGTTGCTAGAATTATTCTTACTTTTGATGATCATGGTAACTGACTGCATATATTTCGAAGGATTCATCATTCAGTCAGTTCTTTCTGTGTCAACAATGGCAATCACAATTTTGAATAGTTCATATAGTTTGTCAATCCATTTTCTTAATATCTGGTATTAGATAAAAAGAAATTGCTGTGTAACTATAGAAAATAAATAAAGTAACTTTCCAAGTTCAGATTAATCAATTTTTTCCTTCATACCACTTTAATTTGAAATTAAGCTTTTTTGAACATTATAAAAAAAAAGGTTTGTCATATCAGAAAATTAGGCCCACTCTTGAGCATATAACTAAATCTGGAATTTTAAGGCAATAAGTGAAGTATAGGCATCTGAACTAGACTTTAAAATACAAAAATAGTCTTGTAAAATAATGAAAGTAGAACTTAAATATTGCAGCAGAATCAAATTTTTTGTTTTTCCTTCCATTCAGGAGTGTGATATTCGAGTAACTAATAAAAACTGTATTGAATTTAAAACACCATTATGTTCAGTATTATTAGTTGTGACTATTTAAATGTGCACACTTTTGAGCCACATCAAAAGATATTTCTTCCTGATACTAGTATATTGATATTTTTCTTATCCTTTAAATTATCATCTTCACATTTTCTAAATGTGCAGATGTTGAAATGAACCTTTGTTGTATAAATGAACCTGCAACATTTTGGGCTACAGCAGTGGGGTTATAGCTACCTAAAACAAAGGCATAAATGTAATGGTTTTTTATACTAGAAAGTATATTGTAATGAAATTATATTTATTCTGCGTTATGTATGAACAATGCTCATTGCACCCTTTAAAAATGCAAATTGTGGCAGAAACTGGATATCTGACAAATTATGAGATCCTGAATTTGTTTCCTAACTACCTTCCTCCCTCTTTCTTTCTTCCTTTCTTCTCACTTCTCTTACTCCCCTCTTCTTCCTTCTCTCCCTTCTTTTATCCTGCCTTCCAATAGTACCAAAAATTTATTTGGGAGGAAATTAGTGAAATAATTGTAACATAAATCTTTCGATATGCTTTTCTTGGTTAATAGTATGAATATGACCCATAGGAGTCATTTAAAGCTATGCTTAATCAAATCTTGAGTAACAGGTAACATTGCATGTTTTTTACAGAGAGCAAACATCTGGCTTGCAGCTGTAACTAAACAAAATGTGAATGCTGCAATGGTTTTTGAGTTTCTGCTGAAGATCATAGATGTGATGCAGTCTTATTTTGGCAAGATCTCAGAGGAAAATATTAAGAACAACTTTGTACTCATTTATGAACTTCTTGATGGTAACGATTATACTGATATTTGTATTTCAGTTTCAAAATGTATTGAAAGGTAGCATTGTGCACTGTATTAATATATAGGAAAAAATAGGACTGCAAAAGCTCTGCAGATAGTGTGAAGTTGAAAAGAATTGAAAACAGCCCCCAAGGAATGAAAATAAGATTTTTAAGAGAAGGTGTAGGTTGGGGAATGGAAGGAAACCGAATTGGAAAAAGAAAATTACAGAGTAGTATTTTTAAAAGTACATGATAATGTAGTGTAAAAAAAAATTTACAATAGCCTTTTTAGTGGTAAATAAAATGATGTAATTAGTAAAAGATAAAAGTCTTGAAAAATGTGAAACTCAAGCTTAATCTGATGTGATTTTTTTTTCATACCAGATAGAACAGCAAATTTCTTTTAAAAACTCTTAAAATTTACTTACTGCTTGATGTAACCAAAAACTCCAAGCTTTCAGGAAAATAAGTTGTCTACATCACAAATGAGGATTTGTATGCACATTGACTTAATTAAGACTTTCACTTTGATTCATTAGCTTGCATCAGTAAGCATGTCAGTATATTGTTTATGAGGAAATCAGTCAAATTTCACTAGTTTTGTTCCACTTAGTTGGACATGTTTGAAAGGCAAATTTCCTTCATCAGCACGGTTCCACTATGAGCTTTCCAGTGTAGTATTAAGATGTCACTCTTTGGATTTTATAAACTTTTTGATGAGGTTACTGTTGTTTGAAAGATCAAAATTAACTAAATTTTCTTTGTTTTCATTCAAGAATATATTTCCAATAATTCTATGGATTTTTGAAGAGCTTTTAAGAGTTTTGGTTCATTATGGAACTCGTGGTTTTTTTTTTTTTTTTTTTATTGCCAGAAATGATATGCTACTGCTGATTTTTTCATATTTTACATTTTACATATGTTCCTTAAACTATATGGTAATGTCCCCTTTTTTGTACCTATATATTTATTATTGCAGTCTTTGCAACTGATTTTGTAAATGCCTAATTGTTTTCCTGGTGGGATTTTGTCCTTTGTGTTGTTTCCCTCCAGGAAAGCAATCAAACATGCATGAAATCAGTTGCAAAGACTGCAACAATAAATATATAGGTAAAACAAAAAAGAACATTACCATACAAGGAACACATATAAACATACAGAAAAATCAGCAGTAGCATATCATTTCTGGCAAAAAAACCATGAGTCCCAAAATGAACCAAAACTCTTTAAAGCTCTTCAAAAGCCCATATAATTGTTGGTATGGGAAAATATATTCTTGAATGAAAACAAAGAAAACTTATAATTGATGTTATTGCATAATTCAGTTGAACTACACACTCTTAATGCTTCACTTACTTTTACTTTTAGTGTATAGTTCAACTGAACTGTCAATTATATGATTGGCTTCACTGTGCAAGTTCCAATTTACATTTTAATTAGTAAACAGGCCTTCGAGCCATAGGAACTCCGACCTGGATTAATTTGTTATGAAATACAAGTAAGTGAAGCATTAAGAGTGTGTAGTTCAACTGAATCATACAGTAATATCAATTATATGATTGGCTTCACTGTTCAAGTTCCAATTTACATTTTAATTAGTAAATAGGCCTTCGAGATGTAGGAACACTGACCTGGATTAAAAGAAAATTTAGTCAATTTTGATCTTTCAAACAACAGTAACCTCATCAAAAAGTTTATAAAAATCCAAAGAGTGACATCTTAATACCACGCTAGAAAGCTGACAGTGGAACCGTGCTGACGAAGGAAATTTGCCTTTGAAACAGGTCCAAGTAAGTGGAATAAAACTAATGAAATTTGAGTGATTTCCTCATAAACATTTGTTATATGATACTATATTTCACTGTGAAAATCCCAAACTATTCAAATTTATATCAGTATATCTTTTAATGTTCTGATCCAGCTACATAAGCATGCTTATTTTATCTCGAGGGGAAGCATTTTAAAATATATTCTAGTAATGCATAATATACACTGTAATGAGAGAGATGTGAGAAATATTGAACAATATGTACCTTTATTGTTAAAATATTTGTTTTAATACTGGAAAAATGTTGGTTGTTGGTTGCTAGTGATCATTTTTCGTTAGCAATAAAGATCCAAATTATTTTTCATTTGTTGCTATCAAGTTGGTTGCATTTAAGTATTGTTCTTTGTTTAAGATAGTATTCACATACTTATAAAATGGGCAGTAGCTTCCTTGATCAGTTTCATCGTAAAGAGATATTCTGATAAGCAGTCATGCTCAACATTTAGTAGAATTGGGCAACTATTTTCTTTAAGTTTTTGTTGAATATGTTGTTGTTCTTGTTCAGTTATTAATCTTTTTATGACTTTCAATTTAGAAGGAAGTTTTATATAGGAACAGTGTAGATTAAACAAAAGTATTTCACAACTTGTAGGTCTCATGTTTTGCACTAGATTACATTACTATAAGGGTCATATCATAAATCAATGCATAATTGGCAGTACTGTGAATTATAAGATAACACTAAAATTATTGAAGACTTAAGAAAGAATCACTATGTTCATTTTGACACAGTGTACTCTGTGTGTAGGTAACAAGAGTTTGTTGGTTGTGTCAGCATATTTGATGACCCAAAACCATGAAGGCTGAGACATCAATAGATGAAAGAAGTGTGAAACTTGTGGCTGATACTCAAGAAAGTTGTCATGTGACATATGAGAAACTTTCAGAAGCCACAGGAGTACCACCATCAATATTTTGTATTATGACAAATAATTTGTAGAAGAGAAATATTTGTATGTCCCTCACTTCTGGACTGCTGAACAGAAGCAGAAATGTAAGGATATTGCAAATTTGCTGAAACAAAGATTTAACTATTCTTGTGTTTAATTGTTGCTATTGATAAAACGTGAATTAGAGACTTTCTTTCCGAGTTGAAATTACAGTCTGAGTGGAGAAGTTCATCTTTCCCATTACCAAAAAATCCTTCCTGGTGATCTAGTGGTATTAATGAATGAATGTATTGAATATTCAATATTACAAATATCAAGCAAAGTATTACAAGATTATATAATTACAATTTAATTACATAACATAATTTACATAAATACAAAATCTCCAAAAGTTCAGCAGCACCAAAACTAAGGCCCTCCCTTATCCCAACCACCATGGTCTAGTAGTAACCACATTTTACTTGTAGATCCAAGATCATGGGTTCAGACCTGTTCAGGTTATGTATTTTTATGGTGTAAAAATCCTAAGTATGGCTTCCTTTGGAAGGGAAGTAAAGCTATTAGCCCCATGTCATAGATTTAGGGTACATAAAGAACCTCAAACCTGAAATAAGAGACCTTTAAGCAAAATTTATTGGTAATTTCATGCTGAATTGAATAGAATGCTAATTACCAAAGATGTTAAAGAGCTTAAATAAAAAAAATTAACAAAATAAGTGATCAAAATATTTTGACGAGTGTAATCAAAGGTTAAGCAAATAATCTTTGTTTGCTTTTGATCAGTAATAAATCCTTATGGCAGAGCCCCATATGCAACAAGTGTCACAATAGTGATTCATTGTGATTTGAAACAAAAACTGTGCAAAATAATGAATAAAATTCAACTTTATTTGCTCTTTACTGAGCCACACATCCTTCATCTGGACGATTGCCCTTATACAGGGAATGTGGATAGGAAGTGTTACCTCATCAACCCTATAATTCAGTTACCCAAACTGTTCGAGAGATGAATAGAAGTAGTGTTGTGAATGGAATAGCACAGTTTCTCAAATGTTAGGACTCAACCATGGGAAGCAGGGAGACAATATTGAAGATCTGTAATGAGATATTGTCAAAATATATATATGTAAGTAAACAATTGTGTATTATTTATGAAATGATCCTCGTATAAATGCGAGATGAGGGCTATGTCAAAATGAATTCTGAACAAGGGAGAGAGGTGGTACAGCTTATAGCTAATTAACAGTTATTCAACTGAATCATACAAAGATATCAATTAATATTCTGCAAGTTCCAATTTACATTTTAAATTTATTTTAAAGTTTGTCTTTTTGATTTCCTAGAAATTTTGGACTTTGGATATCCTCAAAATTCTGATACTGGAGTGCTGAAGACGTTCATAACACAACAAGGCATCAAGTCTCAAACAAAGGAGGAGCAGGCCCAAATAACATCGCAGGTTACAGGCCAAATTGGATGGCGTCGGGAGGGTATAAAATACAGACGCAATGAACTCTTCCTGGATGTATTGGAGTATGTAAATCTTCTCATGTCTCCACAAGGTAAATAAATGAATTTTATAGTCAGGAGCAGAGGTTTAAGTGATAAAAAATAAGTTAAGGTGTTCATCTAGGGATTTAAAACCTTCCAGAGGATCACATTTTAGTGAAACTTTCTTTTTTGGAGGCGAGTTTAAAGGCAGAGCATCTGTATTTAACATAAGGTTCAGGGTTGAAATTTTGAAGATTTTGATCCTACAGATTGATAAACGTTAATGCATATTCTGCATGAAAACTGACAGTGAATTCTTGTTTATGATGATAACAATAATCTTCAAAACATGACCAAGTAAATTATAATTAATCTGTCTTCTAACACACTCTTATGTGTCACTTACTTTTAAATACGGTGGGACCGGTTTCGAAGAACAGTCAAGTTGGTTGAAGATGGAGAGGATGTCTCTTTGAAACCGGTCCCATCATATTTAAAAGTAAGTGAAGCATAAGAGTGTGTTAGATGGCAGATTAATTATAATTTACATTTAACAAGCTTCACTGTGTGAGTTCCAACAGAATTTTTTAAAAATGTCTTATTTTTCGAAAGTTCTTAAATGAATGACCAAGTAAGTTAGTAAAAAATTAGTGAAATTTTAGTGATTCCTAACAAAATTGTTGAACAATGATGAACATTAGTTTAGAAATGTGCTTCAACTAGAAGGTTACTGCCTGCAATGTTTCAGTAATAAATGTGGATAATAAATGCTATTAAAAAGTTCTAATAGGCTGCATGAGAAACGTGAGAAACTAATAATTTTATTCACTGAATGAAATAAACATTCACATTCAATAATGGATTTTGGTGTTATATGTTCATAGTTCATATAAGTAGCAAAAATGCATAGGGAGAGCTTTTATCTTTCAAAACCCTCTAAATGCCCTCATTGTTGCAGTTTTATTTTTAGGTCTAAAATATTCATGCACATACTTTACATGTTCTTAAAATCCATAAAAATAATTAACTAAATTAACTAAATAATATATGAGACCAGTGAATAAGAATATAAATTCACAAATGAAATACCAAAAACATTGACAAAATTTAACTCATTTAAAAACTATCAAAGCTTAGCCATCAAAAATTAATTTGAAAAAAAAATGTCAGAATTGCAACAATAGACTAATGGTGTTATTTGATGTAAAATCCTTATTCCTCAGCATCCCAATAGAAAAACTTACATAATTGTAAAGGAAATGGTTAGCCTCCTTAAATTTACACACCTAAGAATTAAAGGATTTCTAAAACTTACTAACATATGGACACAGCAATATTTCTTCGGTTTTAACCAAAAATATTACCACCAAATCTGTAATAGATAAAACATTTAAAATGTTAAAATCACTCTTGTGGCTTCACTTCTAAGGAATAAAGGTCATCGAGTTAAAAGATTTAAAATATTGCAACACTTTTGAAGTTTCACTTTCAAAATTTTTAAAATTCAGGACATGTTTTGTGAAGTTCTTGTTCACTTATCAACTGTAAACAACCGATGGATTATACTAGGTTGGAAAAGTAGGTAACCGTGAGGGTTCTGGTGGTCTATTGATGCGCTTATACAAAATATTGTCTGCTTATATAAAAATTCATGAGTTTATGTTCATATTTGTTTATGAAAATGTTTTCCCATATGCTGAGTTTTTTGGAATGTTGAATTACTTTTAATAATGTAATGCTCTTTTCTATTTCATGATATTCTTTCCAAAAATGTGCTGCTACAGCTGATTTTTCTATCTGTTTTTAACAATTATTTCTCCAGTGATCCTTCAATCTGACACCTATATTTCTTTTGGTCCAACTTATTTATATTTTTTTCAATATCTTCACAATTACTTTGGTATATACCTGATTTTTTTCTTCTTTAGGTTTGGAATCTGTTTTGTTGAACTTCAACAATTTGCCAACACTAACTGTTTTTAGGTGCTAATGTAATGTTATTCTGTTTGAAAAGATTTTGAAATTTGTTATTAACCTGTGGATGGTAAGTAATTGTACATTTTTTCTTTTGATTAGGTACTCAGGGTGGTAATTTGTTTAATTCTCTTTTGTTTCTGAAATCTTTTAATTTTGTGATCAATCATCAGTTTTTAAACCTATTAGATATGGCTGTTTCTATTATATATGGGTATTCTTTCTTATATTCATCTTTGTTGAGCTGCACATTAACTAACCTAAATACCATACTATTGAAAGCTGCTTCCTTATGAGGTCTTGGATTAAAACCATAAGCTTTTATACAGTTGTCAGAGTGTGCATCCTTTCTATAAATGTCAAATTCAAGTTTATTTTTCCTTTTATTATCTTCAAGTCCAGAAAAGGTAATATGTTGTTAGTTTCAGTTTCTATAGTGAATTTTATTATAGGTTTACTTCAGTCAGGTAAGGTGTACTAATGTGATGTCGATACAAGCACTACTTCGCATACTTCACCATGATTTCCCTTAGTATAATAGTACTATCCCAAATTTTTACTTAAAATATACAATAAATACAGATTTCAAATTGGCTGGGATATTATCTCTTCATATAGAATGCAAAAACTATTATAAAAAAATAAATCATTTTTATGCAGATTGTATTAAAATGGGTATTTTGGGGGGTTAATGTACGATACACATATATTCATTTTATAAGACCTGTAATTAGCTTTAGGATTTTTGTGATGAAATCTGGTCATCAGAACTAACTGGCTGAACTAGTATTTTATGTGAATTTAACTATGGTGAGTAGTAGCGGTCAGGAATAGAGGGAAACTTCACTTGATATTTATTTTCTTAACAGAAGTAGCTTGGTAATGAATAGTTAATTTGAAGTAATTGGATTGTTGGGTATATTAACTTATATGTATTAACATCAGCTCATCATTTGTTTAAATGTAAACTCCAGTCATCTCAGATCTAGTGAAGTATAGATTCTTGGATTAAATACATATGCATTTCAGCCAAGCAAAATAATTTCATAAAATTCATAGATAGTTTTATTAGAAATTTGTTATACTATAGAAACAGCACATGATTTTCATTTCAAGGATAAATTGCTTATAATTATCTTGTTTTTTCAGAATAGAGTTGAAAATTATATATACCAGTATCTTCTTGTGAAAAATTCTTGTTTGAAGAGATAAGGAAAGACAATTGTCAGTGTTTTTATTATGTATAACAGAATCTGGAAACTGAAAAATGTCTTGACTGAAACTTTGAAATGTTGCAGGTCAGGTGCTCTCTGCCCATGTCGCTGGCAAAGTAGTGATGAAGTCTTATCTCTCTGGAATGCCTGAATGTAAATTTGGCATTAATGACAAAATTGTAATGGAAGCAAAAGGAAAGGGGCTGAGTGGCAGTAGTGATGACCCAGCTCGCTCTGGGAAACCTGTTGTGGTAATTGACGATTGTCAGTTCCATCAGTGTGTCAAGCTATCAAAGTTTGAGACTGAGCACTCCATTAGCTTCATACCACCTGATGGCGAGTTTGAACTAATGAGGTAATTAATTATAAAAGAAGTCTTAGGGACAGTAAAGTAATATTTTTGCAGTTAGCTCTATAGATTTTTCACAAGTGATGTACATTAATGCAAAAATAATTGTATATATTATTTCAGATTTTAAGATTTGTAGTAAGGTAGTATGGATCTGTTAAATTACACTGGGCAACAAAAAAATAATTTTTGAATGTTTCGAGCACTTCATGAGGCAATTCCTACTAATTTTGGGTTGAGAAAAACAAATATGACAATGAAAAATTTTTATTAGCTCTAGTTTCTATGATATACACAAGGTGGAAGTATTACATATTAACGGATTGAGAGAAAAGGATACATTTTAATTACATACGTGCTAACAACAATGAAAGTGCATTTGATTTTTTTAACTGGTAATTACATGCTAAGAGTTCTAAATTGCTGGAAAAATACTTTGCAGATAGTCGTGTCTGAAGAGAATCATGTGGCCTATTGACTTCGTCGTCTTTTAGCTTGCCTCTTGTGATGGAGTTCCGCAGAATCCCTATACAAAGACCAACAGTACTCTGCAAGCATTACTTCAACCCAACGGCCCTGATATCTTTGTTCCATAACAGAAATGTCCTGATGGAATCTCTCCCCATGTTCATCACTAACAGCTCCACAACTAGGAGGGAAAAAGTCTAGGTGGGAGTGGAGAAAATGGATCTTAAGGGACATGTTGCATCCAAGGTTACGCTATTTTTGCAGGAGCACTGTCACAAAATGCTTGTAGTTGTCATCTCTTTTGTTGCCTAAAAATCCATGAACAACACCCTTGAAGGCTTCCCAAGCTTCCTTTTCTTTCCCCTCCAAAACTTGGTCAAATGCAGGATCCTTTACAAGTTCTCTTATTTGTGGTCCGACAAAAATGCCTTCCTTAACTTTTGCATCACTTAATTTCGAAAATTTCTCTCTGATGTACTTAAAGGCCCGTCCTTCTCGGTTCATAGCTTTGACAAAGTTTTCCATCAAACCCAGCTTGATATGCAGGGGTGGAAGAAGAACGTCTTTTGGGTCCACAAGAGGCTTGGCAACGACATTTTTCTCGCTAGGGTGAAGATTTCTTGCAGGCCAGTCTTCTTTAATATAATGCAATTTCCTATCTCTACTGTCCCACATACATAAGAAGCAGCAATGCTTTGTGTAACCCAGTTGTATTCCTAAGAGTATGGCAATGACTTTTACATCACCACAGATTTTCCATTTGTGTTCATGATATTTAATTGAGTCCAAGAGAGCTTTCATATTTGCATATGTCTCCTTCATGTGAACAGCATGACCAACAGGAATAGATGAAAGAAGGTTCCCGTTGTTAAGTAACACAGCTTTCAAACTAAGCTTGGAGGAGTCTATGAATAGCCTCCATTCAGTTGTATCATAGTTCATATTCAAAGACTTCATCAAGCCATTAATGTCGCAGCAAACAATATGATTATTTTTCTTCTCAAAAAAGGGAAGCAGTTCCATGTGACGTTTTCTGTACTGTGAGATTCTCACATCACTTTGGAGAAGATTCCATTGCTGTAGTCCAGACCCAAGAATTTCTGCCTTCTCCTTTGACAGGCCAAGGTCTCTAATGAGATCACTCAATTCCGCTTGACTCAGTCTGTGCGGTTTATCATCTTTTCCCTCAAAATCAGGGTCATGGGATGTAGAAGGCTTGTTTGGTTCTTCTTGTTCCACACTGTCTTCATCTTCTACTTCAAACACACAATTTTTGGGTGGAGTAGGAACTGGTCAACTATCCGAATGTGGAATGGGTCGAATAGCAGATGGAAGATTCTGGTACTGAACTGTTCTTCTTTTCTTCATAGACAATCCTGCCTTTATAGGTGGAGTCAGGTAGAAATAGCAGTCATCTGTATGGTTTGTAGGCTCCTGCCAAATCATAGGCACAGCGAAAGCCATACATCGCTTCTTCTTTTTCAGTCATTTCACAGTGTAACTGAACATGCATTGCAACATATATGTGGAGCCCAAGACTTATCCTGGTCCCCCACTTTCATACCAAAATAATACTGATAGGCAGTCTTTACAAGAGGCGTCAGATTGCGTTTCTGTGAGGAAAATGTTATTTCACCACAAATATAACAAAAGTTATTCACCATATTTACACATTTTCGTGACATTTTTACAAATTTTACACTAAAAAAGCACTCGCGAACCAGAAATTTTGCATTAATTTGAATAGAAACTACATGTAATTCACAGTCACAGCAACAGTATCTATTACTTAAATGAAATACATTTATGAAAAGTAAGTGAAGCTTTAAGAGTGTGTAGTTCAACTGAATCATACACTGATATCCATTAACAGTATCTATGTTTATGACTTACAAACAGCTGAAGAGCATTTGTGTTTTGTTGTTTGATGGGTGTGCCAACTCTGAAAAAAAATTACCCCAAATTTAAAATCTTCATTCTAAAAATTGAAATGTCACTTTATCTTCAAAATAAGAGCTAATCTATCATTTTTATGGTGATTTTTGAATTCAGCAGATGGAAATACATGTAAATTCACTATTTTTAACCCGGAAACATTTTCATTGTTGCCCAGTGTTATCAATGACTAAATATGAATGAGGTTTTGTCTAAAACTCTTTATTCAATTAGTGTGCTTGAGAACTAACACAAAGTAATTTTTGTGTGTGTATATATATATATAAATATAAATTAACAATAATTATAATAGTAAATATATAATAGTAAAAACACTCAAAAAAGTCATACTTGAGATCGCTATATTTCGGACTCTGCCAAATTGTTGCTGAATGTCTGTAATTGTTCATGCACAATGAAATAAGTAATTAAACTAATATAAAACCTTTCACCTTCAATTAAAAATATCTACATATTTTTCCAGCCCCCATTCTTTCTTAAATTTCCTATAATGTTTTAAGGTACTCTTGTTTTATAAGCTACTCCATATTTCTTGCTTTCACCTATCCTTTCCTTCACTTTATTCCATAGGCCTTGTCTATTCATTAACTGTTGTTCCTCTATTTCACCTATTCCAACCTCTTGGACTATTCTCTTTAGTTGAGCTAACCAACTTCTTTCCCCTTTATCTTTTTCTTGTATCTGTAAACAGTCTTTGACTATGTCCCCTTTTTCTCTTGATGCTATCTTATACCAATATATCAAAATATTAACATTTTAAAAAATTGAGTTTCTAAATTTAGAATTACTTATCATACTTCAAAACTTGTATAAGTGAAGAACCAGATAATACTTGGCATTATGTACTAGAATGTAAGCAAACCAAATTTGGAGGGAACAGTTCCTATTATGAAAGTGAGAAAACTTAACCATATGAAATAAGTAGAAGAATTTTAAATTTAAAATCAGATGAAAATATTAAGCAACTGGGAAAATACATAGACAAGATAAGACAAAAATGGTTATGGGTGTAAAATACTTAGGAAAGGAGCTTGTGAAATGGTATAAAATTGTCAGACACTGAAAGGAGGATGAAATGAGTAGGGGAAGGGAATGGAACTAGTTATCTAGCATTAGTTAAACAGGATCCTTACACACCAATAACCAGGGTGTTAGTGTGTATAAGGTCCTAAGGAATAAGCAACTCTCAAAGATAGAAATCTGGCCGAATGGGTTTAATTACAAAAGAAGGAAGGTTTAGTATTGTAGGAAATATAATTTAATATTATATTGAGTGTATAAATTATTTTTAATGTTGTGTTTGGTTTTTGGTTGGATCAGAGCCTGGTAGATAGATAGTAGCTGCTGATGAACTGGGGACTGGAGGCTGAGCCAATCAAATTGGAATAATTTTGATTAGAGTTGGTGCCTTCTGAAATTCCCGAAGGCATTGTTCCTAATTGTTATATTTAAAAGTAATGTTTTTTTTATATGTGTTTATTATTTTAAAAAAATTCTGTATGTTAATGCAAATAAATAAATCCAACTACTGCTACTGCTTTAAAAACCAGTTAATAAAAATTTCAAAAGCATTATTATAATAATACGATAAAGGAGGTTCATGTTTGGAAGAAGGGCAAGACTTGAGAAGGTGGGACATCTGACATAGGCTCAGTTGATTGTTTATCACTAGTAATGCCATCTAAATTGTGGCAAAATTTTATGCCATTGGAAACTAATTTAATATAGTTAAATTTAGGAGTTGGGGCAAATGATAATCCATTAAGTAAAAGTAAAGTATCGGCATCAGAAGGTGGAACAAAAGATAAATTCATGTTGGAAAATGGAAGAAGTATGAGGAAGTCAAATCCAGAGAGTAGGGGAAATGAGGAAGGATTTCATACCTTAAGTCCAAGAATTTTGATAATGCAATAATAGCTGATATATCGTTATGGAACAGAACCTTTTTCTTTGCTAAATGAGGACAATTATTCCTGATCTTGTCGTTTAATTGCACCAGTAGCATATTACAATTTTTCCTGATTATGCTTTTGCCCTTTTCCAAAAAGCAAATTAAAATTATGTCTTGGCAGTCCCAAAACAGTTGTGAACACCTTTCCTGCAGAGGGTTTTGTTTTTGCCTTCTTCAGAGTGTTTCTCCAGTTGAAACCTACTGTTTTGACTGCTGCTTCATTTCCAGTCTGCAGATTCAGCTAGTGTGTAGGGGATTCACATTTGCTTGGCCCACATACATTGAAATTCACTTGGATTCCATATAAACAGCTCCAAATTCTGTGCTTAAGTCATAACTCATTCTCTTTTCTGGTCAATTGTGAGCAAGTGACCTGCCTTGCTTTTTCATTTGCAAATGATTGTGCAAAGTAATATGCATTTGATTTCCAAAAAATTCCCACAGCTTCAGCAATCTCCTGCACTTTGTCTCTGATCACTTAACACCATGTATGTGAATTTTGTAATCATTTTGGGAGTCAACTTAACAGGATGTCTGGAACTGACTGTATTGCTTGTGCTCATTTGGGCACATCTGAACTCGCCAAACTATATATACACCATTCTAAGTGTAGGTGCAAATTTACAATAATGTATAAATTTTTAGTTTCTGCATGTGTTGCACCTTTCAAAAGTAATATTTTATTGATTATTGATACTTTAAATTCTCCATTTTGAACACTTGTTTAAACATTTAGACAGGAAAATGGTTCTAAAATACAGACAGAGCTTCAAAAGTAATATTTTATTGATTATTGATACATTAAATTCTCTATTTTGAACACTTGTTTAAAAATTTAGACAGGAAAAGGGTTCTAAAATACAGACTAAGCTAATTGTTTAGAACCATGTACTTCATCCCTCAGCAGTCACACATTGCCAAGGTAACAATGAAAATATGAGAACAGTTATTGAACAGACTATATCACAATGTAAAATATCTGCTGATACCATGCTCTCAGTTTTTTAACCATGAGAAAGTGATCTAGGTAGACTATCATTGCCTTTCGGAGATCATAAAAGTGTTACTTTGAGGTATTTAGAAACTTTTTTATGCTGACTGAATCATTTGTTTTTAGCTACCCATATCTTGTACTCTCATGTGCATAATGACAGAAGCAGTTAGAGGCAGAAAACTGTGACATTATTTTGTTGTTGTTTTTTTTTTTTTTTTAAACCAAAACCACTGTTTTGTGTTGCAGATATAGGACAACAAAGGACATTTCACTGCCTTTCCGTGTCATTCCCCTAGTAAGAGAAGTTGGTCGCACAAAGATGGAAGTAAAAGTGGTGCTGAAATCCAATTTCAAACCATCATTACTAGGGCAGAAGATAGAAGTAAAAATTCCTACTCCACTGAATACTTCTGGTGTGCAGCTTATTTGTCTTAAAGGAAAGGCCAAGTATAAGGCTTCAGAAAATGCTATTGTTTGGAAGTGAGTGCATTTTTAATAAGAATTCTATTAATATTAAATGACAGACAGTTACATTACTTGTAAATTAAATTATCTTTTTAGCAGAAATCATTTAGAATTTCACAATATTCTTACACTGATTTATCACTGATAAATGAATCTTAAAGTTATATTGTTTTTGAAAGTACAGATATGCAGATGTACCAAGTAAAGCAAGACAGATCAGGACCCTGTTCCAAAAAAGTATGATCTAACACATAACAAGTGTATTAGTATGATCCTTGTAAAATTATGGAGTTGTAACTTTTTGTTCTACAAAATAATGTACAACAATTTAAAGAATACAAGTTAGGGGTTAAGGGGAATTACCCAGTAGCAATGTGTTTTCAAATTGGCGCAGGAAATAGTGGGTGCTTGGGGGATGGTGTAGTTGATCGCTGAGCTGATCGTGGTTTCGAAGTCTACCCGGGCTGCTCACCGTGTTGGCGTTTGCTCCAAATCTGTTTAGTTTGATCTCAGGGTCCACTGGAGTGTTTTGCGGATCAGTATAGATCCACGGGAACGAGAAATGTGTTGCCCAAAATACACAAGGTTGACTTGTTTAAAATACTTTATTCACATGTAAAAATATTGGAGCTACTTCCTGACTGTTCGCCGCTGACTTCGCTACTCACTTAGACTGGCTTTAGAAAAGACTTAAACTGATTGCTTTCGTGTGACTTAGGCTGCCAGCTTCCGTATATCTCTGGAGTAACCCTCTTGTGTCTCGCCTGAATGAATATCTGTATGTCTGAATCTGTGAATGTGTGAATGTGCGAAATGTGTGTCTGACTTCTGCGAGTGTGAATGTCTGAGTGTGTGAATGTATACATACAAAATTGAATGATTTAAATGAAAACCATGTGTATGGCTACTACTACAAGAGAAAAGAACACCCAACTATTGAAAAACTATTAGCTTCTCTTAAAAGCTCTGCTCTCTTCACTGGATAACGTTTTTCCTTAAGGAAAGTTTTAAAGGACCTGGGGTTTCAGTGGAACATATTTTCCAATAGAAAATTTCTAATGGAAAGGGCAGACATTGTGGCACATAGATACCAATTTTTAGGAAGCGTACAGGGGTGGACTTAACTCATGTTATTTGACTTGATGGACATGGGTTAACACAGGCCATACTTGTATAAAGGGTTGAACAGATCACACTGCTTCAGGGTCAATCCAAAAAATCTAGGTAAAGGGGGAAGAGTTATCTTAGTTCATACTGGAAGCTTAGTTGGACTTGTCCCAAATTCTCTGCTGCTGTTCAGATCCAGGAAAACAGAGAACTACCATGAGGAGATGGATGATAGTTGCTTTAGAAAGTTTAAGTTTTGAGGATCAGCTACTCAATTTACCCACCCCTTCTATAATTATAATGCACAATGCCATATAATTCAGAAGTGACTAATAAGGCTTCTACTTGGAAATGCTAAAAGCAGATATGATTGATTGACTGTGAAGAAGAAATGTAGAGGTTCCTAAAGTAAATTGGAGCTATTGAAGAAAATGAAGCTGATGGAGCTGATTCAACACCATAAACTTGAATTCCTGAAATAAGTCCTAGATGAGCTTTTCAAGAAGAAAGGTCATTGCATAATTTGCCTGCTGCCTTACCTCATTTTACCTCTATAAAACTGTATAAGCTCAAGTAAAGAGTTACATTATCCAAAATAATAAAACATTTGCCTTGAGTAAGGTACAGAACTTGGTTTTGAAGAGAATAGATGAGGTGATGAGAAGTGGGAAAAAGTAGTGGAACATGCAAGAGGTGTGCTAGAGAATGCATGGAAAGAAGAAGGCATCGTAGAAGAAGTAGAGGGACGTTTTGTAATAAATTGGGTGATTCTAGTGATAGTGAACATAATGAAATGAAAATGAACAGTGAAGAGGAGCAGAAGGAAGAAGTTGATTATCTCAGAGTGCAGCTGTGAGATGGACAGCGAGCTATGTGATGTGGCAACGATGTGCTGACACAGCCTCATGGCAGCAAAAATGTCAATCTCAAGGTATCAATAATATTACCAATTACACTTGATCATTTATTTATCAGTCAATTTGATCATTTGCATTTATATGCATTTTTTGTCTTATTTAGCAAACATATTTTAAACAAGAGTGAGGCAAAGAAAGAAATTTTTCATGGCATTTAGGGAGAACCTTAAAAAACAACATAAATTATGTCATCTTTTCTAACTCTTCTAATACTTCTTGAAACAAAACAATGAAAAATCACTGTACACCTGTGAGTATAGAGGTGTCAAGTAAAAATGTAAAAGAAACCTTTGTGAAACTTAGTTCTGCTAATAACTACAATTTACAACTCAATAGATTTGTAATATATTTGACCATACTTGCGTGGTATAAGGTCCATGAGATAATTTTAAAGCATATGAAGTAGAATGTAACATTTTATCTCTTAACTCTTTAGACTTTACTTGCTTTAACCTTTCCAAAAGTTCTATAGAACTGCCATATTGGACATAATACCTACTTATTGATTATTTTAAAACTTAAATACAGTTAAGAATTCAGGGAAATATGTGACTAAACATAGTAGTGTAATTAAAATTTTTTAAAAATTGTAAAAACTTTAATTCCCCCCCCCCCCTTCTTTTTTCCCTTATTATGGAACTAACACAGTGAAGCTCACATGAATTAAATCTGTCATCTAACACTCTTCATGCTTAAAAATATTTGGTACCGGTTTCAAAGATACGTTCACGGCCGAAGATGGAGATAACGTATCTTTGAAACCGGTACTGAATATTTTTAAGGTTAGTGAAGCATGAAGAGTGTTAGACGACAGATTTAATAGTAGTTTAAATTTGTAGGTACTCCGATTCAAGATTCTCAATCTTAAATTAATGTTGCTGGTATTCCATATCACTTATGCTATATCTAACTTGACTGTATATATGAGAGTTCAGGTTGTAAAAGTATTAAAGGTTAATTGCTTGATTGTCTTATTCTTGCCCATCTTGAAGGGAAGAAATCATTCATTCTTGTATATTTCATATTGAACATTGTTAATTCAACTATCAATATGGGCCAATCAATATATTGCAAGGAAGGCTGGATGGAGTAAGTGTTATGCTCTCCCTCATTGTCACTGGCTTTAAAAAGTCAATGATTAGCCCAAACACTTTGTGAGAGGTGTATGTAATGAGGTACACAATGCCATCAAGGTGTTGAATTTTATTCAATCTGAGGGTTTGAATATCAGAATTTATCCTTACAGTTGTATGGATACAGAATCCATAGTTTTGTTTATATGTATCTTGTTTGCCTTCCTGTTGATTATTAGCCACTATTTTAAAATTCATTGCTGTTTCAGGGCATTTATCTTTTAGTATCATGTACTATTTAGATTATTAGCATTTGCTGGCAGTCTTCTGTTGTCAAACAAACATAAAATCAACAGTACTGATGCTCATGATCCCAACCTAGACTATAAAGTAGCATTTTTTAGTTAAGTTGGAAAAAGGGAGAATAAAATAGAATATTCATGATAGTTTTATTAAAAGTTAATAATTGATTGAATCTAAAGGTACATCTGCTATAATATGTTATATTAACATTTAACTGAAGGAAATACATGATTCCAATTTCAGAATTAAGAGAATGGCAGGAATGAAGGAAACACAGCTTTCAGCAGAGATTGAACTTCTTGAAACTGACACTAAGAAGAAATGGACACGACCTCCAATTTCTATGAATTTTGAGGTAAGGAAAGTTTTAGTTGTGCTGTTTTAATTTACTTCTAATACAGTAGCCACTGAAATGCGGATTAAAAGATAGGAAAACAGCACAGAAGAAGAAAATGGAAGTAAAAATGAGCAATGCCACAAATGCTCAGAAATGAAAATTGTTTCAAATGATTGATATCATTTCCAACTCCATGTGTAGCCACATTATAACAGTAGGTTGGAGAAAGAAAAAAGATGTGATGTTTATGTCTTGTAACCAATGTTCCCTCAACCTTATGCACATATTTCTCTTTTGTTTTTTTATGTAGATTTTTTCACAAATTTTGACAATTAATCTGATAAATTCCAGATTTTTTTCCCTATGGGCCTGGAATCTGTTTTGTTTAATTTCAATAAATATTTAACACTATATTGTTTTGAGATGCTAAGATGATATTGTACTCCTTGAAAATTTTTGAAAACTGAGAAACATCTGTTACAAGCAAATGGAACAATGAGCGATGGTATCATATTTTTGGACTAAAAACCATGGGGTAGAAAAAACATAAAACTATTAAAAACTGCTCAACCAAAGGCTTTAAACATATGAGAAATAATTTACATAAAAAAAAAAGAGTAAAACTTAATGAATTTTGACAGATTCAGAAGTAGGAAGATCTTTATTCATGTTTATCACAATACCACCGGAGTCAACCCAGACACCTACCAAACCAACTTCAATGAATGATCCAGCAGTGGTTTAACAGCTGAGAATATGAACAAGGGTCCATTAAACATGTCCTGAGGAAATCTCTAATAAGTGAAGTCAAAAAAAATGTGTTTAAATAGTTTGAATCACAAGAGATTATTATCAGAAAATTTATTTCTAAGTCTGTCAAGAAGGAGTCTGATGTGTAATTGGTCTGTAGTGATAATTTAGTCATCAAATGTAAAAATGAAAGAATACTTTTGAATCAGTTTTATGATATAACCTTAGTAAATAATGGCATGGAAAAAAATGGATTCCTCAAACCAATCATTTTAAAATGTAAACTATCCATGACAAGCATCAAACCCAAAAATGTCATTTCTATTATTGATATAGATTTTCATGCTTGCACAAGCGAGTTCTTTGTGAATGGCTGCACTGCTGCACTTATTACCTGGCTTGCTTACAGAGTAGTTTAAAAAACATTGACTGCCATGTGTTATTGCAACTGAGTTGGACTGAGTCAACACAATGTTGACTCAGTCTGTTTATATGAAATTTAGAATATAAACAGAGGACATACCAATATGCATCTATGCTTTATTTGCAGTGTGTTCTTAAATGTTGAATCACTAGAAACTGTTTAACTACATTTTATTATTCTGTTCATGTATACTCCTCTCTAAATATTCCCTCAGGGGCCTATTTATATAGGTAGAGGTGTTGGCATCCCCGAGGTCCTGAGTATTCTTTCTACTTCATTAAGTGCCTGTTTGTGCCCGAGGAAGCAATTTATTGCCACCAGGTATGCTCTGGTACCTTTCGTTTTATCATCACTTCATCCTATCTTTCACCTTCTGTTTCCTTTCTTTTTCGTTGGCCTTCTTAGTGTGCTAGACACCCAGGAGTTACTTCATGACCCACTTGTTTCAGTGTTTTTAGGTTTTTTGTCCCCTTTTGTTTTCTTACCTCTCTGGCTGGTCAGGTGGTTACACATGACTCAGTTAAAACAGATCTGGGTGTGACATCATTCCCATTACTGGGATTGCCATGTAGGACCATGTTTTTATTCCGTGGAAAAGGGTGTACAAACATGCATTGGAAATGGTTCCTATGCTATGTCTCATGCCGAACATTTTATCATTTGCAAATGAAGCAAAATTCGTAGGTTTAATATTTGATAGAAAGCTTAGCTGGATATAACTTATTTACCATGCTCTTGATATTTTACACATTTTATGTGGCACATCCTGGGGGGCTGAAGAATTGTGCTTTTGCACCCCTGCACCTCTTACCTCCCTAGTTGGTCAGGTTGTCACACGTGACTTCAGTAAAACAGGTCTAGGTAATGGCATCTTCCATCACTGGGATTGCCACCATGTTTGTATCTTCTGGAAAAGGGTGTACAAACATACTTGCATTGGAAGTGGTTTCTGGTTCCTATGCTACATCTTGTGTCAGACATTTTATCATTTGCAGATGAAGCCAAATTCCTGGACTTAATATTTGATAGAAAGCTTAGCTGGTCTTCCCATATAACTTATTTACCATGATCTTGATTTTTAATGCATTATATGTGACAAATCCTGGGGGGCTGAAGAACCGCGCTTTTGCCTTTTTTTTTTTTTATAATAAATAGTGTTTAATGGCCATTTTTACTACCAAGGCACCACAAGCAGTGGACACTGCTGACACATGGAATGAAATGATATATTGGAAAAGGATTTTCTAAGGAAGGAAATGTTCCAGGCCTAACTTAGGGTATCTCCCCAGCATTTGCCATTTATGAGGACTGAGGAAAACCTGGAAAAAACCTCAATCAGGTAGGATGATCCTGGCAAGATTTGAACCCCAGATATCCCACTCATGAGTTTGCCCCTTAAGGACTCTGGCCATGTGGCGGTTTTTGTACCTCTGCAATGCACTGGTCTGATCTAAGTGTGACAATGACTGCATGGTATATTTTTCTATGAGACCATCTGTTCTTAGTTTAGACAGTGTGCACAATAGAGGCATTCATCTGACTATTGGTGCTTTTACCAGTAACCCCTTAACCAGTGTTGATGCAAAGGCAGCTGAGCCACCTTTGGGATTCTGCAGAAATATCTTTTAACTGGCTATGCTTGCAATCTTTATACCAAGCCCCTACACCCCATGCATGATCTGTATTTTTAATATCACCTTGGATTGTCTGTATGAAATTAATCCTTCTTCTTATCGAGGTTCTTCATGAATTTGACTTCTAACTTGTCCATGTTGTCCCTTGTGGGGAACCACCATCATCTTTTTGGCTGACTCCAGGATTCAGAATTAATCTTGGGATGATAGTAATTTCAAAGTCTATCTCCTGTGTACTGATCTCCAGTTTTTTAGCAACTATTGTTTGCAATTGCTGAACTGAACTTTTATTTTTATTGTTCTAAGAATGAATGCAGATTTAGTTGTACTTTTATGATTGGTGTTGGAAGTGTTAAGTTTTGTTTGCACATTATTTTACTGTGGATCTTTCATCCCTTTTTTGGGCTTTTTTATGTCCATGTGCAGTTTGGTGACTGTGTTTTATTTTCAGACTTACAAAGTGCCTTGCTTGCTCTTTGTCAGCTATCATCCTTCAGTGTAGTGCATCAGGGTGTTCTTAGTGTGCTTTCTGATGCTGACATCAGATTGACCGCTGCCTGGTGCCTGGTCATGCTGGTGTGACTGTAAACAAAACTGAAGATTCTTTCGTCATGTTACCTCAGATGATTTTCCATAATTTTTCTTTCATGCTGGTGCAACAAATGGACTTCTATCTCTGGTAACAAGCTTTAGTACTGCCAAAGGTGGTCAAGAGCATTAAGGTATGACTTGTGAGCAGGAGGTCTGGGGTTTGATTCCTGCTAGATTGTCCTCCCTTGACAGAGGTTTTTTCCAGTTTTTCCTCATTCATAAATGGCAAATGTACTTGAATATGATCCATAGCATGAATTTTATTATGGGAGTTAACATGGATAAGATGAGAATGTTTGAAATATGTGGCAGTGAGCTACATATCTATGTATACTAAGATTTCACTTTCCTCTGTAACAGATGATGATTAACATTAGCATTAGAAAGCCTTGGTTAAGGTTTAACACTCATTTTAAATTCTTATTTTTAATGAATTACCATATTTTATAAACATTTTTGTAAGTCCCAGCTAATTATCATAAACAAATGCTATATAAACTCATTTTTTACAAATCCTGCTGGTGGAAAAATGTGCTTTTAAGGGACATATTTTATGTGAATTTATGAATATTCACATTATTTTATTAAAAATTTATGATATTAAAATTTTTCTGAAATTGCTTTGATATTATTGACTTCTGGAAACTTGCATTCAGTATCCGAATAGAAAAATTGTATGCAGAGTGAAAGTTTTCTGTTAATGAACAACAAAGGGTGATAATGACAACTTTAAAAGAGTCCATGATTCATTAATAGGGCTAAGCATTTCTGATCCTCTTTTGATCCACAAGAGAGGAGCAAGTACTAAATATTCATACAAGTTGAACTGGCTTTTTATGAGATGTTATTGGATGTCTACCCGAGGGTCCCACTTTGTACCTTGGGTCTTTCAGGGGTCTGAAGTCATTTTTTTGTGCCCTCATGGTCATGGAAGAAGGAGGATGAAAGGAAAAGGTTCAAATCACATGAAGGTGCTTCATTAATTGCCTAAAAGTGTTTATTCATACTATAGTTTGTTGTTGGCCACCTCATTGACATTAACACCATGAGCTACATACACTGCCTGAAATTGCATCTACCACCCTAAAGCTACATTGTGGCCTCTCATCTTTCACTTGCTTATACTACTGACTTAAAATCTGGAAAATGCATAAACTAAAGATCGGAACTGTTTCTGGAACTGCCTTCTGGATAATTACTCTACTGTATCTGAGACTGCGTTCTGGAAAATGCCTTCTGGAAAATACTCTACTGTATCTGGGATTGCATTCTGGAAAATGCATCCTGGAAATTACTGTATCTGGGACTGCATGCTTTTGCAAAGTTGTTTCACTTTATATACTAATTTCAAAGTGTCCCCATGTGTTCGTGAGAGCTCAGGGTTCACAGAATAGCGCCCACTAATTACTGAGCCTTCAAAATATTAAAATATTATTGATGAGCTCTTGTGCTCATGTGCATGTCCACTTTGAATTCATCAACTCTTTGACTTCTCATTGGAAAGGTCATGATCATTTGATATAATAATGTCATTGCCAACACCTGTACCTTTGCTATCTTTAATGAATTTCTGAGCTTCTCCAGCAACTAAGGATATAAAAGATTTATTGTTTGGACACCTGCATGCACTTAGCTTTGTCACAGTAGAGAAACTTATTGCTTGAGCCATTAACAGTAAGTGAGAATACAAGAGATTAATGCGTCCAGGTAGCCTGAATAATTTTTGTGATACATGAAATGTTCTTGCTTGTTACTATAGGCTATATAAAATGTTTAATTATTATTACTATTTAAATTATATATAAGTATTCACTCTCAGGCATGCGTGGATATGAAGACCTGTCACAAAATTCAGGCAGCCACATGATGTGTATATTTGCTATAGCACAGCAATTAAAGTACATTGTCAGCCGATAAGATACGTTGTTAATTTACATGCTTGCCTATAATTCAAAAAATACTAATAAACAATGAAAACTGGAAACCAGATTAAAAAAAACACAATTACCCACTTTAACTATTGTGATGTTCTTCATAATTACCTTTTATTCCAATATTAAATATGGGAATTTCATATATATTTTGTTTTCAATACAATGAAAATTTTAATTAATGAATCTGTATAACTTCCACTTTACCACTAATTGCTAAGTACAATTCATCTGCAGTGATAAAGCATCATCTAATGGATTTATTGAGAACTAAGCCAGCTTGGAACTGGATTTTAGGAGCAAGCATATCAAAGGTGCCAACAAAAGCTGTTCCTACTGTATATACTTTGTCTCCATCTTATTGCATTTACATTATTACATGACAAAACATGCTGTGAATTAATAATAGACTCTTTCATACTATTCAAATAGTCAAACGGTATGATGGTGTAGTATCAGTGCAATTTTGCCGAGCTGACATTCACCTTTGTATAGGGAAGTTCATATCAATGCCCTTGCTGCTGAAAGTGAAAGGCTGTACAGGGAACACTTTACCAATAGGCACCATCGGCCATGATGAGTGTTTGTTTCTGTAGATCGGCAATCGTGGGTAACTGATGTTGTAACCAAGAAAATAGGGAACAGGTAACATGAGCACCATTCCCACACCCGAGATTGAACAGGAAGTACTGGAACGTACTGCAGCAGACTGCAATACAAGTAACTTGTCATGTAAATATATATAAAATCATCATTTAATAATAAATGTAAATGATTTAAAGACTAAATGTAAATAAATATATGTAATGATTACTATAAATAATTCAGAAAACAATAATAGTGATGAACAAGTTTAAGCCCACATCTCCTTAAGTTTTTCAGACCCTAGTTTCCATGTCAAAATGTTCAGTAGAGCACCTTGTTTTCCTGTTTAATTTTTTGCATGCTTTTACTGAAACACACTGTATATATAAATTTTATGGTATTTATGCTGAAACACAAAAATGTAAATCATTCGTCTTCATTTTCCAAATAAATATCATATTAAATTAATTATTATAGTTAATTTTCTATTTGTTTTGAAAAGAAATATTGCCTTAAAATTCAACAAGCTTTTGCAATTTATATATACTAAACATTTTATTTGCAAAAAATAAGGAATAAAACAATTTATACATGGGTAGAATTTGAACTTTGATAGATTTCATGTTAAACAGCTGCCTTTAACTGCTTGATTATCAGATTGCATCTGTCATGGGAAACTTGATGTTACTGGTGTTGACAGAATTAGGGTAAAGGCTGCAAGACCCATGTGCTGAGATGTGCCATGAATCGAGCACTGAGCCAAGCAGAACTTGAATCAAATTAATGCTTTATATATATATAAATTAACACTAATAATAAAAGTAGATAAAGATAAAACACAGAGAAAGAGTCACACTTGAAATTGCTATATTTTGAACTACTGCAAGTTCTTCAATGGCAAGAAGCTAGACCAATATATATATATATATATATATATATATAAATAAATAAATAAATAAATAAATAAATCTTAGGGTGTATATGTAGTAAGAGGTATGGGTGGAGAAGATACCAATAATTATGCAACAGAAAATATCCAGAATCTTCATACCTTCAAAGAGAGTAAAGTATATATGATGTAGGCTTTTGCTGCTAAAGTTCATCATGGTGAAAGTTTTTCGGCTTATCATGCATCATAAGCTGAATAACTTTTACCAAAAGTAATATACAGATTTACTGTAGAATTTCTAAGCAACTGGGTCTGTTCTAGATCTTAAAAAGGTGAAGTGAAAATGGCATGTTTTTAATGCAAAAAGAAATCTAATGAGTTTGGTGCTTTTTTAGAGGCATGGAGCACTTAGCAAAACAAGGGAATTGTGAAAATATGCTTATAATGCCACAAGACTTCTTACATTCAAGTCATAAAATTTGTTAGTTCCCATACTAACTGGACATGGAATAAACAATTAATTTTTCAACAATCTGTCATTGATGGAATAATCAAAACTTTATTAATTTTCTCTAGTGACTAGGCTTGGCTTAATCTCAGCCAGTACGGTAAAATTCAAAAAAGTACCTACTGGAGTACTGCAACAAATCTATACAGAATGATTAGACTTTTTTTCTTTAACTGTACAGTAAAACCAGATACATAAGTTTAATATTAACCCCTATTTTGCTGATCTGATAGAAGAGACTAATTATGAACACTTAATGCCAATGCCACTGCTCAAATATAAAAAATTTCAGTGACTGCAGTTATTCAATTTTTGGCACTCGAATAGTGAATGGCGGTTTGTAGCCTCCAAGATGTTCCTGTTACACCTCCTGTTGTAAATAGGAAAATAAATCCTAGGGCCCAAAGTGATGGTGTTATATAGGTTATTTTTGATCCATAGATTGTAGTATGAATCTGTATAATATGTATTAAATGGAAAGCTTAAAGATAAAATGTTTCAAAATAATCTGCTTACCATAATGAATTTGAAAGAAAATGTCAGAACTGAAATTTATAATAGATCATATGAAGAGCTACATCAGGTTTCTTGAACAAATTCTGAAGGTATGAAGCACATATAGTGGTAGATTGGTTAACGTTTCCAGAATAAGATGTAAATAAAAGTATGTACATGATTGTTTTTAAACTGTAAGTGTATGTTGTTATAAGCATATGATGTAGCTTGTGAGTAGTAAATACAGGCATAATCACTATTAAAAAAAAATGTGTAAACTATCGTAACATGATGTTAAAATTCCCCTGTCTCTCTTTCTCTAATGTCATAATGCTTGAAATTGTGTTTTATTGTTTTCTGAAAAGTAGCCTTCAGAAAAATATAAATATACTGTTTATGCAAATCTAATGTGCACTTTTTTGTCTAAATATATTAAAAATGTGTGTACATTAGATTCAAGTGCAAATCCGTTCCATAGTTCGCTGGTAAATTCATTCAAATTTATCATTTATTATTTCATAATGCATTGCTGCAACTCTTGACTTTGTTACATTATTGTTGGCCTATTATCACAGAGTGTTTGAATAGTAGGTAGTCACAAAATGGAGTACAAACAGAGAAGAACATTTAATTAAGATCATTGGCTCCACTTGTTTAAATGTAGTACCTGTTTCATGGACCTTTATTGTCATCCTCAGCTACCATCTATGATACTTGTGCTTCCAAGCTTTTTAGAGCTGTTATTACTCTTCTAATTGCCTACCATTTACCTGGCTGGTCATCTGAGAAGAGCTCTACAAATATTGTCGCCAGGAAAGCTTCACATCAAGATACGTATGCATTATAGATTACGAGTGTAAAAGTGGTAAATCAACATATTATGGTGGTAGCACCTCTTGAGTAGCTCATTGCTTTGCCAAACCTTGTCATAAAGAATAAGTTAAAGTTATATTATCTCATGGTTAAGCAGGAAGATGTTGAGCTTTATTCTCAACTATTTTGTTCAAGTGCTTATAAAGTCTTTAAATTTCAATAATCATTAATATAGCGATAGAATTAGAAATAAATGGTCAAACATTTTAACTTTTCATTAAATATTAAAATGGTTTTAGCTGATGTTGGATGGCATGGCATATTTTGGAATTTGGAATCCAGTAAAAATTATATAATTCAGTATGCATCATCAGTATATGTATATAGCAAGATTATGCTTAGGAATATCTTTATAAACAATGTATACAGTTTTTTTCACACTAACTCCATTCACTTACATAAAATTTGGACATATGTTTCGGGAGCGATCCCTCCCATCTTCAGCCTGTTGACAAACTGTTGTTAAACGTGGCGGTTGGGTCTCTTGATGTTCTTGTGGCAGCATCTGTTGGTTCTATTAGGATGCTGCCACAAGAACATCAAGAGACCCAACCGCCACGTTTAACAACAGTTTGTCAACAGGCTGAAGATGGGAGGGATCGCTCCCGAAACATATGTCCAAATTTTATGTAAGTGAATGGAGTTAGTGTGAAAAAAATTGTATACATTGTTTATAAATATATACCACTCCATTGTCAACAGCTTCGTAAGTACATTTAATTGAGTTAGGAATATCTGTTGATTTGAAGAGCATTCTATCACTTTATCAGATATTAGCATTAGGCCTTTGATAACTGAAATGAAAATGAAGAATGCAAATTTTCCCAACATAGTGAGGGTTATAGCAATGTTTATTTAAATGATAGAAGGCAAAAATTATTACACTTTGATTTTGTAAATGGGCAGTATGGCAGTGATAAATTCAGTTATATGTACATGTGTGTGTGCATGCATGTATATCATTATGGTCATGCTGTTGTTAGCATTTTATAACTCAGTGTTCATATTAAATACGATTAATTAAAAAAAATGTAATTGTGTGTATTGAGTTCAGGAATTGACTTCACTAGTTAATTTAATTTAAAGCATTTGTGTATAAGCATATATTTCTCCATTCTTTAGAATATACCTCAGTTCATTTTTGTACCTATGTGCTAAAAATAATCAGCAGACTAAGATCAACTAATGCTAATTTTTGTAAAGTTAGGAATTCTAATGCCAACTCAGTTGTTGGCCAGGCATTGGAGTTTCACATACAGGCAGTGGAGGGTAGTAATACAGTCCATTTGAAAAGTGTGCACCAAATATCAGCAGGCTACATTACACTGAGTGATAAAGGCGAAGATTGGGATGGAATGATAATGGAGCAACAGCAGAATGAATGGCAGGGCAAACTGAGTACTCGATGAAAACCTGTTCTGCACTAAATCCCATTTGTGGCTACTGGGATTAAAACTGGGTCATCTTGGTTATGTAGAAGCCATCTATCATGAAATTGGTGCAATTATTTTATTGAGAAGGAAGTTTTCCTCCTACTTATTTCATATTTGGGAGACATTTGTTGTAGTCCATCTTGTCAACAGCTGTTGGTCTGAAGGGTGTTACTAAACTGTATATAATCTTTGCTCAGTCATCGCATATTCATTGTTTGTCATCTTAGGTCCTTTTTTTAATGAATTCATGCCTACCTGCAGATTTGCCCATTGATATACTGTTGAAATACTTGTAGTAAATTGATGTTGGAGCAATTTATTTCTCCTAACATTAATTTTATCATTTTCAGGCTTTATGGAAAAGGTCTCTAATAAACAATGTTATCTAAACAAATAGGAATCTGAAGGTATATAGTTTTGAACTGTTTTCCTAGCATGCTATCACTAGTAGTTCATGGGTTCTATAAGAATGTATTAAATATGTTCACACTAACTCCACTTATTTATACAGCATTAGGACATGTTTCCATATAATCGCTCAGGTGTGGACCAACTACTCGATTTGGTGGCTGGATCCCAAGGTTTTCTGTAGCAGTCTTTGGTGGTTTAAATAGGAACTAGCTGAGTTTATCCATGAGCGGAACATCAAAATTCATTAAGTTTTTCCTGTTTTATATGATGAAAATTTTTTCCCAAGTAGATAGTTCTATTGCGTTGTGAAGTCCTTTCAGCTGCTTAGCCCCTGGTTTAATTTCATGATGTTGAGACCAAAAGTGAGGGAGAAAGGAACATATTAGGGATATTCCTTAATATTCCTTTAAACAAATGGATAAATCAGCAGTGCTAGTTCACTTTTGGACCCAAAATGATGAAATTAAACCAGAGGCTAAGCTGCTGAAAGAACTTCATAACCCAATAGAGCTATCTACTTAGATAACTCTTCTTTGTTAAAACTTACTTGTGATAAATTCACTACATTATTCTGTTTCTATATCGTTTTTTTTACTAGTTTTGTGCAAATTTTTCAATTTCCCAAATTTCTTTTTCTGAATATTTACTTTTTTCTTTACTCTGATTTTTATATACTCTAGTGCATTCCTTATTAAGTTGTCACAAATGACATTATCTAACTTTTTGGTCATCTCAAGTATATGTCATATAATTTCAAATCTATGTCAGCTAATTTAGCATAATGTTTTGCTTTTTCCATGTGGATTACTTTCTTTTCAGCTGTTAATTGGTCCTTACTGTTATGGTTATATTTAACTATTTTCGTAACAAATTTTGGACAGATAGGATGTTTAAGACACAAATTTAAAAAATGTATGTCTGCAGCTATCAGTCTACTTTTCCTTTAAGTTTTATGTGGTATTTAATATCCTTCTTCAAGTTATAAAAGTTGTGATTAAAATCTCTCATGTGTAAATCTTCCATTTTCTTATTCGGTAAATGAGTCAGTTTCTCCTAGTCTGTTCCTATGTGGTTTGAAAACTTTCGTATTTAATTTAAGGACTTTTGAAAAATAAGACTTTTTAAAAATTCTGTTGGAACTCGCACAGTGAAGCTTGTTAAATGTAAATTATATCTAATCTGTCGTCTAACACACTCTGATAATTAATTAGTTCATGGGTTTTCAAGAGCCAAGTTATTGCATAATGTTAAAATCAAATCAGTCCAAATGGAAAGCATCCTCTAATGTGCTGGTTTGTGCAAAGTCTTCAGATTTGTCTTCACAGCAGTTTATTTATTTGGTATATTCAGGGCCATGTGTCCCTCCTTAAGTACCTTACTCCATCTCTGTGAAATAAATGTCTCAATAGTTACAAATATGGCTCTTTTATTTATTGAAAATTGGCACCGATATTGTTTGCATCTTTCTCTATCTCTCTAGCAATGTTCATGTACCCAGTGCAGACTACTGCTTCATTCTTTCAACATCATCCCCATAACTTATAACAAATTTTTTAAAATTCTGTTGGAACCAATGCAGTGAAGCTAGATAAAATATAAATGATTATCCGTCAAGTAGGTCTAGGATGGAGAGGATTCTGTTCAATCCGGTCCCTCTATATTTTAAAAGTAAGTTAAGCACTAGAGTGTATGAGATGATGTATTGGATAATCATTTATATATCATCCCCATATTTTCAACAAAGGAAATGTGTGTGGGGTTAAGACCAATCCTGTTACTTTTGATCTTAGTAATGTTGTGGATTCATTATCTAGTTGGTGTTTTTTTTCCTCCCAAAAATAGTTTCCTGTGATTGCTAGATGGTTCTTGGGTATTTTTTTTGTGTAATGCAGATTAAATTTTATAATTGGCATGTGGCTGCAAATGCTTGACTTTTTTAAATAACCAGTTTCCATTATTGCTCGTTTTAACAGTGGTCTAGCTGTGCATTTGCTAAAAATGATTTAATTAATATGAGAATGTTAGAATGTTTTATATGAAATGCCATCAGGAATGACAGACTAACATGCTGGAATTGCTGTCTATTGAGAATATTTATTCCAGACTTCAACAAGTGGGTTATTGAGAAATTTGCTTAGCCTAAAACTAGGAAGGTGGAATTGATATACATTGGAATACAAAGTATGTTAGCATTAATTAATTAATTTAAGATATATTTCAGATATATCCACGTCCTTTTAATGCCCCAAGATGCCATTGCCTATATTGTTTTAGTTTTTTCATCTGGAAGGACATATGCTAGATGGTTTATAATACAACCATGGACATTATATGACATATGTCAAATGCAGAATTGAAAAGTTCCATCCAGAAAATGTTGGGCACATTACATGTTTGGTAGATTGGAATTGCAAGTGAAAAGCCATTTTATAGTGTTCAAGATTGTTGTGATACAAAAAGTCATTCTAATTGATTTCAATAGTAATGTCTCCTGCCATGCTATATGTGGATCCTGTTGGTCTAATGGTAACCATACTTGCCTCGTAACCCAACATCTTGAAATCATTCCTGGCCAGGATCGATGAATTTTTTCAGGTGTAGAAGTGTTAAGTATGGCTTCCTTCGGAAGGCAAGTAAAGTCATGGGTCTCATGTTGTAGATTTATGGCACTTAAAGAACCTCAAGCCTAAAAGAAAAGACCTCTGAGGGAAATTGATTGGCTGTTTCACACCCTGAACTGAATGGGATGCTGATCTGAGATGTTAAAGAGCATCTGTAAATAAACCAAATCAACAAAAAAGCCATGCTGTATTGGCTTAGGGCAAATTTGGAAAACCACTTGGAATTTCACATTAAAAATTAGGAGGCCTTATCTTTGCTGTCTGTATAATTTAGATTGTGCACATTTGCAGCATTATTTAAAAAAAAGTATGGGGAGAGCAGCACTTTGCATTAGATTTTGGGTTCTAATGATTACTTTTACAAGAATAATTAACTTTTGTTCATAGTTAAAAATTACACTTTGTTTTGGTTTTACTTTCTGTTGTGAATATTTCATTGTGTAGCAGATATTTCAGATATTGCCAAGTACAGATATTAGATTCTTGGCTAATACAGTATTTAATATTTTTGGCTACAATGATATACTTTTATCACTGATTAGAAAATACAGGTTTATTACTATGTGTAAAATAAAACTTGTTTATATGATAGGCTGCCTGAGATTAAGATTATATTTCTACTGATTATTGCCATATTTTGACTGAGTCAAAGCCCAAGAGTACAAACTTGCCTACTTGTTAGCCAGAGATTAGTGTAACTTTATTGACTCCATTAGTATATAATGTCTTTGCACATGAAGCTAAAATACTGAAATATGTTTCCTTTTATCTTTGTTTCAGGTACCATTTGCTCCTTCAGGATTCAAAGTTCGTTACTTAAAGGTATTTGAACCTAAGCTGAACTACTCAGACCATGACGTTATTAAATGGGTTAGATATATTGGACGCAGTGGATTATATGAGACGCGTTGTTAAGCGAGCTTATACACACTGGCATTAGATCTGATTTTGATGATAAGCTGTATACTGAAAAAAATGTCATTCCATATGAAATGATTGTATAACAGAGGAGTGCATAAACATAAAATGTTAGATATTTGATGTATCTGATTTGTCATAAATGTGAAAGTAAATGTAGATTAAAAAGAAATAGTAATTTCATTGAAAAAATATATTGTATATTTAGACCTATATTGTATTATAAAAACACAAATATGAATAGCTCCTGACCAGAGTATGTGTGTGCTGTTTTGGTGCCTCTGTAACATTCTAAAGTTAAAATGTGAAATGTGTACAGTGAGCTCATTTCCAGTTTTTTTTTTTTTTTGTTTCCCCCCCCCCTATTTATGAACTTTAAAGGTAAGCATAAAATAGTATAATTCTGCAAAATGCCGTATGTGGAAATAAAGCATTTATGAAATAAATCTGAAGCATATTTCCATGCACAATTAAAATTAGCATTATCAGGTAATAAAGTGGAATATTCTGAAGGAAATTGGGATGTGCTGGAGTTTTACTATGTCTAAATCTTGTTCAGCTACCCTTATCCCCCATTTATTTTTCATTACTATTGGAAACTAGCTATTCGAATGGTAAAATGTGTATGTGAAAGATTACAAATAAAGGCTATTTTAAAGAGGCTAAATATAGTGTTTGAATACTCCCGCCATAAATGCTGTCTGCTTACCGTGTTTGCTGCATCGGTTTCTTCTGTGATTTGCTGACTGAAAGGATGGCATGAATTTGTACTTTCTGAAGATAAGTGTCAGAATGTGCAAGTGCCACTTAGAATTATCTATGTAAGGCATTCGAAAATCATAGGATTAGGATTACCTTCACAAATTTAATTGATATCCTGTTGCTAAACAGTTCAGACATACCAACCTTAGCAAATACACAATGATTTTTTTAAAATTTTGTTTTAAATTCTAATTAATAGTTAATAAAAACGAAAGAATTTAGTATATTTAAATGCGTAATGAATAGGAAAACTGGAATAAAGGCACTATATTTAGCTTACGATTGGAAAGGACTGTTATATATTTCTGTGAAAAAATATGTAGAGTTGGCTGGTTCTCCTGATGCATTGTGGGTAGTAACACAGTGAATTTCGCCAGGAAAAGTGGTGCTTCGTGATGGATTTTAATAATATGTGGTGAGTACAATCGCTACTAAGATGATGGTTTGGTTTTTAGGGCTAGTATATGTGGTGATCATGTTTTGCTTTCAATATATTCAAAAGGAGTTTCATTTGTGCTGTTTGGAAGCTATGTCGTCAGCAGGCAATAAGCAATGTCATTCGTTTATTTAGCATACTATTTTAAAAATTGCTGTTACAGCATCTCAATGTGCGACGCATTAGTTCATAATCAAATTACGACAACCGTAACCGACTGTTTTCTAAATATTTGCGCCAAACTCTGATTTCAGGTAAAAACATGTAGCTACAGGTGTGTCATGAACTTGACGAGCCTGCCACTCCTCCTTTTGATATGTCAATAAGTGCATTAAACATTTGCATGCTTCAAACGAATTGAAGGACTGACTGTCATGACTTCATAGGGAAGTTGTCTGTTAAAACAATAATAGTTGCATATCGTTACGTCGTTTCTCGAAACTTTGTGAAACCATTCTACCCGGTTCAGTTGCTTTCGCCAGTAGATAAACATAAAACTAGAGGTTACTTGCGTTTCCAGCTTTTTATATCTTATTCAAAACATACCCATTGCATAAAATTGGCTTTGCATGAAGACTAATATGAGTTCATACATCATGGTCGTAATTGGGAGGATAAATGGGTCAACCAGGTATCTACCAATCAATTAAGTTATTCCGTTTGTAGACGCGTTGCTTAAAAATAGATATTGAATTAAGGTATTTTTAAACATTAATCTTATGATCTCTTACAAAAAAGCAATTACCAAGAATTCAGTTGTCATTCATTAATCGTATAAACTATTTCATGTTTTTCTTAAAATGTGTAAAACTGTTCTTTTGTGTAGATACTATGTTTTACTAGCATTTTGTAAACTCTAGCGACTGAATAGGAAGAAGTGAAGGTTTGATAACTGTTCGTTCATTAGTGTAAATAATTGCATTAGTTTATTTCCGTGATTGCCTTTTTTCTTCCCTTCCACTATTTCCCTTCTCCAGTCTTCAGTATTTCAAGAAAACACAGTTTTTACTTCTAGATATTGTCATGTTGTATCTGTCTTAGCACATTACCGTTTTCCATTGTTGTAGCAGGTGGAGCGTAAAAAAAATGCACAAAGCATTGTTCGCGAACCGCCTGTGGTCCCTCAGTAGTAAAAACGGAGGTTAAAAACTATTAAAAAATTGTTGGCGAAAATTAATTTATAACATGCGGCTGTCTAAAGTAAATCCTTCGGAACTAGATTGTTTTTGTAAGGTAATAGAATTTTAAGATTTTTTTTTTTAAAGTTTTGAGCTGTTTGTTTATATACTTTAGTATTGTGATTTTATAATAGCTAAGTGGCAACAAGAATAAAAATATACATGAAAAATATTCTACAAAAAAAAAAAATATTTGTCCTTTTTGTTGTTCGTGAATACAGAATGACTCATTTAAAATTAGCATTTATTTATTTCAATAAGAATGACGCGAACAATAATTTGCTCCACTTTAAATGTGGAGTATCGCTAGGAGATTGGTAACCTCTGCAGTAAATGTTGAAAATTCCCTATCTCCTCCTGAAGCTATAGCTAAATATCAGTTCTTGATCGTTTTTGTTGGAGTTTTTTTGTTGTTGGTAATATTGTGCTTTTGATCGTCCAGTTCGTGAGCGTTTTGCGTACTCTCTTCAATTCTATAGGAAAAAGTTCGATGTTGTCTTATTTGGAAATTTCCCTGTTCGGAAACTTTGAATGAGCACAATGGATTGTTTTGGTGCATGGCATTTGGCAAAAATAGTCTTGACGCAGCTCTACATCATCCAGTTTTTTAACAAACCCAATGAAAATGGTTTGGTACTTTGCAGTATTCACAACCTCATCGGATAAAAATCTCTTTGCGGACCAAACCCCGACTTTCTTGGGTGCATATGCGTTTCATCAATGGCGTTTGGTTTTAGTGCGGCCCAAATGCTTGTGTTCTGTTAAGTTTGCAAACTTCTCATCTGTGAATCGTGTGAGACAATTTTGAGCAATGAATATCTGAAAACGTAAGTAATGGTTTACCGTTTGGCTATCTGGCTCCTGCAACTGTTTGATAGTCAGCAGTAACACTACATGGCTTTAGGTTAACTTTCTTCATAGTTCTCTGACATACCTGAGTTTGTTTACCTGGTCTACAACTTAATGACAGTTCATCATGCCCTGACGTCTGCAGAATCGTCGGTAATGCAGATGAACAATGCTTCACAAGAGTTTAGTCATTTCCAACTTTTGTACTAGTACTGAGTTCATTTGGAAAGGATTGCTAATTCGCTTTGGTATGCCCTTTCCGTAACTGTGATCGAGTTTATATTGCAGTAATTTTTCATACGGAACAGTCAATGCTATAGTATATTTTACATTTTCAAAGCACCAAATAGAATATGGCAAAAACAGCCGGTCAGTGGTGTCAGGTTATGTGCTTTTTTTATTTGGTTTATTTATAGAAACCCTTTAACATCTCAGGTTATCAGCGTCCCATTATATTCAGGGCGTGAAGCGGCCGACAAATTTTGCTCAGAGGCCTCTTCTTTCAGGCTTGAGGTTCGTTTTCGTGCCGTAAATGTACGACACGGGACCCACTGGTTTGCTTCCCTAGGGATTTTACGCCCGAAAAATCCATCGATCCTGGCCGGGTTTGAACCCGCGATCTTGGGTTTAGAAGGTAAGTATGGTTACACTACACCACCAGGACCGACCACGTAATAGAAACTATGACACACTAATTAAAAAAGTTTTTTTTTCCCAGAAATATCATCATACATTTTTGAATAATTAAAATGATGGAAAAATAAAAATAATGTAATATAAAATAATCAAACTATGTGTTATATTATATTACGGAATACAAAAACAGCAATTAAAAACTCTTATAATAAAACAAACATGCAAACCCATATCTCTTTAATCTCCACTTTTTTCTCTGCAGAGTGCTAATACAGGCCTTATTTAGTGTGAAGTTCTTTAACACCACTGTATTAATTATACACGAGACAAAAGTTCTTTCAAATCCAGTAAGCGAGAACGCATACACTATATTAGTCTATACACTATATACATGATGAATTCGTTCTCTCTGTACAAATTAATGCAAACACTATTATATACAATATACTTCAGTAGCCACCACCATCGTTGAGTGAGGTTGTATACTGTCCTCTCTGTCATAAGATTAAGCATATTTCCTGTAACTGGAAAGTGCGCACTTCCACCCCCATCTGTTGCACACTGTGTCGTTAGTAATAATCCATTCATTATTTATATTTCTTAATTTAGTTTTGTAAAGACCGATTTTGCAGGAGGGGAGGTAACTGTCACAGGACGCACTCGAACGTGACAGTGAGAATACATTTAGAGCAAATTTTGCTACTTTTTGAAATTCATTTGCTGCGTCAATATCACAATAATCTTCAACGTAAGTTCAATGTTTGTGAACTTTCATACTTATAACTTTGATTTCTTCTGGAAAATTAATATGGGGTAATTTTCTCCATTGGTCATCAACAATTTATATAAGTGCTTTGTCACTAGGATTAATTATCCCGGGAATAGCAGAAGACGGATCTTAAGGCGGCTTCCTTCGGAAGGGAAATAAAGCCGTGGATGTACGGCACTATAAAAATTCAAACCTGAAAAAAGAGGCCTCTGAGCAAAATATATGCCGTTGATTTGATTTGAATGGGACGCTGATGACCTCAGATGTTAAAGAGAGCCCGTAAATAATAATAATTAAAAAAAAAAAAAAAAAAAAAAAAAAACTGAAGGAGCAAGCAAGCCAATTTTTTTAAGCATAAGGTATAAAATGTAATTTTAGCGGGGCCCCCATTGTTTTAGCACACGTTCTTTCACCACTTACAGTGAAAGCTGTCGAGTCTGTGGTGGCTTCAAAATCTTACGAACATAACAGAAATTTGAAATTCAGCTAGCTGAACTGATACTAAAACTAAGTAAATGTTTCTTACGAGACCTTCAAGTGTGACCTAGGTAAATATTTACAGAGATGGAGAGAATGACATGTACACTTTTGAATAATAATTGCCGGTAAGACATCAACCAGTCTTTATAATTTTTCCCCCCTTTTGATTCTAGCATGTTGCCTCATTATTGTGTTACAGTCATTACCCAATGTTATTGACGGGTACACCAGCTTTCTCGAAGTCTAATAAAGCATAAAAAAGCCGCTCAGAAGTTCTGCTGATGCTTCAGAGTCACATAGGCCGAAAATCTGAACTAATTTTCAGAACTTTGTTACCACTGATTTTGCATCTTGATTTGAAAAAGAAGGGCGGGGAGAGGAAGAAAACGTATGCTTAACATTTTTATATTACCTACATGTGTACTTTCATCAGTTATAACGCTGAATCTACTGATTTTAAGAGACTCAAATTTCTTTGGTATTACTTTGATCGAATAATTTTCTTTACAGTATTAGTGGCTTTCTTACTTCACAGCTTGAGCAACTTTAAAATCACTGAAAAAGGCTAAAAAGGTACTAGTTCAGCTTCACTCACTTGTTTGAGGAGTATTTGTTTTTTATCCACTACACTGGAAGAGTGTCTTCTGTCTGGAACTATAGCCAGCATCTTTCTTTAATTTTTTATGTCGATTGCTCGAAGCATGGTTTTTGTAACTAATCTCTCAGCCACAAACTCTATTTTACATAGTTTACAAGTAGTTTTGTTAATATTATTCTTAACTGAAGCTAAACAACCTCGAAACTCCGGTTCATTTTTCCATTCCACAATATATATTTGTTGGCAGTGTTTATCTTTTCTTTCGCTATCTACTATATATATATATATATATATATATATATATATATATAGGGTGGATATATGACTTTTTGTTTACTTTTACAGTTATTTCATCTTCTTGCACTCTTCTTCATTCAATCTGATCTGATTAAAAATTAAAATGAACAGTAATCTTAAAATTAAAAATTGTCCCCACCGACATTGTCTCACGTTACTACTGATAGTTTGACACTGATTTGCATCTTTTTACAACCATTATTTAAATTTCTTAAGCAACAATCATTGTTAGACGCAGGTGGGCATGTTCCTTATGTTAAGTTGGTCCTAGTGATCTAATGGAAAGCATAATTACCTCGTAAACCTCGTAAACGTAAAATTACTGGTTCAATCCCAGCCAATGTCATTGATTTTTTTTTTCGGGCGTAAATAATATTAAGTTTGGTTTCCTTCGAAAGGGAAGTAAAGCTCTGGGTCCCATATTGTAGGTTTATGACACTTAAAAGAACCTCAAGCCTGAAAGAAGAGGCCCCTGACTCTGAGCAAAATTTTTCGACTTTTTCACGCCCTGAATTGAATGGGGCGCTGATAACCTGAGATGCTTAATAGCGGACTTATTTGTTATATCAGTGTCTGTTATAAAATGGTGGAGGAGGAGGAAGAAAAATGTAAATAATAATAATAATAATAATAATAATAATAATAATAATAATAATAATAATAATAATAATAATAATAATAATGCATTGGGTATCAGTTGATGATCAGCCGGTTCAACTGGTCTGCATAGTGTTGCTGCGGTGCAATGGATGCAAGAGGCTCTAAGGGATCACCATGAAATATGAATGGTGTTTAACAGTTTTGCAGCTTTAGATGGACAGATCATATTTTGTTACTTATGCAGCAACAGATGTGTTTAACTGTAGCACAATACGTGCATAATGTTTGAAAAGACTGAAATTGCGGTGATCTTTGAATGGTATTTAAGTGTTACAGCTTCAAATGGACGGATCTGCTTACTTATTAAGTAATTATGTGGTAAATTGTAGTACGTAAAATGCGTGCAATGTTTGGAAATACCGAAACTGTTACAAACTATTCTCTTGTATCTGATAAATGCGGATATTAATGAAATGCCCCATAACACTTTCCTAGATTGTAGAGGTGTCTTAAAAAGGAATTTGAGATAAGGACATTTTTAAGATATACGTGAATTTTGTGTACAATTAGAATGGTTTTGATAAAAAGGTAATAAAGAACATTTATAACCATTATTGCCATGTAGCTATAATATGTATAATCGCAACGCCACGTATGGCCGAGGGCGTTAAGGCGCGAACTCGTGAGCGGGATTCGACCGTCCTCCCTGACTGGGGGTTTTTCCAGGTTTTCCTCAGTCCTCATAACTGGCAAATGCCGGGGAGGTACCCTAAACTTAGGCCTGGAACGCTTCCTTCCTTAAAAAAATATCCTTCCCAATTTATCATTTCATCTCATATATCATCAGTGTCTACCGCCTTGGTGCCTCAGTAGTAATAACGGGTGTTAAACCCTACTTATATATATATATATATATATATATATATATATATATAATCGCGCTGCTAGACGTTTGTTCAGTTGACTTCAACTTTTCATTGTCTTCCTATAATTTTTTATTGTCTATTTTTAAATAATGTGAAAGCTCATTGAATTTTTTTAGTCCTTCAATCATAGCAAAATGCCCAATTTTATAAATCTGAGGGGAAAATATACACCCTCCCTCCACAATTCCAGTTTTAAGTTCCTATATTCCATTCCATAATGGGAGATCGCGGAAGTGTCAGTCCATATCAGAAATGAATTCCAATCAGGTGGAGGGATATCATACATGGGTGTTAATCTCTGAAGTACACATACGTAGGAAAATTTGCAATAGTGTTATGAGATAGATAACAAAATGTACGTGTCTATCACTTGTCAGAGTTTATCTAGCTTTTATCGCGTTTTATAATTAAGCATGCTGGATGAAAGGTTAACATAATTTCAACCTGTCACGGTATCTAAACGTGGAACCTCCAGGTTATCTCGCAGTCAAGTTATCTGTCTCTCTCTATCCAGATGCAGTGTGAACTGAGTTGATGAGAAACAAGGAAATATGGTGAAATTCAGGAAACCTGATTTACTGCACAGCAAACTAATTTAATTCATTTTATAAATTATTATTGTACGTTAAGGGAAGCAACAGCGTATTTCTAGCCAAAATGTGAGAAAAATGAAAATCCTCAGATGCCCAACCAACAATTTTTTGAACGTACCAAGAAAATTAGATAGATGGTATGAACAGCTTAGATTGATCGTAGTTGCCTGAAAGGGAATTTAAAATATTTTATTAAGCATAATCATATCATTTATTTAATTGACTTACGTAACTATCATCTACATTATACTACCAGCAAATGCACCAGTTCTATTTTAATTGCAGGAAAATAAAGCTTATAAACACTTAAAATAAACGTGCATAATAAAAACATGTTTTGTCTTATTGCTTATTTCGGAAATGAGCTCATTAATGTAGGAGGCTCATGAATAAGATGCATCTGCGAAAATATTCAGGAACAGCACATTTAGTTCCTCAGCTAATTCTTGTAGATATACCGCCACGGGTGGTGGAGGTCGTTAAGGCGCGGACTCGTGATGTCTGGGGTTCGATTCCCACCAGGACCGTTCTCCCAGACTGAGTTTTTTCTCAGATTTTCCTCGGTCTTCATAAATGGCTAATGCCGAGTAGGTACCCTAAACTTAGGTCTGGAACGCTTCCCCCTCCCAAAAAAAAAAAACAGTTTTATCATTCCATCTCATGTATCACCAGTGTCCATCTCCTGTAGTTTTTTTTTTTTTTTTGAGTAGTGTTAAACGCCCGTTTTTACCACTGAGGGACCACAGGCTGTGGGCACTGGTGACTGTATTGGGTAAGGATTTTTTTAAGGAAGAAAATGTTCCAGGCCTAGGTTTAGGGTACCTTCCCGGCATTTGCCATTTATGAGACTGAGGAAAACCTGAAAAAAACTTCAGTCAGGAGGACGATCCTTAAGGGTTTCGAACTCCAGACCTTCCGCTCACGACTCCGCGCCTTAACGACCTCGGCCACCCGTTCAGTTCGCCTGTAGTTAAAACGGACGTTAAACACTATTAAAATTGTAGAGATGAATGATAGGATCATTCATCAACTTTAGTTGCATTTAATATATTCAATTCCACATCGACTGCCATAAATGCTCAACACAACGATTAAAATGAATTAATGAATCACCGGGTATTTAAAATTATCTGGTATTCCTTGTTCCATGGCGAGGAAAAGCTTCAAAGTAATCTCAGGCAATTTATCTCTATCGGGAATTGCAACCAATGACATCATTGGACAGACATTCGGTATCTGAGGGATAGAAATAATGAACAAAGGGGGGAAAATACAAAAAAAAATTAAGGAATAAAGGAAGCTTAAGAAAGTGAGATGGAAAACAGGAATGATGTTAAAAAGTAAGCAAACATAAGTAAAGTAAATGCAGAGAACCATAAAACAAGTCGGGCAACTATGCTACATAAGCTATACTTAAGCACACTGAAAAGAGTCTCGTTGATTTTCCAAAAGAACAGGATATATTAAGGTTATATTTTGAGGGAGAACCGCGGAATAATTTAAAAAAAACCTGGCGTAACAATTCCAGCAGAAGAAATGCAAGCGATATCAGTTGTGAATATAAATTATTCTAGCCATCATAAATAGACCATAATCAGTATGGGACAAATTGGGTGAAAAAAAAAAAAAACTAATAACCCCGAGAAGCAAAGGGTCAAGACAACTTTTCTCACTTAGATAGTATCTATTTCAAGGTTCAGCCTTCATCACTTGTTTATTAACTATCCAGGGAAAACTACTGCATACACTTTACAACTGTACTTGATTTGCGGCCTCAGAAAGAATAAGAAGCTGCTTCTTCACCGAGCCTGGTGGCTGAGGCGGTAAAGCTAGAAACTCGCATTCGGGAGGTTTCGATTTCAATTCCTGGTGGGCCGGCCATTCAGACCTTGGGTTTTTCATGTTTTCCGCTGGTCACTTATTAGAATACGAGGATGGATCTTTACTTTCCACGAATTCTCCGCTCTCCCATGTCATATCATTTCATTCCGTTGGTTCTGTTACAGGATCAAAGTGCCAGGACAAGGTGGGCTGGCGCGCTGTAATGGTGGCTTGCTCTTTGGAAAGGTTTCTGCTTCGGCATCTGGAATGGAAGCAAACCTTCCGGGGGCTTCACCGGCGTCTGATTGAAGCCGTTTTGTTGGTTGACGGCCCCGCGTCGGGCACCAATTTACCGATACTGATCTAAGTAACGTAGGTGTACGTAATGTTGATGCCTCGGCCTGTTGGACCCTTTCGCGACAACAGAAGCTCAGAGCTTTTCGCTGTGCTTTGTGAGCTCTGCTCATAGGACTGTGAGAGGATGTGAGTTAATTTACTAAAGAAGCGGCACGTCGATGTTTATTATGTACGACACTAATTCGCATACATGCACGGGGATAATTATCTTCTGCTGGATGGTTAGTACATCTATGTCTCAGATTATGTAAACCGGTAGCGGGAAAGTGTTATTACCCTTGAAATTGGGCGCGTTTTCTACCTGTCCACAGGTTTACGGTTCCCTCAGAATGTGGGTCATGCTCAGCAATCCACCACACTCACAAAGTTCGTGATCTTTAGATTTCCGGTATTAACGACAATTATCAGGAACTTGGTTGAGCAGGAAACACTAATCGTATCTGAAAAACACGTTATTTCTGCATGCGTACAAAATTGATGATGAATAATTCTTGGCCGCGCAAGAACGTAGTTATTTCGTAAACCTCAGCTGAGCAGGGACTGAGCACAGAGAAAAAGCCAAGAACACGGAGCTCAGCCTTTATATACCATGCTGTTAAAGCACCGAATATCTGCTCAATTTCTCTTTCGGGGGCTTCATACTTATGTCCACGGCTCTCCTACCTTTAAAAATTCAAAATATTAAGTGTCCATTGGTTCGCACTTGTCTGCAATACGTCATTTTGAGGGAATTGTTAACTGACCACGCGTACAGAGTCCAAGTTATAATAGCACTTCGTTCTTGGCTCGACCATTAAATTTTCATAAGGCTTGCTCTTTGTTAATTTCATGCCTCTTAACTTCTGCACCTTATCATCTAGCTATATTTTTCTCTTTCCCCATTCACTTCGATTTACTAAATGCACGCATTATCATGTATAAAATATTAAAAAATATTTACAGTTATGCTAAAATGATCTTAAATATACAATAAAATAACTCATATAAATAATTAATAATTCATCTCCGGGGTGCGCTATGTAAATACTGTTTAGGGTGTTCTATATGGAATTAAATTAGAGCCCTATTTACGTCCGTGCAGTCACCGCCCTTAAAATTCTGGCTTCCCGATATCGCCGGCACCTCATCCCTTCCTCCCGGAGGTGTCTGGGTGGCCACAAACAGCTAGCCGTGAGCAAGGCTGAAGTACCAAAGTATCCGGCTCCGCCCCAAACAATGCAATCCCTCTAGTGCGACTCAAACCTCTTGATGTTTTGCATGTGGTTGTCAAACCTACTTTACTGCAATAAACCAAGGTTTCGGTAGTACTGATTTTCTTGCTGCAGATTTTAACTGCTGTTATCTAAAGTTTTGCTTTTTATAGTTTATATTGTATTATTACATTCTGAGGTCAACAGCCAAGATCAGCAAAAGCGACTAGAAGCTTGACTGTCATCATTTTGAAAGATTTGTAACGATTTAAACGCCATCATTTTTATCTGTCAGACGTATCTACTACAAGCTATTGCGATTGGATTAAATGACATGCACATAAACTGTTTGCAGAATTAAAATACAGTGGAATATGACTGTTTTCAGAACCTTTTTTGTGGGACTCTCGTATAGAATTAAATAAAAATACTTTCTCAAGGAACAAGTAGCACAGTGCAATTTATTAATTTGAACTTAATTTTTAAAAAAAAATTTTTAAGTGGGCTCCATGACAATGAACACATTTGTCTAATCGGCCCGGGAAGTTTACCATAACTCTCTGCAATAAAACGTGATCAATTTTCCTAATTTCACGAGCTATGTTTCTTTCAACTGCATGATGGTCCGTGGCCTATAGCGTACACTTTACTTTTCAATATCCTCAATAATTTGCAGCCGTCAGATAGGGCTGACCAGACATCAGCAACTGGAGAAATTATGCGTCCAGGAAACATATCCGCAGAGTGTTCATTGTTTCACGAGCGTTGTGAACTGTGGCACCACCCTGCTGGAACCAAAACTGATTTTTATCATTATCATCCATCTGAAAGTCCAGTGTTGTCAGCATTTCTGGCACATTAAATTCTACCCTTCTGAACGTAGGAGATCGACATAGATTCAATAAATCTTGTAACAACAACGAATACACGTTTTTCATTCGTCCAATTATCAATACTGTTGTTTGCTAAATGGACAGAATAAATTGCATAGTTACCTAGCAACCATTACCATAACTGACCATACTTGCCTCCTATACCCAAAACGCGGGTTCGAACCCGGCCAGGACCGATGGATTTTTTCGGGCGTAAAAATCGTAAGTATGGCTTCCTTCGGAAGGGAAGTAAAGCCGTGGGTCCCGTGTCGTACATTTACGGCACGATAAAGAACCTCAAGCCTGAAAGAGAGGCCTCTGAGCAAAATTTGTCGGCCGTTTCACGCCCTGAGTTGAACTGAGCTGTTCAAGAGCGTCCTTAAATAAATCAATCAAAAAAAAAAAAATTACCATAACTGTAATGGAAAATCGTTAGAAACGGCAGCGTTCTGAAAACTGTTATTTTTAAAAAATAAGTCCAGATTAATAAATTGCATTGTGCTACTTGTTCCTTGAAAAAATATTTTATTTAATTCTATACGAGTGTCCCACAAGAATGTTCTGAAAACCGCCATATTCTATTGGGTCTCTCTGTATAAACGGGTAAATTATACATAAAAGATATTTAGAAAGAAAGAAAAAAAAAAGAGCTGAAAATGATGGCATATGATGGAAAAAATGGCAAAATCAAGCTCAGCTCTATAACTAAAAAATTAAAAAGGTGTTAAAGAAGCGTTTAAAAATGTATGTAGTATACTGTATTGAAGATAAACCAATGACAGTGTTTGAGAAATGCAAGAACGTGAGCTTAAAGACTCACACAAGAGGAATAACGGATAACCGCTGAGAAATGGAGAAACTTTTCACGTAACTATATCACGTCATTGGACAGTAGAAAACACACAAATCCAAGTCTTATGGTGTTTTTTTTTTTTTTGATAAATTTTTACATTTTATATTTGCTGGCGCCTAAAAGCGACAAAAGCGATTTTTTTTTTATTTATTTATGGACATCTCAGGTCATCAGCGTCCTATTCAACTCAGGGCGTGAAATGGCCGACAAATTTTGCTCAGAGGCTTTTCTTTCAGGCTTGAGGTTCTTTTTCGTGCCGTAAATGTACGACACGGGACCCACGGCCTTACTTCCCTTCCGAAGGAAGCCATACTTAGAATTTTTACGCCCGAAAAAATCCATCGGTCCTAACCGGGTTCGAACCCGCGATCTTGGGTATAGAAGGCAAGTATGGTAACCACTACACCACCAGGACCGACAAACACAAAAGCGAAGAATTACTGTTAAACACAATATTTATTTTTTATACAAAATATATTTTGTATGTGAAAGAATAAGAGATAGCATTATGATCTAAACCGGGAAAGCATTTTGCGAAAAAGAGTTTTGCAAAAAAATTGAAAAAAACTTGTCAAAAGAAGAACTAATAAAGGAAAAACATAATTACGTTTGGTAGCCGAACCTCGCAAAGCTGCTTACTATTTCCAGGTAATTACACAAGTATTTGGCGGCTTATACAATAGAATACATCCTTTAAATTGTTAAATTGGAACAATAAACTAAACAATACATATAAGCATTTGCCTATAATTTAAAACTATAAAAAGTTTAGCAAGTAATTACGGAGTGGGTTGTGCTTATATTCTAGCATGCTGTGAGGATTTACAGTGCGGTTATTAGAGTTGCGCACGACTGCTTACTGGGGAATTTCAGCCGCCACACTCGGTAATGGGGGGATGGAGTCACCGCGCGTAAGTTAGGTTTTATTTTAATGTATAATTTTATTTTTTATTGAAAGCATAAAATTAAACTGTATTTGAAACTGCTAACAAACACTAAACTGTGTTGTAAGAAATGTTAAAAATTACGCTTTGGAAATTCTGTACTTCATTTAAATATTCTTCCGTAGGAACATGGCGGTCGGAATATTTGTTTCTTGTCATTGAGAGATTTTGTTTCTCTAAACATTTTTATAAGTTGGCAAACAGTTTTTGTATGTGGAACGCGATTGCGAGGATATTTTCTTGGAAATCGTCTTACCACTTCTTTGCAAGAATCCCTTTCCACATATGCACACCCGTTCTTCACGAAGATTCACACACACACACACACACACACACACACACACACACACACACTTAATTATATATAGTGGTATAACAATTAGCATTAAATTGGCTCACAATGAAAGCACCAAGCGCACAACCACTTGTGTCAAGGTCTCCCTCAAAATTATTGCAAGCTGTTACCTGCATGTGCTACACGGCTTGACCAGTATGTACCTGCGCTCTGCCAGCCCAACCTCACTCTACATGTACCCCATAGTAATCAGATAATTGCAGTAGAAATAGTACTCGTATAACCAGCATTAAATTTTATTTTCTCCGAATTCCTATCGAGTGCTCCATCGGATAATCACAAAATGTTATGAGAATGATGTGATTTATATTTAATTTTTAACTTTTGAATAATCTATATATCCTTTTACGGGAACGGAACGATAAAAAGCACGTATTTAAATATGGACTGGTAATTGCATTTATCGACAATTGTACGTAACATTTACGCACAAAGTTGCAAAAGGGGGGGGAAGAAAATTCCCACTATCTTCTTTTGGTTTCGTCGAGAATGCATATTTCGTAAGATGAGTCAAATAGAAAGGACCCTTGTTCTAGGGCCGTTTTTACAGTGATTGACATGGGATGTTTGTGGGGTTCATCTCGACAAGAGAGTGAAACGATTAATAAATTCCTATTTATTATGTGATTATATGTTCACATGTCAAAGGAAAGGCTACTTAATGGACTTAGAGCCGGCGCGTGAAGCTAACAGGATTAGTTGTGCTCTGTCAAGGCAATTGCCCAGCAGATGGCTTCCTGAAACCACTGTGGAGGAAGGGAGGGTCAGAAATACATCTTCTTAATGAAGATTAATCTTTAAATAATTAAAATTTTAAGGCAATATTTATTAAAATGTATTACATTATGAATAACAATGCCAGCACATGACAAAATAATTCGTTTAATATGTAAAGTTAAGCACATTGTAGTTTACCGCTTGTTGGCCTTGAAGCTTAAGGAAAACGAGTCGGCAGAACTAATAGAGACATAAAGTACACTTTTGGTCCCTATCATCAAGATTTTATTAAAAGTAGCGACCGATTCAACGGTATCTGTTGCAGTTCCAAGTTCTAAAGGACCCGCTGTGGCTTGTAGTAGATACGCCGAACAGATAAAAATGATGGCTTTTAAAATCGTTAGAAATCTTCTAGCCAAGCTTCTAGTCGCTTTTACTGATCTTGGCTGTTGACCTCAGAATGTGATGATACAATGTAAGCTATAAAAAGCAAACCTTTAGAGATAATAGCAGTTATAATCTGCAGCAAGAAAATCAGTACTACCGAAACCTTAGTTTATTACAGTAAATTAACACAAGCTCCATCCAACAAGCCATTAAATAAAGGAGAGAGCTTGTAACCAGTGTTATGGATAAAACGAACGATTTTACACCAACCGGACCAAATTGGAACAGTTTAGTTCACATTTTTAAAATTTTAACATATATTTTTACTACTACAAAATATAAAGATATATGTTTTTGTGAAGTATGGCATCCTTAAGTATATTAGTTTTCATGCAAAATGCGCCATTAGTTCTGTCTTTTTAATAGAAACGCAGCTCTGCAACCTCATAAAATAGAAGCCCATTTTAAAGCTCATAATTAAGAAACATAATGATTTGTAAAACATAGTTATTTAGAACATTAGAACACCTTTTAATCCATATTTGAATGACTTTTCTACAAAGGCAACGAAAACGTAACATAATTGAAAATTATTTAGATACATAAATTTACTTTTTATATTTGTCTTATTAGAATAAAAAATGTTGCACTAAATTCGCTTCCTCCCCCCAAAAAGATCGGAACAGTTAAACTTGACCCAGTTAGAATATGTTCCAATTCAGTGGGCCCATTCGATGCCAGAAGAATTTTCTGTACGTACCCCAGTCTCATTTACTACACTTTAGGTGTTTACCAACCGTAAGCGAATGAACCAAATCATTCTTTTGTGAACTTCGGTTGGCCGTTCCAGCGATATTTCGAACATATGCTTCTACAGTTCTGGGCAAATAAGCGTTAACCGGTGCAAATAAAGCACACGAAAGACAGCGTCGTGACGTCATTCGTCTCTGCTGTACAAGGATACTTTATAACCGCAGTATACGAGGTAGCTTTAGTGACAGGTACAGCGTTGTCAAGACAACTTTATAGTAGAGTAAGAGATTCTAGTTTTATATCTGTTGTGAAAATGCCCCCTCCCTAAAAAGAGGAACTTATTTTGAATAACAGGGAAACTGTTCTTGGCCGTAATAGAGCTATTTTGCAAACTGAAAATTGTCAATTTCAGTTAATACAGGAATAAATCTTTAATAATATATAAGGAGGGATAAATACAAGCACGCTCTTACAGACTTGAAACGTAAAGCCGAAGTTCTTTAGCAAACAGAAGAAATATGTGATACCATTTTATCGACAGATATCCTCTTCAACAAATGCATCAAAAATGCAATTTTTTCGAGAATTATAATGAAAGATACTTTCACATTCGCAGCCACATTTGACTTAGTATATGGTAAATAAAGCTACTATTGCATTAATGACAATGAAAAGCATTTAAAATAATACCACATGGGAATCAGTTGATGAAACAACAGATTCGGTTGGTTTTCATGTAGGTAATTTGTGTTACTGAGGTGCAATGGATGCAACAGTCTCGAACGGATCATATCTTACTTATTAAACAATAGATGTGGTGAACTACAGCTTAATGCAATGCTTGAAAAACTATAAAATTACTGTGACTTTTAGGAGTGGAGCATGAAAAATTTCTGACACAATCGCCATATACCGGGTGCTCTTCTAGGAATTGCAGTTCACTTTTCGTCAGAAACATTTTAATATCTTTCATCTTCAGCTCTGAACCCGTCTCACTGGGCTACTTGCTTTTGGAGGCTAGTCGCTGTGATTGCACCCTAATCTTAAAGCAAAAGTGCAGATAGATAGAAGATGTGGAGGGTGGGGTAATGGGGTTAGAACAACTTCCGGCACGTCAGCCTGAAAGGCTTATTGTGCTACCCCATTGGAAGAGACGCCTTCACTGTTTCCCAAAATCTGTTCCTTGAACAAATTGCAGTATTTTGGTTCTATTGTTGGCGTCCGTTCCCTGGTCATAGAAAGAAGCTCTTTCTTACCAGGATTAGACACTCAAAGAGCATATGCGAGGCAGATTCATCATCCCGTTTTCGCATGTTACAAGTGGATTCATCTTTATAGAGCCCCACTGTTTCCTGAAGTGACCATTTCAGTAATTAATGCAATCGCTGTCCTTATTCCTCTTCTATCCAGTTTTAGAAGAGACGTGGAAAGAGTGTTGCTACGACTAGAACAAGCTTCTTAGCTCGCATTTGTCTAGGATACGTTTGCCACGTTAGTTGAAGTTTATCCCCAATTCACGTTTTAATCGCGGTTATAACAGTACGTGTATTGATTCCAACCGTGGGCTAAAGACCAAAAAACGTGTATCAGCACCCCTCTTTGCCAAATGATCTGCTTTCTCATTCCCATAAATGCCCCGATGCCCCGGCACCCACCGCAGTTCGAGCCTGTTGCGAGATGCCAGGGCATTTAGGGCATCTGGACACTCCCATGTCAATTTTGATTTGACCTGATGTGAGGAAAATGATTTTAAGACGCTGTGACTGTTTGAGAGGATAAGAATTCGTTTTTAGTGATAACCCTTCTCAAGTTATATAAGCACAGATCAGGATAGCAAGTACTTCTGCCTGAAAAACTGTGCAATATTTGCCAATGCTTGTGCTAAAGTTGGTCCTTGAGATTTTCTTAAATGGTGTTTAACGCCCGTTTTTACTACTGAGGCACTACAGGCGATGAACACTGATGATATATGAAATGAAATGATATATTGGGAAAGGATTTTTTTTAAGGTAGGAAACGTTCCAGGCCTAAGTTGTGGGTACCTTCCCAGTATTTGCCATTTATGAGGACTGAGGAAAACCTGGAAATAACCTCAGCCAGGACGGTCTTGGCGGGATTCGAACCCCGGACCTCCCGCTCACGAGTCCGTGCCTTAACTACCTCGGCGGTGTTCTTGAGATAAGCCATACATGTCTGCACCCATTTGTAATCCCTCTACGAGATCCATGGATAAGCAGAAGTACAAGTTTCCCTGTCACTGAAATAGCTTCTTTCTCTCGTGCAATTATTTAAAAATGTCATCCTGTAGTGGTATACAGAAACTGATTCTGTGTAATGTTTATATACCTGGTGATCTCCAGTCTTGAATGCTCCAATGTATAGGATAAACAAATACTGTATGGACATGCTTCAGGTATCGGTTGGAAAATTTAGGATACAACGTCCTTGAGCTCGTTTGACCAAATTATCTTCTATCATTCATCATCTGGTACAACAAAATCTGAATATGGATGTGGATTCAGGGCACTTCAGTTAGCTAGAAGCATCCATGTTTGCCTTTAAACCAGAAACCTGTTTTAAAAAGTGTACCATTGTTTTAATCTCTTTTGAGACAGATAGAGAAGGAGAAGGAAATATTGCAAGACAAATTAATGAAAATTGTTAGTCAAAAGAGGCTTCATACGTAATTTGATTATTACAACTTTTTTGGTTTAAACATTATGAATATTTTGAGTTTTAATATTTCTATAGTAGCTCTCTGGTTAAAATTTTTACCCTTTATTTTTTTCTCGTCACGGATAACATGCGTCATTTCGTAATCCATAACATATTTAAGAGTTCTAAAAATGTTAGTAGTCATTACAGAATATGAATTCTGAATAATAAAATAAGTGCAGTAGCAGAAGAAGAAAGAGCAGGACTTTGCAGACATAAATTCCCTCACCCTTTACGTCTCTGTTGAATACAGCATTTAGAGCCGTAGTGAAGGTAGGCAGGGAAATGAAAACAAGTTTCTAGTAGTATTTTTAACATCTTTGTTCTATACAGCAAGCCTTGACTTTTAAATAGCTGACAAATGCCAGCACTGGTCGGCAGTTTCGTAGGAAATTCTTCCGCTAACCATGAAAGTATTAATTCGGGGCTGTCCAGTCACTGCTTCGTGTCGATAATGCAGCTATCTTAAATATTTCGTAAGAAGATACAGAGCATAGCTTTCCGGACTATTCCACCATAATTTACCAAATGTTTCTTAATAACATTGTTGTAGACAATACGAAAGGATTCATCCTGGAAGGGAGGTTTCCGAACCCATCTCTAATAGGGCATTTTCCTTGTGAAGTCGAAGATATTCACATACATCCCTTATACGATATATTCACCTTTCCAGATAGGGAAAAAACACATGACTCATGGAGCCGGCGCTGCAAAAGGCATCAAAGGTCGCACATGTGAAATAACCGACAATATATATAAACACTACAACCAGGACTCGGATGTTGCTTATAATCGATTAGAAAGAGGCAGGGAATGTGGATCTCTGCCAGCACCACCTTTATATATATTGCCGTAGCTATATTTATGTCGTGGAGGGTTTCCTCATTCACTACAAGGCTGTCGTCTGCATAAATTGTCTCACAAGTGCCACGTGGTTGATACTGTTAATTCTTGGGTCATTTTGCCAAAGGTTTTTCCTCATTCTGCGAAGGCGAATGTCTTACAATTTCAATGTCGCTTTCAACATTGCATTTTTGTAATTTGAGGAGTAAATCTTATCCTCAAATGGAAACTACTTATAATTTTTTAATTTATATTTTATGCATTAGGTGTTTCCTGGTGGTAAATTGGTTACTATATGAGCTGATAGGTCAGAAGCGCGAAATCTTCGTCCTATGGGCTGATCTGGAACTCCAGTTTAAAACCTGAAACAGGAAGCTGGGCCCCTGCGTTTTTTTTTTTTTTTTGAGTAGTGTTTAACGCCCGTTTTTACTACTGAGGCACCACAGGCGGTGGACACTGATGATACATGAGATGAAATGATAAATTGGGAAAGGATATTTTTTTTTTTTTTTTTTTTTTTTTTAAGGAAGGAAGCGTTCCAGGCCTAAGTTTAGGTACCTCCCCGGCATTTGCCAGTTATGAAGACTAAGAAAAACCTGGAAAAAACCCTAGTCAGGGAGGACGATCCTGGCGGGATTCGAACCGCAGACCTCCCGCTCACGAGTCCGTGCCTTAACGACCTCGGCCACCCGTGGCGGTGCCCCTGCGTTTGAAGGTGACTTAAAGGCTGTAACCAACGCCTTCATGTAAGAAATCTTTTGATTTCCTAATCTACCTAACTATACCAGTACGGTGCTGAAAAGTTCACAAACCGAAATTTAAATGCTATCAAAAATGTGTCTGAAAAAGTGGTTGGGATAGTGAGATTTTCAGGGAAAATTACAGAGGAATTTAAGAAGAAAAGGGAGGTGAAACATGGAGACAGTCCTAGTCCTCTGTCATTTAACATATTTATAAATCAAATTATTATACACTGTAAAAGGAGAACAGCCAGAATGAAAGTAGGGAATTGGAAATTGAGACCATTAAACGTACAGACGTTAGTACATGCAGATGATATAATGCTACTGGTCGAAAATGAAGAAAAATTACAAACATTTATAATAGAATGAACAAGCATGTTAGAGGAAATAAGGATGAAAGTGAAAATCAAAAAGAGTAAGGTAATGGTAATAAGTAAAGAAGGAAAAGAAGAAATGAAAATAATAGGTAAAAAAGAAGTTAGTTTGAAAACAAAAATATACGAAACAATTCACTGCACGGGAGCGAAAGCTGGACCGTATTAGGTAAACATTCTAGCAGAATGGAAACAGCTCAAATGAAATATTTAAGAAAATTGGTTGGAAAGACTAGAAGAGATCAAGTAAGAAATAGAATAGTAAGGGAAAGTTTAAAGCAGGAGAATATAATTAATACAATGGCAAGAAAGCAGCTGAGATGGTTTGGGCATATGGTAAAAAATAGAGGAGAGTATATGAAGCAAGACCGAAAGGAGGAAGATGTACAGAAAGATCAAGATTGAAGAGGAAACAATACATGGAGAGATTGGCACAAAGTCATGGGAAGTCGTTAAGAGAATGCGAGAAATGGCAGAAGACAGAGGAGAGTAAAGGAAATCGACGCCTAAGAGGCATAAGGAATAGAGAAAGAAGAATTTTAAATTGCAACAAAACTCGGGCTTTTATTGAATTTGATTTTATATTTTTATTCAAGAAAAGTCTTAGGCTCAGCTCTCATTCGGCCTGGGCTTTGATTGAATTGGGAGGAGGATATTTCGTTACTTCAGCCTTGTCAATGATTGACCGTCTGCGTCTACATACCCAGTGGGGGCACTTCCGGGAGGAAGGGATCAGGTGAGCGGAACACTGGGCGTTAGGACCCCAGGCGGTGAGGCACGCGTTTACAGATAGAGCATCTCGACGTCAGCGGAGTTTCAGTCCCTCAGAAGAACTGCTTCCATACCAGATGCCGAGGCAGAAGCCTTTCCAAAGCGCAAGCCATCGCCACACCGCACAGCACCTCGCCTGACACTGTCAACCCTGTAACAGAACCAATGGAATAAAATGGAAGAGCGGACAATTTGTGGAAAGAAACGATGCATCCCAGCATCGCTTGAACGACAAGGGGAAACCCCGAAAAACCCCAAGATCAGAATGGCCGGCCCAACCCGGTATGCAAGTCTTCAAGCGTACCGCCACAGCCATCCCACTCGTTTGGCCTTGGCTCTATTTAATGAAACATCTAGTTTACTAGTTACTAGCCGTAATTCCACCAATTCTAATATAACCTTTTTCACCAATATTTATTCCACAATCGTAACATTTTGTCATTAGTCACTTGTTAAAATTACTAGTGTAGCGATCGACTGTGCCTGAGCGTCAAGAAGGCTGTTTCTGGAGTATTTATTACTCCATGAACGTTTTTTGATACGATTTTGTTTACGTGGAATGTTTTTAAAAGCAATATTTCAAGCCAGGAAAATCATTATGTCCATCACATCGAAAAAAATCTCTAGCGTTCAGAACAGTGCTGCATTTAATTAATGAGCTTAAAGAAGTACTTTTTGGGCAATTCTCCGATAAAATTACGAACAAAGACAAAACGGAAATGTGGAAAACAATGCAAACTATGAAAGCGTTGGGGTTAATTACACCGGAGAAAGATTACACATATTTGAGGGATACATTTTGGCCAAACACAAGAAAACTTCAATTGAAAGTGCTTTTATTTTACATTCATCATATCATTATCTACAAATAATGGTTTAGGTAGCTCAGTTTCTATGTTTTTTTTTTTTTTTTCAAATGAAAAACAATTCAAGAAGTACGGGAATGGATGGTGGATTTGAGATCACTTATTGCATATATAATCCTTAATGAGCTTTAGTAATTAAAATGAGTTCAACTTAATTGACAGAATCAATACCTAACCTAAAACATGTAGGGTCACCAGTATGTAAAGTTACTATTGAAGATTCACGGGTAGAATTCCACTAGTTTACAATAATAATATAACAAGACCAAATGTATTGTGAAACAGAACACTAAAACAAAATCGTACGCTGATAATATCAGTCTGCCACACTAGTAACTAGTAGTTTATGCTTTAAGTTCTGGAAACACGGTAAAACAAACAGGTAATACTAGAATGGGGATAGTTTTATTAGATCACGAGAATTAGGCTTGCTTGTTGAGTTGATGTCTGTTAGGAAAATGGGACTGTCGCTGACTAGCATCTTTCATCCGCATTAGCCATTTCTAACTTTCAGTAAGTTACATTTCCTTTTTATTTCAAGCTCTCTTCATTCTAGGGGAAAATGATCAACATTGTAATAAATGTACACTGTTTTACAAAGAATAGTAAGTGCAAAAGTGGCTGGATTTGGCAATGATAGTAAATCATTTATGCAGCATCAAAATGGTCCTGCTAACACCTGCAATTTCAGTGGTGCAGGCCAGCAATGAAAAGCCGAGCGTTCCCTTTAAGGGAGCATGGCAGCTGGAGCTGTTTTTCTTAGCAATGTTGCCAAAAGAAACGAGATAACATCTTGCTCCGCTTGCCTTTTATTCCAATTGAGTGATTCGTAAATATAGCTGGTCGATACAATTTAGCTAAGGAATATATTTAACGTGATATCTCTAATCAACATTCAACTTTATGCAACTACACGCTACTGTCCTAATAACACGGTGATTAGTATGTATACACCTGTTCGATAGATTTATTAGTATGTGCAGTTTATGTGTGTAAATTATATGGAGAATGGAACACTTTGGCTAAGAATGCAACCCAATAAACAAAATTAATGTGTCTGATAAGCAAATATTCTAAGAGAGTGGAACATTATGGTATTCAGTACCTTAAATATCAAGAAAAGACTGCAGTAAATGTAGAAAGAAAGCCTTTTTTAGTCACTGGTATCATCATTGTATCAAATGTATGGCAAATCAGACTTCCCAAGTTAACTAGGTGTTTCCTGGGTTTGCCAAGGATAAAGAAATAAGGATACGAATATTTCCCATTCTAAAGCGCTTTCATTTCAATCTTACAGTTTGAGTAACTTCTTCTCATTTAGCACTACAGCCCGGGAGGAGCCTTGGTCTGCCGCGGCGACCTCTGCTTCCTCTAACTCCGTTATGCGACTTCATTGATAGAGAGCAGTATTGCAGGGGGGGGGGGCATGTGATCAGCATGCTGGTATCCATTGGCCGCCTATCACGCGGCTTTCGTGCTCGAAGAACGCCATGTCTCCATCAAGCACCTTCCCAAGTGTCCTCACGAGGTTGGGTAAACCCCATTCCAGGCCTCCCAAACTTATCGTTAGAAAAATTTCTAAACAGGTACCGGTAATCGAAAACCCGGGACTTCCGGTCAGCAGTCAGCAATGCTATGCTATACACTAGGCCGAGGAGGTGGTCGGTTTAAGTAATTAAGTATTGAAAAATAAATTATTTTATTAAAAAAAACTTCAAATTAGAGACTGAGGGAGATTACACTTTATGTTTCGCGCCCTCGCCTCAGCCATTCCCCTGTCGAAAGTTGAAATAAAATTCTTACATTTTGGATTGGATTGCATTGTTAGGAACGGAGGAGGTACTTCAGCCTTACTCAAGAGCTAGCCGTTAGTGTCCTACGCCCCTAGTGCGGCATCTCCACTCCAAGAAGAGATGAGGTGAGGAAGACACCGGGCGGTGAGTCACGGACATAGACGGGGTTCCCAACATTGTTGACAGATAGAACACCCCTATGCGGGTTAGCCCCCGGGACAGAAACCTTTCCAAAGCGCAAGCCACCTTCACACGGAACCAGCCCACTTCGCCTGGCACTTTCAACCCAGTAAAAGAACCAACAAAATGGGAGAGAGGAAATATCTATCCCAGCATCCGCCTAAGCGACCAGAGGAAACCACGAAAAGATCCAAGGTCAAGATGACAGGATTCAAGGAATTTGAACTCAGGATCCTCCAAATTCTAGTTTCAAATGTTACCACCTGAGCCACCTCGTTCTGTTATTTAAATTTTAAAGGTAATTCAATTAAATGCTCAATCGTTTTTGTAGTTTCAATCTATTCGAATTCAAACAACAAAAACAACAACGCTCGTGGTCAGTCAACAATAGAAAACAAAGAGGTGATAACAATTAAAATCTCTTTTGTGTTTTATAATACCCAAATTAGAGGTGACTGGGAGTAAACATGTGAAACCAAAACTGTGTTCAGCATTGATTTTAAACTCCCTTCCCCCAATATTTAATTGGTATGTATTTTTGTTTAAATAACTTTATATTAAATAGGTAATTATTCTCTGGCAAGTTTGGAAATGAAGCCACGCATTATATGTGTACGGAGCTCGGAAGTTCAGGCAGTTATTTTGATTAAAATAGGCAGGCAAAAAGGCACTTAAAACACTGAAAATAGTAGTAATATAATTAAAAAAGGCATTTATTAAAAGTGAAAACAAAGAGTAACGTAACTCATTATTAATGGAATAATGCATTTAAGACAATAATTTCTTAATCATACAGTCAAAGTACTTACGTTTACTTTTCTTGGTTACAAGTAACAACAAGATGTTTTTTCAAGGTTCAACTGTCCTAGTAAGCCGCTTTTCAGAGAGAACATTTTTCATCGTGGAAAAAGAACGTTCTACTTCCACTGAAGTGATTGGAACGTATTTAAAACAAGCAATTTCGGAAGGACTTATACCAGCTACAACAGAACATTCAGGACATCATGGAAACGTTGATCAAGACAAAGTACGGTAGTTTTAAATAGTCCTGGCGAACGAGCAAAGGATGCACAGTGGTTTCTGGTCGAGCTCATTTTCTGTTTATACTTTTATACGGGAATCAGGTTAGTATCTCTCTTACTTCCGTTAGAACGCATTGTAGGGATGGTTTATTAGACAGCTGTACCGCTCTCATCTTTTTCGCTTGCAATTGTTTGTTACATTTATGTAACTGAGAAGTTATTTCCATCACAAATTTCCATTTTTAGGACTACTCAAAACTACAGTACTTCCCTCATCCTTTATTTTCTGATATTCTTATGCCCAAGGTAAACGTGCGTTCCTTATCCTATTGATGGTTCTGCTATTTAAAGAGCTTAAGTGAATGGGTTGAGAAAGTTTTTGACAGCTTGAAAAATAATATATAACATGATTCTCAATAGATATTTTTCTGAGGTGAACATGCCATTTAATTTTTATAACTTTTTTCTCTCGATACATTGACATTCTTTATGCGCTTTTTAAAATGCGTGAATAATTGCAGAAAAATGTATGATAATACAAAACAGGCCTGAAAATGGTTTTAAACTTAAAAATAGACAACAGAAGCCGAAACAGGTAAAGAAGATATCACAAAAAAACTAGCCATACCGACCCCAATGTACGGAAACATGTTTATTTCTATCTGACTCTTAAATATATCCACCAGATAGTAAAGGCATTTTTACCTAATTTTCGGGCTGTGTATATATAGGTAAGCCCATTTAGCTGTGTAGTGTACTATATTTTATGAGTATAGGTTTGTAATATTTAACTTTCTGAAAATAGCTCACTAATTTGGTAATCATTTAGTAAATATTCAGCCATAGTCCGTAGCACCTTTAAATTTGTTATTGTCTAGGTTTTAGATGCTATTGCCATTCAGAGTTGTATGTGTGTGTATGTTTTAATTTTTATGAATATGCTAATGAAGTAATAATCGATATTTAAATAAATTACAAATTAAACGCAATTTGTTTGGAAATTTAAGATGCAAACAAGAAAACATTGACAATATTAGTTCTTTTTAATGTCATGCTATGTGAAGATGAATAAAATTAAAAAATGACAGGTTCCAGATAGTTTTAACATAGGTAAAACAAATTAAAATATGTGGAATAAATATATAAGAAAGTGATATGAGAATGCCAAATGAAAGTTTAGATAAAGAGAAATCTCTGTACTCACGAAAGAGATCACATTGGTAGACCAAACTGGAGGGGGGAGACAGCACTATGATTCATGCATGTTGATAATGCTAATGAGGAAAACTAACAATGTTAATACGAGATAAATGTCATTTATGAATTCTGGCACACGGAATGACCACTTTACTTGGCAAGCCGCTATCCGACTAACAAGGACTGTTGTTGATGTAAACCTGATGGAATATAAAAGCAAAGTTATGCTTTTTGTTTGTTACTAAATATTCATGGCATAATGGTCTGGATAAAATCAATCATAAGAAAAGATTGGAAGCTTGCAACATGCCACCAGTTCAAAACTTGTAATCAGTTTCTTCTTGATTTAACACCATGCCATTTTGTACAGAAGCAGAAATAAATTAAATGCCACTGTTTTCATTTACAGATGACGCCATTAAAGCGCAAGGGCGTTTCCCAATTATCAGGTTGGAGGGGCCAGACCAAAGATGGGGGACAACTGTCATGCTTGTCATTGCTCATTACTTCCGTCCTAAAATATATTCCCGGAAGCAGCCGTAGTTCACACTGAAAACTGTTTGGGTACAAAATTTATGTTGGTACTAAAGCAAGCAAGCAGGAAAGAAAGGAAAATGTTGGTTAACATAGGCTATTTTATTAGACTGTAATCCACAGTATTTAAAAATATATAGTGGGACATTTAGCATTAGTTGTAGTAGTAAGTGTATTTATTCCAATAATGGCTTGCGGATACATAAATTAAATACTTAACCAGAGCACTGATGTAGTCATATCTTTCGTGCTTCTATTTACACATATAAAATGCTGAGAAAAAACAAAACACACAGAATTACACACATACAAACACTATAAATTAACCCTTCTCCCCTCATCATGTCGGGAAAAATTGATGTTATTAATAAGACTTTTAAATATATGTAATTATAGGAAAATAAACAAGAGAAATACATAATTTAATGTTACAGAAAAACCAATAGAAGAACATTTAAAATATATAAGTGCATTATATGCTATATACTCCGTGGCCAGAGATTTTCTCTTGCTCACTTTATTTTCCTAATAAGTTTACACATCCCCTGCCAATTACCTTTTATTCAATACCAACTTTAGACATGCCTCCCTACTCCTTCTTGACCTCACAAAGTTTTTGTAGAGAATCTGCGACCTCCAAAACCCTGTAGCTTCACATTCTGCAAGAATTCGCGAGGCGCAGCCATTCTGTCTTCTCCTGCTATTGCATTTATACTCGTATATGTTTCTTTCTCCTCCCTTTGCCCCTTTTAGTTCTGATTGTAATTCCAGCGACACTTTGTTAGAATACTCAGCTTCCACTGTTTGCCTGTCAATATCAATCAATTTCCTTCTAACTTTCCTCCAAACATTTCTTCTATTTCTAACTCCCATCTCCCACACCCACCCCACTCCATTCCTACTCCTTCTAAATCCCTTTTTATGGTAGATGTGCAGTTTCCAATTTGCAGGTTTTTGTATTGTTTCTGATATCAAACGAATTTTAACTTGTGTCAGGTCAGATGGAATTAAGAAGTGTAGAGTGTACAATGCACTTATTCAGATGCAATTTTTGGGCAGAATTCCTGAATTTTCATTGAGATGTAGATGGAAAAATGATGCTAGAGCTTTAGGAGGAAAGGGAGGGAGAGAGAGGGGGGGAGTATGAACGTCGGTGATTTTGGTGCGAAACAACTTACGTGCATTGAACATCCTCACATTTTTGTAAATTTAAATCTCCAATATATTTAAAATCGATGTAATTGTATTTTGTTTAGATTACATACATTCTTACCAAGATGTGGGATTACTGTATATTGCACCTATACAATCCGTTTAGGCGACGTTGGTTAAATTAGTGCAAGAATTTGCTTTCTTTATTTGCTAAATAATTCTTATTTATTGTATCTCATTCAACCTACTTAAATACTGGGCGATGAGATGTCAGAAAAGTGGAACCTCATAACACAGAGGTTATTGCACATATCTCTGAGCGGTGTGTTGTAATACATGCAGAAAGATTGTAAGTTTCTAGTGGGGGAATTTCTGATTTCGACCGCTTGCCGTTTCAGCGCTAGCGAGCATGAAAAACAAAATGGTAATCATGTCGCAACAGCGCGCTCAGTGTGTTTTATGGTAAGCTAGGTTTTCGAATGCTGATAAGAGTGTGTACAACTGCATCATGCCCCTTCACATCGAGACATTGTTAAGTAGTACAACATGCTCCTGGGCAATGGTCCGATACTGCCTCACACAGGTGGAAGAATACGTGATAGCAACAAAGAGTGAGACATTCGACAAGCCATGTCCACGAAATGTTTCCATGCTACATTCAGCGAAAGCAAGCATTGACGAAACTTAGTTATGACTCCCCTCAACTTACTGCCATGAAGTGGTTCCGTCGGTGGTTGTTCACGGACGAAGCCTCATTTCATGAGAGTGGCCGAGTCAACACATGTAACTGCATCATTTGGGGGACTGAAAATTCACACGTGTCGAACGAGCCAGCCCTAAAGTGAATGCGTGGTGCGGAGTGACCTGCGAGAAAGTCAATGGATCGTTCGTGCTGACAATTACCTGCATATGCTTCAACTGTTTGCATTCCCTCAATTACAGTAAGATGGGATTCTGGACACCATTATCTTTCAGCAGGACGGCGCTCTCATGGTGAGGGATCATTTAAACCAGACAATCGACAATCGCCGTTGCGGGTGTTGGGAACCCATCCCATGGTCTGGGAATAATCCGAACTTGAGACTTCCAAGTTTTTTTGTTTTGTTTTGTTTCCCCCCCCCAACCTGCGACATAAGATTAGAGTGCCTTCCATTTTGCCTATCCCTTGCTGCTGTAGTCCGTAGGCTCTCACCTCCTTCCTGAACAGATCGAACAATCGGTGCCTTGTGCGAGCAACTTCTACATGAGGTCCCACAACTGTGTACGTCGTTTATCTGATTTGTTCTCTCGTGTCATTTAAGGCTCCCTGCCGATAGCGCGAAATCTGTCATGGAGGTGAACTTTCTTACTTCTGTGCTACTGATACTGTTCTTTAATAGTGTCTTCTATCTTTTTGTTCATCATCTTTTTGGGAAAATATCTTCATTTTTAAGCTCTCATAGACTCAAGTATAACATTCATGAAAGACTGTACTTAAATACTTTCTCTTCGTGGTTTTGTTTTCGAGTCAAACAAAATCATTTTTCAGCTCCAGAATTTCTCCCAGTCATTGTTTTTGAAAAATATAGTTTGGCCTAAACAGGTGTAGGTCGAAATATACTTAAGAAGCATGTTCCCTACCTCAATTCTGTTTAGCAAGTTTTTCATGCAGAAATAATGACCTGCCTTAACTTCTGTGAGAACAGAAATTACGTTGAACAACGTGTTCACATCTTCACATACAGTCAAGCTACATTTGGTGCACTTAAATCTCATCAAGTAAATCCTGAACTTGTATGGGAATGTCTCCAAGCTCTATTAATTTTCAACAAATAATAAATTAGAACTTTGTTGGGTGCGTGGACATCAGAGCATAGAAGGTAATGAAGCGGCAGATAATCTTGCAAAAGAAAGAATGAAGATTGACTTCATAGGACCAGAACCTTCCAGCCGCATTTTCAAGAAAACTACAATAGGTATATCAATGTGCTGAGAAAGATAATCACAAGATGGAATAACTTTTCCGACAAGAAATGGGTAAAACTATTATTAAAATATCCGATAGACCTGCTGAGTGAAGATAGCTGGCACCCCATACTTTTACATAAAATAGAAAAGCAATATTAAGTAAATAACTAAGAACAAAGTGTTAAAATTGCATTGAATACATTTTTGACACAGTATTTTGTTTATTATACACTTTATTTTCAGTACGTGCCTCACACGAGAAGTTTTATATATACGAAAAAGGAAAAAATGGTATAAGGGGCACAATAAAACAAAAATAAGATATATACCCCTTTCTCCATGTTAATTAATGCGGAACTAAAATGGCGTTCTCAGGATGTCGATTCTTTTTAATCAGAAAGAGGTTACTGTACAACCTTCTTTTAGTAAAAGCAAACATTAAGAAATGGGAAGATTAGTTTTTTAGTAACAATCCGCAAGAAAGTAAATGTTACTGGTGTAGAGAATTTTGTTTTCTGGCCTTTTCATACTGTGCACTTCAGTTCTTTCCTACCAGCTCACAGAATTAGTAGCAATATGCATTATTTGTATATTATTTAACACCTCGTTATACGTGAGATGTTTGAGCAGATTGGAGCTGAAATGTCTCAGCTTTGGAGATAGAAAATAGAAGTCAAACGCCTGCAACTTTGTGCTCTAGTTTGTAGTTGATCTCACTTGCATGGACATCATGTTGCATCATAAGTGAAGCAAATTGACCATTTAAGTGAGTAAATTAGCGGGATTTGCTTAAAATAAACACGCAACCTTTTGCAGTAGTAATAAACAAAGTGAGGCATGCAGTTTTTTTTTTCTTTTTTTTTTTTTTTTTCCCCTTTCTTTCCCGGAAAGCTTAAGTTCATCTTCCACTTTACTCAGAAGAAATCGCCAGGGTCAAGGGAACTCTTTATGCAATTTATGTTCAAGAGTGTTTCTTAAGATTACAACACTTTTGCGACCGTGTTTTATACCTAAATGCATCTGTGTCCTTGAACAGTTGAAGCATTCATCTTTGTCTAGTGTGAGAATTTGCCATTGCGAAGCAAATCGTGATTTGTGTGATTTGATTTGTAGTGCATGCCAAATTGTGTGTTGCAAGTACCTCATCTTCCCGATAATCTAATTGAGAATCTAGTCCATTGATTCTCTGCATTAGAGATTGAATTTTTCATTCCAAGGTGTGACGTGCCATAAAAAGGGGCGGGAAGTATATGACAGCATGCGCTGAAAAAGTAGGGAAAAAATCAAAAGTAACTTTCATTTCAATAGAATCACAGCTAACGTTTCTAAATTTTACACACCAAAAATGTTAAATAATATATAAATTAATTCTAAATTACTGTAATGATTGCAATGCTTTTTTTCTTAATTTCTTCAGTAACAGCCTCTCAATAATAACTAGAAACTATCGCAGTGTGAAAGAAAGAAGAAAAGTATTTTTCTACTTATTAGGTAGGGTTTGCGGCTAAAATATACTGCTGAACCTTGGCACAGCATTGCATTAGTACTGCATACAATAATAAAGCATTAAAGGAAACTTGAAAGAAAAACTTAATTCATCCAAATCTTTCAAACTCTATGAAATGGAATTATGAATTAAAATTACTAGTGTTTACTAGGCCATTTCTTTAGTCTTAAAATATCTGGACCAGCAACATTTTATTAGCTCAATTTATAATTTAACGCATGTACCTATTCTTGTCTATTTATCACATACCAAAAATTTGGGATCTAGCATTTAAAGGTGATTTAAATATATTTTGCGGCAACATTTGAAATGTTGCAGTTTTTGGTTTTTTAAGAAATCTATTGTAACAGGGCATGTACCATAAATGAAGATTCCCGAGGTATTTGTCGCGAATTCAAAGAAATATATACTGAAAAAAAATATGATTCAGAAAAAGTCTTAAGAATCTAAATAATGAAGCATTTGCTGGTGTAAAAATCACTAATGCCTGCCATCTTCATAACTTTTTTATAATTTTCAACGTTTTTAGGTTTAAAGCTTTACAACACTTTGCTAAGCATGAAAAATAGCTGCTGAAATATTCAGCTGGAAGCTATGCTTCATGTTACTTTGGGATCTTTGCAAATGCCTAATATTATGGGTTTCATTTTGAATCTCATTGGTTAATAATTATTGATATAACAGCTTCTTGGCACTCTCGCATAAGACTAATGCCATTAGCACGTAGTACTGTTGCCTTTAACTTTGGACTTTTAAAAAGGCAATTTTTGAGGCAGATACTTTTTAAAAAATATAAGTATGTATACAATTTTGATAATTATGAAAACGCATCATATTAGACGATAAAGGTGACATTCGCCATATGGAAAGACAGGATAAAACTTTAGTTATGAGATTGCATGCTACCTCAGATTTTTTAGTTTACCTGCTTTCCCCCCCTCCCCCTTTCCCAGGATCCTTTTCTTGTTTTTAAACTACCCTTTCTGAACTTATCCTTACCGGCCTGTTCATTCGCGAAGATACGCATTGCTATTTTAAATAGATTCAGTTTTTCCTGTGCGTGCGATATATTCAGAACTTTTCTGATCAATTGCCTGCTTCCAAAACTGCAATTCAATATACTGTTTACAAAATTTAATATACTGGTTCATCGCAAAAGAAGCAGAAGAAAGAAGGTGGGCAAAGAATAGAGCTTTAATATCAGAAAAACTAGACAAACTTGGACGTTTGCCAACAAAATCACTACCAAAATTAGCATTACAAGGGAGGGTTTCGGAATGTAGAGGAAAGCATTAGTAATTATATCACCTGAATATATCGTTTCAATCAGAATATCTTTTCCCGACACGGTGTCTGTTTAGCTGAGAGAAGATAACAATTCTAACAGGTTTTATAAGGCAAGGGTATCATGTTTTAGGAAAAGGGGTTGAAATACGACGGTATGCTTAATAGCCGAGACGTAAACCCCATTTGATCGGAGAGGTTTTATAACTAAAGCTCGTTAAATGATGAGAGAGCATGTAAAACTGCGGTTTGTGACTTAAACCGAATGTTCTTGCCTCATTGACTGTTAGTCGGACAATTTATACAAGTCTTATGCAGAAGCGTATGTCAGCAGAGATTTTTAGCGTCGAATTCTTTTATGAGGAGTATGTAAAACCTACATTTATCTCGCTACCCTTTAACTGCACCTGTTATCAAAGGGTGTGTTTGGTATTAACGTTAATATCATTTTTGGAATTGTAAGTATAGGATTGTTGGGTACAGAGGAGGAACTTTCCATATTTCAGCCATGCTCAGTGCTGGCCATTCGTGCATACTTCTGCGACGGGTGGTACACCGGCTGGCCAGGGTGAGGCGCGAACTAAGCGGGCTTCTCAACTTTGTTTTCTTATAAAATACCCATGCCGGCGGAGGCCTCCCTCCCTTTCCAAGGATTGCAAGCCCATCAGAAGGCCCTCATCCAATACGCTTGGGCAAAAACCTTCCCAATGGGCAAGTCATATCGCACGTAGCACCAGCTGACCTGCAACAGAGCCAACGGAATGAAATGAGGTGAAACTAGAGAGCAGAAAATTTCATCCTAGCTTTATCTTAAGTGACCAAGGGAATTCACGGAAAAAACCCAAAAGTGCACTCTTTATCCGTTGAAGCCAGATTTCACTCTCCTCACAATACATCTGGTATAGACAGCGAAACCAGACACTGCAATAAGTGTAGTTGACAGGTCTAGGTTTGATTGTCGATGAGGACTAGCTATCCAAAGTTCTTCATCATGACAAAAGTGTAATGTCAGGTAGCCCTAGGTGCTGGCGGACACTCTTATTTGCCCCATAAATAATCTGTTTAATTTTACATCTTTTGTCCGTCGGAGTGAGATGTTAATATGTTAAACGTTTGTAGCAGTAGGATTCAGACCATCTTAACCAACGAAACTACAGAGTGGCTAAAGCTAATGCTCTATAGGCTTTGACATTTGTAGATATGTTCACTGTTCAAAGACGGGAAGGGGTACACAAGGGGAAAAGAGGAATGCCATTATAAAATAACCAGGATATGAGCAAATAAAAGTTCACTTTTCAACTGAATCCAGCAGGTATTAATCAAAAGCAGATAAATATCACACGAGAACTGGAAAGAAAGTAATGACAACGTATTCATAAGTAGCAAAAGGTTTATTCTGGAACCTGGAGACTTTTGCGCTACTTATCACACGCTGATTTTTCTGGAAGAAGCTAGACATCCGCTTTGTTGATGTCTAAGAAAGAGTGCTCTGTTGCAACACTAGTGCGGCTTGTTCTGACTGATGCTGCGAATGTCCAATGTCAATCTTACCTTCAGCGGTGATGGAATCTAATCAATGTTATGCGCTTCGAGAACAGACATCCTGCATGTGGCGCATCTTTCACACTTTTACCTTCTTGTCGAAAGAATGACACCCAACGGGCCACATTCCTATATGGAAAAATTTTATTGATTATTGATGCAGACTTCTCAGAGGCACGCATGATATTCTCTGGCTTTTCAGAAACTTGTCATTTTAATTTTAATTCGTGCACACAGCTAACTTTTAAAATATCGCTTTAGAGGGTTCAATTTTAGACCACTATTTGATAGTTTCGAGTTTGTCCAATTGTGTCCTTTCTTTAGACACCAAAACCCTCCAGAGTTGATTAGCAGCCTGGCGATAATGTTGTCACTATTTTGTTTCCTGTCCTGGCAATATGTCATCACACTTTTTTGAGTGATTTGTATGCACATTCTGCTTAAACTGCTTTACGTTTTTCTTTGTGATCGATCAGGAAAAAAATTATTTTATGTTTATTGTATTCCTGTTATAATTTAAGATATTTTACAAGTTGTAATTACTTAAACATATTTAGTATTTAGTGTTGAACGTAAACAGACTACAAGCAAATTTAAATTAAATGCAGCAAAAATGTGAATGAATAATGAAACCGGTGTGTTAAAACAAAAATGCCTTCTCTTCTTCACTTTTTATTGTAAGTTCATAATATAGCAGAAATTGTTCTATCAATGCGGGATATACATTTTCTGCGTGCGTTCCATATTAACAATTTGAAAAAGTTTTTGCTCGTCACTATGCTTCACTACAGCGATTGCCAATTTAGATATTATAATTGGGAAACATTAGGGACGCTATCTGCGACCAGATAGACTGCGGAACAAAGTGTCGACTTCCATCCTATTCAGGCGCAATTTGAATCACTGCTTCCATGATGAAGTTTTCCCTTCATTGTCACTTTAGGGAGGAGTTGGTTTTCGTGCAGCGCTATGACGCATGAAAATTGTGAGGTTTGGATGTGGATACGCAAATGATGATAAATGATGCCACAGGGGAAATGTTGGGCTTAATTTCCATGTGTATTTGGTTAAATTGTTTCCAACTGATAACCCGCCATTCTCTCTAGGTTTGCTATGCTGGGTCTTCATACACTATGCAGTAGTCTAGAAACTTTCTGACCTTTTACCTTATAAACTTAAATATTCTATTACGAAATAGATTGCGGATTCAAGTTCGCCCAGAGTCGATGGGTATTTTACGGCGTAAAAATCTTCCTTCGGAAGGGAAGTAAAGTCGTGGGTCCCGTGTCGTAGATTTAAGCCCGAAAGAAGAGGCCTCTGAGCAAAATTTATCGGCCGTTTCATGTCCTGAATTGAATGGGACGCTGATGACCTGAGATGTTAAAGAGCGTCTGTAAATAAACGAATCAACGACAAAAGCTAAAGTTTTCATGCAGTTATCTTTAAGAAACCATTTTAGAAAGCAGGTACGATACGACTGGTTTTGCGTGCAAAATAAAAAAAAAAAAAAAAAAAAAAGGTTAGAAACATATCTTTTTCACCACTAACCCTATGATCAAACTATATTCTTCTTTCTCTGTTGATTTTACGGACGCTCTTTATCATCTCAGGTCATCAGCGTCCCATTCACTTCAGGGCGTGAAACGGCCGACAAATTTTGCTCAGAGGCCTCTTCTTTCAGGCTTGAGGTTCTTTTTCATGCCGTAAATGTACGACACGGGACCCACGGCTTTACTTCCCTTCCGAAGGAAGCTATACTTAGTATTTTTACGCCCCAAAAGACCCATTGACCTTGGCCGGGATTGAACCAGCGATCTTGGGCTTACTGGACAAATATGGTTACCACTAGATCACTAGGACCGACGTATATTCTTTATCGTGTCGCAATTTTTTTTTTAAATTGTATTTTTTGTCGCTTTGACTGCAATGGTCTTCTTGCGACGTCTGTAGATCGTGGATGTGAATACTGTAGGTAAAGGTCCGTAGAGATGAATGAAATGAAATGAATTAATGATTGCGCAAATGACCTCGGAATCCTTGGCGCTTTAAAGCTGTCTGGCATCATCTTCTCACGGTAAGGAAAAACTCCTAAAAACTCAACCTGACTTGGCTGAACGGAATTCTAACCCAGAACCTTCGGTCACTAGACCATGGAGGCGGTCGGTTGCAATTGTGTCTCAATTTACCTAGCCTTAGTCGAACATTTCAAGAAGTAAATTTCGTATATAAACGAAATGATTCACATAGAAACAACTATTATCACTTCAACGCACAACGCAAAACAATGTTGCTGTCATTATTTAGAGAGCGTGCTGTATGCAGCATATAAGTAAAGAACTTTAACGGATTCGTCGCATGTTCCAGACGAAGCATGCATTTAGTTTTGTTTTGTACCTGATACATATAAAACAGCTTTCCGTTTTATTCCGTTTTAATACACATTTTGTTAACAACCACATACCTCTCATTGTACAACTTCTGTCAATTAAGATGAGTTTAAATTTCATGATTCTTCTTGTGCTTATTTTACTGTTTTTAGTCTATGTTAGTAAAATACTTAGAGCCTATGACTTTAGTTCTGTCAAAATAAAGTTCATATAAACAGGCATTTCCTTTTTATTTCCCTGCATTTTATGTGGATGTTGTGAATTGTTTGAACATGCCTGTTGTGTCCACTAAAAAGCTCACTAAACTAAGATGTAAAGCTAGGTTTATTTGAGGAAATTAAAATGAACATTAATAAATTGAAATGCATGCAATTGAAATTTGTTGTTTGTAGTTATTGTTTGGTACATCAGAATTTCTTCATCAAACAATTATGACCCGGTGCACCATAAATTTCACAAAACACAAAATGTGTCAATAATACTCCATTCCAAGTCTTTAAAAGTGAAGTTTACAAACAGTAATTTTCCTTAAATTAATGGTCAATTTTCACATTCACATACCTTCTAGCATTGCTTCTAATTGTCAATTATGTAAATGATTCCTAGATTTTTGAGGACATTTGATTTTAGACGTGAGCTTCTTGCTGTGTTAGGGAGTAGGGGCATATAATAATTGCTAGAGGAGCTCATTAATTTACTAGTAGTAGCAATGGTGTGTTTATTTACAAAATATATTTTTACAAATCTAACTCATCCATTTTGAAAGCACTTATGTCCTTTCCCAATACACTAGGAAGTACACGAAACTGCACAAACAAATATTTAACTCTTAAGAGGCAAACAATATACTTAATTAATTAAATAAATTGATGGAAAAATAAGAAATATATAGTAGAAAATTTTAAATACCTAAATAAAACAAACCGCCACGGGTGGTCGAGGTCGTTAAGGCGCGGACTCGTGAGCGAGAGGTCTGGGGTTTGAATCCCCCCAGGACCGTTCTTCCTGACAGGTTTTTTCCAGATTTTCCTCAGTCCTCATAAATGGCAAATGCCGGGGAGGTACCCTAAACATAGGCCTGGAACGATTCCTTCCTTAAAAAATATCCTTTCCCAATTAACCATTTCATTTTATGTATCATCAGTGTCCACCGCCTGTGGTGCGTCAGTATTAAAAATGGGCGTTAAACACTACTCAAAAAAGAAAACAAACGGAAAAAAATACACAAGTAAAATAACTTACACTCTCTCACGTATGTGTACAAAAAATATTGTGACTTTTGTTCCCCTACTCCCCTTTCCGGTTATCTGCCTCTTCCGATCTGAGTTGTCTCACTTTATTTATAATTTTACCCTCCTCCTCCTCCTCCTCCTCCTCCTCCTCCTCCTCCTCCTTCCTATCTGCCAGTCCTGTAGGTGGTTTTATAGCCGTTTATTTTCATATTATGTTCTAACCTTTCATAGCATTTACTACTTTTAAAACTGTATAGCTTTCATATTATATTTCATTAAATTTTAACTTAGGATTTATTCATATGAAGCTGCAAATCTTGAGTAATCCTCAGTTTCTTGGTTTCTGGCCTCTTATGTTTTCGATTTCTTGAAAATTTATTTATTTCGAAATTACATTCAAATCTTTTTTCTCCTTAACGTTAATAGAATTCTACCCAGATAAAACAATGAATTTTAATAACCTATTCTTTCATGCAATGTGGAAATGTATAATATGAATTTTGAGGAAAATATTATAACGTAAATGGTGGCGGTTCTCATAGTTTTAGGAGTGTTTGGGAACATCTAGTGAAGGCAGAGAGTCAACGTACACAAAGAAAAAGGCAGGAATACATTTTCGAATATTTGTCCTCTTTAATGCTGTCTAAGTCGATGGAAAAAAGAAAGCAGGAAGGAAGTTTTATGTTATTTAAACTAAGGAGTGTTCAGTAAGATGCATTATTATCTGAAAACAGTGCTACAGTTTCATTGCGCGTTTGTTTTTCAGCCAAAAATTTAAGAGCAGCGTTAAAACAGTTTCATTAAGTTAAGAGACATTCACATGGCTCACATTTAGAAGCGCTCGTTATTTAAAACTTATAATGGCGTATTACATTTCCCTTGTGTCGTGAAAAACTCAGTGCTAAAACTGTTTTGCAGCACATTTGGAAATTTCGCAAACAATCCGAATTTTAAAATAAAAACACTAAAATTAATAAATTACTAGTTGAGAATTATTGTAAAAACTCATATATTGGTTAAGTTTTTAATGCTGTCAAACGTTTTATATATACACAAAAATAGTTTAAAGACGCATGTAATATTACTTCCAATACTTAGAGAATATACATATTTAACCTTATAACCCCGAAGGCTTGTTTATTTTAGATAAGTTTTTGTAATAAATTGATAATGAAGTCAAGGGATCTCAAGTCACATTATTCTTAAAAAACGTCATATCTGATATAACTGTTGATAAAAATAGCATACAAAAGAATTGGAATTTCGCTATGTATGCATAGTATGGCATCTTAATTAATCACATTGTCTGGCAATTCTGTTCAGTACTTCATTCTTTGAAACTCTGTAGATGTCAAGAGTGGTGTACAACTACAAACAAATTTTAATTGCCTGTCTGTGAGAGTAATATGTTTGGACATTTTATGCTAGAATCACCTTTTTAGATGCAGCAGCAACAGCCCGGCTGCAGCAATCTTTTAACTATATATAATTATTAATTTTACATTTTTAACTCAAATTTAAACTATATCTGAATGCTGGCCTACGAATTTATTGATAACAGCGCGCTGTTTTGACTTGATTATTACACCTGTATCCTCTAATATAGGCCAATTCCTTCGGAACGAATTTGAGTGTACTTTATCAGTTCTATAGCGCTTGCCATGGCAACAGTGAACGCTTGCTTTAAGCTCCGAGATAGCTAGTACACTTAAAACTGAGAATAGGACATTGGCAGCATCCAGGTCGGAGAGAAATGGCGTCGCTGATAGGCTGCCCCTTTCCATAGCAACTCAAAAAGATGCGCAAGCCGGGAGCATTGTCAGCTTGCTAGACTCGTTTAGCTGCAACATATTTTAAATTTTACGTTTACTGGTATAGTGATTTAAATTCTTGTTTTATGGTCTGTAGCTACAGAATATAACTTTTTGGAATGTATTACTTTATTTGCTGTTGCGATTGTTGTGGCACTGCTGTTTATAGCTTCGGTTTTCTATACCTTCATTATTGCATTTACATAAAATGACGTATGAACAGTGACTGTTGTGTAAATACGTTAATATACTTTTTTAAAAGTTCATTTTCCTATTATACCTGCTGTGGCACCTCTGATGTGTTGTATTTTATGTTGAAATGTAGTGGAGTTTACTTTATCAGCCTTCTGTTGTGTAATAAGTGATTGAAAACAGGGAATAGATAAAATTGTGTATATCAGTATGTTTTTGTACTCAAACTGTGTAGTAGACAGTAAATATAATTTTCAAATGTGGAAGTAAAACTGCCCCAGATTTTTACGTCACAAGCCGCCACTGTTTTATGCTTTTGTAGTAACTATATAATTTTGATAATTTGAGTTGAATGGCGACGTCGCTACCTAGGACTATTGAAACTCTGGTTATTCGGAAATGAAGGTATAGCATAAATAAACCATAGTGCATTTATTTTGAAAGCAACTTTATTACAGTGTGCATAACATAGCATTACACTACTACTTTCTGAATCTGGCTTCATTTTGTACACGTGTAGTGTAGAGTAGAGCTTATGTAGCGGTTGCTTTATCCTTTCAGTGCTCCAGCATCATCATCATCATCATCACTATGATATAACTTTCCTTGAACATTTGGAACTTCGGACTCCTGCTCTCAGTTTTTTGGAGACCACTGGTGCTATGTCAAAGTTTACCTTTAATTTTCACCGGCTGCCATCCATTCTACACCTGACCGATCATCTTGATGTGTATTATTTTCCTTGAATCTATCAACAGCAAGTCGACCTCCGTTTCATAATGAAGAGTGAAGTGCGTTCTAAATTACGAAGTATTCATTGTAGTAAAGCACGTCGTTGCGGACGTAAAGTGTCGTTTGTTAGCGGTCATGTTTTTTTCTTTTTGCTAGCGTTATCGCGTAATACGAAACATCGAATTATCGAGATTCTAATGTATTACTTAAACCGCATGTATTGTTTTGTTAATTCCCTTTATGGAACTTAACGCAGTCATAAATAATCTAATAGTAATGATAGTCCTTCGCGTAAGAAATGTGTTATATATTACTTTTAAAGCAATTTAATCAGTGCTACTATTCTTCTATCTTACCCTTTCGCAGATTAAGGGAGATTTACGGGCAATAAAGTTGGATAAAAATGTCATGCAATATACAATGCCACTCCTAAGTGCAGTTCATTTTTAGGAGCGTTCTTTGCCATTTCGGTTCTTAATTCTTGAGGGAACTGTTTTTAATATTTTCTCCTTTTATTCTTGTCATTTTCTTTTATAACAGTATGTAATTTAAGATGTTTAAACATGATTCAGGATTTTTTGTAGATTTTCGCGCCAAGAACTTGCGTTTATATTTTATAGCCATACAACAATATGTGTTAATACAAGTATAGGTGTTTTGGAAGAATTAATGACCTTATCATAATTATACGCAATTTTTGTATGCGGTAGTTTTGTTAATATTTGTTCGTCACGAAGGAGAGAACTGAGCTGTTAGGTAAGGGCTAAAATCATGCAAATTAGTTATGGTCACCGATTTCCAACAGTGATTGATATAGTGTCCTTTAAAGATAACTGTAATTTCTTTCGTGATACATTTAAAATAAAGGAACTTTAGCTTTATCGCACAAATTACAATGCCAATATTGGTAGGCACGACGTTCTTAGAACAGAACAATGCAACTAAAGCTATAGCACATGTGACAGAAGGAATGAAAATGGCCAAATATGCCGTTAAACTTATATACGAGTATATGCCTATCTGTATTTTAGTAACAAAATATTACATTTTGCAAACGAATGTTTGATCTTGATCAATGTTTAGTCTTTGTATTCAAAATCAGAAGAGCACCATCAAACACTCTCAAAAGTACGCCGTCAAAAAACTGCTGGTCCATCAGTAAATATAAAAGTTTTAACTTTAGATGCCCTTAATAGTAGAGCTGACTAAAATCATGGGCAAATTTAAAATTAGGATAAACCTAAGTAATTTGTGTAACGAGCGGGGTGGCTTAGGGGGTAACGTTTGGGAATCACATTCGCAAGGTTCAAATCCTTTGGGGCCGGCCATTTTGTTCTTCGGTTTTTCGTGGTTTCCCCTGGTAGTTTAGGCGAATGCTGGGAGGATATTTTCATTCCACGAATTTCCCACGTTCTCATTTCATATCATTCTGTTGGCTCTGTTATAGGTTCGAAAGTGGCAGGTTGGTGCGGTGTGGCTGTGACTTGCCCTTTGAAACTCTTCTACCCTTCTGAGTGGCTCCGCCGTGCTAATTAAAAATATTATTTGAAACCCTGTCTACGTTCGTGCCTTCTGCCCGTGGATGTTGGTCTACCGGTGTCTTCCCTTACCTCATCCCCTCCTGCCGAAGGTACCCCTATTGGGAGCGTAGGTACAAACGGCCAGCTCTTGAGCATGGTTGAAGTACCCAATTTCCCCCCTCTGTTTCTAAATATCCAAACCAAAGGAAATGTGTCAAAATGGCGTTGAAACACTAAGAGGACTAAGATTACAGCAAACAAGTTATTTGTGTATTATCAACAGATTAAGACTATAAGTTAAGAATAATTGAATAAAAACAAATCCAATTTATAGGGAGATAAGAAAATATAAAGTTGAAATGGGCTACCGGGCAGTCCTAAGTCTTCTACTATTGCGAAACTAAAGCTTCCCAAGAACAGGTGTCTTCTGGAATGCCAGAGGACAAGACCGCCATCATGTTAGATTGATATGTGATATAAGATTATGAATTATACATCTTGCTTAAAATAATATGCAGTGACTTTGCAAGCACATAGCAAAACATTACTCACTCCCTGAGTGAGCCTTTTCTGGACTCTGTTCAAATTGTTTTTAATTTTAATTTTGAGAATAGAAATTGAATAATGGGAAACAGTTTCAGTATCGTTACATGCTGTTTAAGAGGCTGAGTCAAAAAGTAACCTTAATTTAGCAATCAAAATTCAAAATAATGTAGTAAAGTGTTGTACTGCACATATAAATAACGGATTTATTCTTCTGGAGGAACAAATGCGCAGGTATCTTGGGAAAGGTGGGGTGAGCAACCATAACAAGATGGCAATTCTCTTGGAAACCTGTACGAGCGAGGAGCAGCGAGTAATTATTCCTATTTTAAGAGTGGGGAATCCAACAGATATTCACTGCAGAATGAACAGGCAATGCGGAGATTGCTGTGTGTCATTTCAACAAGTCTATGAATGGCACAGTAAGTTTAAAAATGTGAGTAATGCAACTTGCTCTGGTCGATCGTATACTGCGATTACACCAGCAGTCAAGACCATCTACAGCTATTGATAGATGTTTGAAACATGCAATCAGGTTTGCTCAAAAATGGTGTACTCTTAGCATGATAATGCAAGACCTCACACAGCTCATGTAACGCACAAAAAATTGCAGATCTTCATTTTGAGTGCATACCACATCCTGCTTGTTCATCTTCGATTATCACGTCTTAAGACACTCAAAGAGACAAGAGGTTCCGCTCTGACGACCAGGTGAAAGACGTGATGCATGGCTGGCTACGCAATTAGTCGCAGTAAATTTTTTCTCGTGGAATTCAGGCATTAGTGAAATGCTGGAACACCTGCATTGAAAATGGTGTGTATACTAGTTGAAAAACAAAAGTGTTTTCAATACTCAAGTACATATTTTGTGAATAAAAATATTAATGTTACTTTTTGACTGAACCTCGAATTATCATGGCAAATAATGACTTTTTTGGTATAACTTCACATAGCTTGGAACTGATCGGCCGGAATAGTTCACTCTACACCGTATGCATTTTGCTTCTCAGACATACGAGGTTCGCTAAATGTTCTAGCCAGTTATCCCCCCTAACACTCAAAGGTTATCACCTTTGCCGGTCTCTTAGGTGTGTTAGCGATAGCGACTTTTCCACGAAAATGCAGTTTTACGTATGTCTGGATCTCGTAATGAATAATCCATTTTTAAATATAATTAAGAATTTAAAAATGCCTGGTAATAAAGCAAAGTTTTTTCACTTGTAGGGCCAATCACATATCTAAATTGTAGGTACTGTTCCACGGAAATGTCGCTCATGTTTCAGCGTATATTCTATTTTGACGCTCGATCCATCAGTATTCACAAGAAACACTCGTCACAACGAGCCAGTATATCGGGAGGAAGCACTAACATGGTCAACGGAAACGTGACTGCGATACTTCCGGAAAAGCGATACAGCCCAATCTAATATTCGCAATGATGTGATACTTGCTGTAACGCCTAGCGCATATGTCACATGTAATTGGTACCATCTAATGAACTATGCCATGTTACTATGCAGTGTACGCTTAAGATGCTGGGAAGCGAAAAAAACCAACGAAAGTCTAACTTGTTGCAGTACGTAGAAATTATTTAAGTTTAGAAAAACGTGGGTTCTTACAGCAAAATACAATAAACAATTAGAAGAGGGCCATTATTTAAAATCTGAGTTGTTAAATATTCTGAACTGGGATCTACATGTACAAATGACATCGTATCATAGAGCTACATAACAAGTGATTAAATACACGGTGTCCCAAAATCACCGTCATTTTTTCAAGTTGTACCTTGCACTTTCTTGCCACGCATGTGATATTTATTGCATTGTGCAGGGGTTTTACGGATGCGCGTTTCTTTCATTTAATTCTCTCTAATATTTCCACTAGCGAATAAACTGCACAACTAATATTCAGTCGATGCACTTTGTTTATTTTATCCTCTATTTGTGCACGTGCGAGTGTGTTGAGAATAGTTAGTGATTCTGAATTGCAGAATTTAGGTATCAGTTCTCATGATCAAGAAATTTACGCAATGAATTTCGTGAAACAAAGGGAACAATTACAAAGAAAATATATGTACAAAATATCTGCAGCACATTTTAAAAGTTGGTCCTGGTGCTGTAGTGGTAACCATACTTGCCCCATAGATGCAAGATCGCGGGTCAATCCCGACCAGAGTCGATGATAGATTTACGACACGAAAATGAACCTCAAGCCTGAAAGAAGAGGCCTCTGAGCAAAATTGAATGGGACGCTGATGACCTGCGATGTTAAAGAGCATCCGTACATAAAATAAATTAACAATAACATTCTCAGTAGTTAGGTATTGATGACTGTTAAATCAGCTGGTGCTTTTATCCAACCGTTATGGTGTAATTTGGGTTGCTTATTCTGAAAAATTATATACACATATACAGAGCTTTCATTTAAAAACATGCAGCAAGAATAACTGTCTATTTAAAATACATTTCATTTAAGTAGAAAACATCTAAGTTTAAATATTGAGAGGGTTGAGGGAAAAATTTAAAACCAGTTAATTATACATTTTGGTTTCACCCTCTCATCCCTAATCACCCCATTCTGAAGTTTCAACCTTTAGATACCTAAATTTTAAAGTTGTTATTACTTATTTTGTTTTCTGTTGTTGCCTGATATCCTGAATTATTGTTACTGTTGTGTAAAGGTACAAAAACTATTGAACGTTTTATTGTATATTTTTTGTGTTTTGGTAATAATTCTATAAAACGTTGTATTTCCTAAAAGAAATGAGGGAATGTGAGCGGATTAGTCAGATTTGCGAAACAGGCTGTATTCGTGTAATATTGATTATTGTAATGTTGCTCCAAAAATTGTTTTACTGCAACTTACTTGTTTTTTATTCTGTTCAAACTCAAAAAACAATAACAACAGTCCAGGTTGCCAGAACAACGATAGAAAACAATTTAATGGTCTTTAAAATTTAAGTACCATAAGATAGGGGTTGTTATTTGAAATTCTAAATTGAAAGTGGCTGTGGATGAGAAAGTTTAAAAAAAGGTGATCAACGCATTCCCTGCTAAATATCTAAGTTTGTGTTTTATTGTTTGAATCAAATTTATTTTAAACAAGTAGTTATTCAAAGGGGCAAGCTCTCAACTAAAATATCTGTATATATCATAGGTGTAGTTTAATTAGTTTCTGAGCAATAGTGATTGTTGCTATAAATTGACACTTGCATAGCAGTTATGAACTTTTTTTTAAAGCAAATTAGCGTCTAAACTGTCACTGAATATTACCAGGAAAAATGATCGTTTATCATATATTGAGACATTTTGATGTATTTTGAGTATGTATAAAATATGAGGGTTAGAATAAATTAAGTTGAGCGCGGTTAATTAAATCAGAACCCTATTGGAAATTACATAAAGGGAAATATGCTACTTACTTTGGCACGACTATGAATCTCCAAAGTATTCAAAAGTATGCAGGTTACATGTACAGTAGCAGGAACAAGCAATTGCCCGACTTTTGATAAGTTCCAATATGCACGATGAATATTGGCCTCAGACCTTCAGAAGGGACAGCCTTTCCTGTCGTGTCGTACCTCAGAAGAGAAGAATTTGCATGTCATGCGGAAAGGAATGCGTCCAGGCCTTGTGCCCGCGATTTTTATTCTGTAAAGTTTAAATTAATTGCCGACGTTTCTATTTATTAAAACATAAACATTTGGAACAATTACTATCATACTCCTGTGGATTATTATGCCTAGCTTGGTCTTAAACATTTGTCTTCTTCAAATAAATTAAGGTAAACAATTTGAACTGTGCAACAACATTGTGAACCTAGCTAGTATTTTGTCCACGTATCATCTACTTTGATCACAATTTATATTTCTGGGCATAACTTTTACTAGCTCACGGAAACAGTTTCAAAATAATTCTGGTTGTTATCCTAATCCTGAGTTTGAAACCCGCTAAATAGGATATTTTTGTAAACTTTTTATGCGGGTTATTTTTTACTTTCTTTTATTCGTTTTTGTTGCACGGTTTATTGATCTATTATTCATAGTTATATAATTTTTCTCACATCTCTGCATATGCATTTGGAAACGGGTTACTACAATACTCGAAACATAGCAAATTTCAAAACCTTGGTTAGTCCTTTGCTTATGTGTATGTGTTCAAGAGCCTCAGAGTATGCGCAGTGCCTTGTATCTAGGACTTTAAATATTCCAGCGAGCCATTACATTTTTTCTGGAACATATGCACATTTGTTTAGAGATAAGAGACCGGAAACTGATTAAGGAAAAATTTTATTATTGCTAGAATGCCTGGAAAGAGCCATGATTATTGAAAGGACTAAAAATGAGAAGTGAATGCAGCAGAATCAAATTGAACAAATTGCAGTCGAACCATTCATTCTCTTTTTGAGGTATTATTATTACTACTACTATTATTATTATTATTATTATTATTATTATTATTATAGTCTCGTACTGCACATCTCTTTGCTGTCAACTGGTTGTGCGTGCTAAAGATTTGATAGAATAGAACAAATAAAAGTGTACGTAATTTTAGCAGTGGTGGGATGATTTTTCGCTATACTGATAAACATATGTCTTCATGTTTCCCAATACTCTAGCATTAATGACCAGAACATTTTTTTATTTTTTAGTCGGAAGTATGAAGTTTGCATTTTATTCTGTTTTTGGAAACGTAAATGAAGTTGTCCATTTAAAAGTGAACACAAGTTCATATTAGTCTTTATAATAGTACAAGCTTTAGCCTGCAACTCAGTAACTACCAGTAACAGAAGTGCCGTTACAACTGGAAGAAAAATAAATTGCGAAACTTTCACGGTGAAATTAATGAAGGTTGGAACGAGACTCCTCTACATTTATTTAAGTAGAACTGGTGGGAGCTTAGTTTGGACTCAATAAAAATTGATACAAAATGGAAGCATTCAGAGATTGAGTAGGGGAGAGAGGAAGCAATCAGCTGGTGGGGTGAGTCAATCAAATTTTTGTCGTCTGTAGTCAGCGAACATAAAATCCAATATATTTCAATTTCGTTTTTATTTGATATATAGGTCACATGATAGGGTACTCTCTTTCACAGCATGCTGTACTAGAAAATATCCCATTCCTGGACACACTTTTAAAAAACAAACAAGAAGATGTATAACTGATAACTGTTTTAACAGTTTAGCTACAATAACTCAATGCCTTTTAAACCTAATCCAGTATAAGAGAAGATGGAGACAAGAAATCGGAGAAAGAATAAGAAATTAAAATATCGGTCAGTTACACGACTCGTTGATCTCATTGCAGCCTTTCATGTTTTTCAAATATGCACTGACCGCCACGGGTGGCCGAGGTCGTTAAGGCGCGGACTGGTGAGCGGGTTCTGGGGTTCCAATCCCGCCAGGACCGTCCTCCGTGATTGAGGTTCCAAGTTTTCCTCAGTCTGCATAAATGGCAAATGCCGGGGTGGTACCCTAAACTTAGGCCTGGAACGTTTCCTGCCTTAAAAATAAATCCTTTCCCAATTTATCATTTCATCTCATGTATTATCAGTGTCCATCGCTTGTGGTCCCTCTGTAGTAAAAACGGGCGTTAAACACTATTCATTCATTTCAAATATGCACCGTTAAACTGTATGATGTATGAAGGACAAACGAAGTTTTCGTGGTGAGGTGTTACCAAACTGTACGTCTGTGTACCTGCGGGAAACTCATGTCACTTTTAGAGATGTGAAGAAATAAAACTTATTTATTTATGTGTTTTAAAGCAATGAAAAGTTTAATTTTGCTGTATTTGAAACCAACGCTGTTTTCATTATGCAGAGAAACGCAGTGAGCTTTTGTAGTCTATTTCTAATTTCTAAGTTAATTTTTTGCTCTTGGATCTCAGAGAAAAGTATTCCGTACAAAAAGTAATTTAGTCAAAATGGAAATATCCTCGAATAAGGACTTTATGTGTATGTTACGAGTAATATTGTTTTCCTTATTTTAATAGCAATCACGATCATCGTTGAACCGGGCCAGTTCAAAGGGAACTGGGAGTGCAGTTTGGTTGTAGTGTAGTATTCACGTGACATAATATGTGTCTATGTCATCTGGTTTTGTATTTATTTTAAATTGCAGATTTTTAATTTAGATTGAACATATTTCATTTTTCTCTAATAATACATTTCTAGCTTGGTCTCTGAAAGTGTGCCCGGCAGTATACTTCTGAAATTTCATTTCTGCAGTTTCAACTAATTTTGGTCAGATCTATTCATTACTCGTGTTTTCTGAACCACACATAAAAATGGTCTATAATTGTGTCCCCCCTCAAAAAAATTGATATTTTAATCTTATCTAGTTTTGTTTTCTTGATGTCAATAGCATGATTTCATTAGTAAAAAATTAACTGCGCTAGAAATACCTTTTCTAATAATTGTTGCAATCTTTGTATTGGCTACAGTTAAGAGCTCTTGTATGATCTTTAATTCAGTGAAAACAGCTCAGCAATAGCACAATATTCGTTTCAAAATTTGTTATGGTGTTAGTTTTGAATGTTCAGTCTGTATGTAACCAAGTAAAATGATAATGGAAGGTATAGCTCCGGAATTGAAGTAGAAAAATGAATGATAAACTATTCAGATGAACTATATAGGGGATAGAAAGGGAGGGACGAGCCAGTGATTAAGCTACGAAGAACTGTAAAACCAATTAAGAGTACTTTGGCGTCGCAAGATGAAAAAATGGAGTATGTGAGCATCAAGAATCAAACTGAAACCAAAAGAGCAAGAAGACTCGACGAAAGAAAGGACAGCTATTAGCAACTTTCTTCCCCTGTATCAAAAGATCAGCTTGTACTGTCTGGCTTTTGTTACGATGAAAAATTTCTCTGTGCAAATGTATTCTGAATCTGAAACTCTTGCTTCTTCCGTACGCCACTGGTTAAGGCTGTATAAATAAGTACACAGCGGTGTTTTATGTGACAGAGAGGCGTTTTCTTTTGTCTTGCGTAGTGCGAGAGAGAGAGAGAGAGAGAGAGAGAGAGAGAGAGAGAGAGAGAGAGAGAGAGCTGGATTATAGAGTAGGCTCATACAATATGCACAGTGGGTGACGTCAAATGTCAGTGTTTTGTTTTCGGCCACCACAAGTGCCCTCTTGCCCTCCTCATAGGCAACACACCTGACACCGTCTCTTCACAATGCTAAAGAAACCTTCCCTTATGCCACTTTTTTGGAGAGCTCGCTACGTAGCAATATGCTTGCAGAAAACCCCATTCCGCGATTATGCCCATTCGGAATATACTTTGCAGTCCTCTATCTTTCTACGCTAAATGTAAGAACAAGTTCTTACAAGAATCTTGTTCATATTTTATTGATCAATCTTTTGTGAAAATTTTTTCAAAATTTTGGAAAATTTTGAAAGTTTTTAGAGGTAATCCCTCTTCCAGTACCAGAGTTTATTTCTTATGCTATTTTTTTACAACATAAAGGAAAATTGCAGTCTTTTTCAATAATATAAAAAATGCGAAATGCTTAGAGTTTCCATTTGGGATTTTGAGAGAACTTATACAGTGTACAAAGTTCACAATCATCTCGTACCTATAGGTAATAGCGGTGATTAATGCCCCTATAGCGGCAACTGATATCCATGAGCTAATTAACGCTATATAGATACACTTTTAACAATAAACAATCAGCTTCGGAAAACTCCAACAGGGCAGGCGAAATATAGACATTTATACACATTAGTGTCTAAAATAAAAATATAGTTTTGTCATCTCGTGTGCAGTTGACAACAATAACAACAACAACAACAACAACAACAATAATAATAATAATAATAATAATAATAATAATAATAATAATAATAATAATAATAATAATAATAATAATAATAATAATAATGAAACCACAATTTTAACATTTTCTTGCACTTCCGAGATTCTCGTTTTAAAAAGCATTTAAGTCAATAAGCCAACATTGCTACTTTTTTAATAATCGGATGAGAATTTGGATGCGAATGCTGCAGACCAAATGAGGTGTGTGCTTAAACACACTGTATCCATTAATGCCAGCAGCATGACAAATATATTTCAATTATAAATAATTTGAAAGTATTTACGTGTTATAGTTTTTAAATCATTAAAATCATGTTCTGGCCTCACGTTTCAAGGTTAGCATGTCAAAAATAAGTGTATAATTTAATAAGCTTAATGATGAAGGATTATAAACTGATTATCTAAAATCTGATCATAACTATTAATAATAACAATAATAAGATTATTCAAGGGTGCCTTTAAGTCTTTGGTCATTAGGGTCCCATTCAATTAAGGACGTGAAATGATAAATTTTACTTAGAGATCTCTCCTTTCAGGCTTGAAATTCTTTTACGTGCCATAAATATACAACACGGGACAAAGGAAGCCACGCTTAGAAAAGTTACGCTCTAAAATATCCGTCGACACTGGCCGGATATCAGGCAGCTATATTTTATATAGGTTATTAATGAACTACACAATAATTTCACTTTATAGAGGGGTCTTAGACAAGTACTTTGAGATAAGGTATAGTTAGTAGTAGTAGTAGTAGTAGTAGTAGTAGTAGTAGTAATAGTAGTAGTAGTAGTAGTAGTAGTAGTAGTAGTAGTAGTGTAGTAGAAGTAGTAGTAATAGTAGTAGTAGTGTTAGTGGGCATACATACAGCATGTATACATATGTACAAACACATCGATATATATATATATATATATATATATATATATCAATCACATCTATGCGTAATTTTATATACATATATAAAGCCATGAATAGAACCCTACCCCTGAGCCTCACCTTCTATTTGCTCGCCCTCCTCCCCAACTCCCCTTTCTTTTCCATAGCCATTAACCTGCTTTGTCGGGTCTTCGCTAGAAATATTCCCAATTTGTGTATGTATCTCTCGTGCACGAACACTTTCCGCAGATATTCAAACTTCTGATGGAATTCAGAAATTAGATGATAAACGTTCATTTCTTAAAATCTCTGTTTCCCTGCATTCTGCCAGAATATGTCTCTAGGTATCGCTTTTTCCGCACAGTGGGCAAATTCTTTCCCCGAGAGCGTTAACTGTTTTATTTCCTCTCCCATTCCCTAATCTGAGCCATGCGGGGCTTCTTTCTTCTCTCCCACAGGCATTTAGATAACCCCCTGTCCCACACCTCAACTATTTGTACCTGCAGGCTAAGCGATATTTTTTCTGCGCATCGAGTCTCAGTATTTTGCCTGTCTATATCTCTCAAACGTCTGTTAACTATCTTCCAGCTATTGCGCGTAATCTCCTCTACCCTTAACCAAATATATCCTAGTCCAATTTTGTCTAAGCCTTTCCTTAATTTTGATGCCCAACCCATATCCCACCCGTCCCTTATTTGCTCTCTCAGACAAACTGCTAGAAGTACTTGATCCTCCTCCCCCCATATTATGCTTAACCTGTATTTAATTGTTCTTATTTATAAATTTAAATTTACCAGAAGTTCAAAGATACCAAACCCTTTAAGAAGCATACAATTTGCTGTACCACCATTTGTAGCAGCCGTTTTTGTACCTGATTCAGTTCTTCAGCGTTTTCCCACGCCCAAATTTCGGCCCCGTACGTCATAGTTGACCCCACAAACGCTCTGTACACAATCTTCATTGCTTAAGTATGATACATACACACACAATTAAAAAGAGGGCCCGCTCTCTGCCTGCTGCTTAGCACCTTCTTCTCGGTTGCGATTGCTTTCTGGCTGTCGGGTCCCGTTATCGCTTTCCTGTTGAGACAATCTATTAATATCCTCCAACTCCTCTCTGCTTTTTAATCGGCCGTCGATGTTCAGCGTATTAAACCGTATGAATGCCTACATTCCTGGCGCCCCGCTTCCATGATACGAAGTTAAGTTTCTAAGAATCAGTACGCCACTGACTAATGAAGCATTCATTCAAATAGACACCGCAAAGTAGCTGTCAGAAGTTGAGCATGTTTCTTTGACTCAGCAGGTATGACTCTGGAATCAATAAAAGTGGACAATTATGGTGAGAACTCAATTGTGGTTGATTACTTCATTTTTCTTTCTTAACGTTTATATCATCATACTTCATCTTTAAAAAATAAATAAATAGCCCTCCACGGGTGGCCGAGAACGTTAAGGCACGAATTCGAGAGCGGGATATATGAGGTTCAATGCCCGTCAGAACCGTCCTCCCTGATTGAGATTTTTTCCAGGGTTTCCTCAGTCCTAGTAAATGGCAAATGCCGGAGAGGTATCTAAATTTAGGCCTGGACTCTTATTTCCCTTTTTTTCCAGTTGCCGCCATTGCACTTATAAGCAATCGCGCTCAGGTGGCCCATAACTCACACAGCTTCACTGATGGTGTTACGAAAATTCTGGATGAGCAGTTCGATAGTTTACCGCCGCATGAAAGTGATGTGTAATTAGTCCAAACCAATAGCAGCATTGCGGGGTTTCTATCTTCCAAACAGCTTATTCTGTATAAGAAAATGAAGTTTCGGGAAATAAAGTAAATATCAATTCAAACATTTTCGTAACTTTAGAAATAATGAAATACATAAAAAACATTGAAAACACTTTTTCGCTTCATATTAGAAACAAATAAATGTAAATAAATAAATATTGCATTACTGTGCACATGTTTTCCGTAGTATTTAAGAGAAGACTTTTAATTACCATTGGAACCTTCTCCATGTCATCACTGTGATCATGCGTGGCGATACACGCGTACACAGAAGAGCTCTCATATTGTAATTTTATAGGGCACAGTACGCGAACATCAGGTATGACCACATTTTAGGAATCCACCACAATCGGATTTCTACTTCAACACTGAACTGGACGCACAATGTTGTGTTGCTTCCGGGCCACACATTCCCAGTCATATCTTTTAAGTTATTTGGCCGAATCGTTTCTATTCCTTGTCGGCCACAAGCATTCCAGCAACTTGGAATGGAAAGCTCCTGAGAGGCTCTGTCAACAAAATGAAACGCATTAGTAGATAATGAACAAATTTACTATCGGTGCATAATCTCAAACGTTTATCCTCAATGCAAATTACTTTGCTGCTAGAAGCCATATATTGTTAAATCACAATGCACATTAAATATTACAAGTAAACGTTACGTTGTATAGTATTAGAATGTTAACAATTTTGTCTCTATATTGCTAATATCCAAATCTGAGAAAAATATTACTTTCATGAAACGAGGTGCAATGTTGAGCAAAAGGTTTTCGAAAGGGGCCCGTTAACAAAAGTGGGCGACCACAGCAGGTGTAAAAATGGACAGTGTTGGTTTTTTTTTTTTCAGCTCGTAGCTGATACCTTTTTTACGCCACTTTTATACCATATTTTGTATACTACTCTTTCCAGGAAAACCAACATCAGAAACTTTGACAAAAGAATTCTCTGGATTTTCTGAATGCAAACATATCCTCTACTATTGCAGTTTTGTTGCAGAGAATACTTCACGGCACGTTTGCGAAACTACTTTATCACTGCGAAAGACGTTTCCTCGTGTTGAAATAGCCACCGCCTATGGGCTACAAAAATACAACTTCATTCCTTTTCCTTTTCTCCCTATGCCAGTATTCCTTCAGTATCTGGCTCACTGTAGCCTAGGGCGTAAATACGCTGGAGCCTTGGCCGAGCCAGTTATCATGGAGTAGTGTTGTCACGAAAATTTTTTCTCGCAAAAGCAGATGCTAAGGTGAACACATTAGTAACCTGATTTTATGGATATAGAGAAGAAATAACTTTCCATAGTTGAAGAAATTTATTTTGCACGTACTGTAAACTTGTTGAAAACGGACAACTTCCAAATTTGCCGTTTCAGTGAATAGCATTGCCTGAAGTTTTTTTTGTCTTCTTGTACTTCTAAGTATTAATATTTATTTAATATTTTGCTTTTGCCCATAATCCTAGTTTACCAGCTGTTTTTCTAAAGTGAATGTTAGAATACTTCAGTTAAGCACTTTTTCTAATTTTTATTTTAATTGATGATAAAATATCACCCTGCTAAAGAAAGGTATGCAAGTACGTTTTGTATGGTCATCAAGGATTCAAATAATTGCTTTAATTTCCTAACAGTTAATTATTTTTTCAGTTAAACATTACTTCTTACGACGTTCCCATTTATTTATGTGCATTTTGTTAATGCTGTATCATCTATGTTTAAACAATTCAACATGGTTAGGTTTTGGTAGCTTTCTATGAATTTCGTAATGCTTTTTATATTTATTTATATTTATGGGAAATTAATTCCGCTTATATATATCGTTTAATCTAGCTACACTTGTCATTGGTTGACCTTTAAGTTTGTTTTCTAAGGGGTAGCTAATTATTTTTAATGACGATGGTGCTGTTGCGGATAAAATTAATCATTGCCAAATTATGTATAGCTGGTTCACCTTCAAGTGATATGCCCTTCATCTTCTTATTCAGGGAGTTCAAAAGTAATGGTACCATTTTTTCCCTTTGCTTATTTAATTTCAGTGTCTCCAGAGGATTGCATGTTTTAGATTTTTTGTTGATTTGGCTTATTTACAGACGCTTTTAACATCTCAGGTTATTAGCGTCCCATTCAATTCAGGGCAGAAACGTCCGATAATATTGTTCAGAGGTCTTTTCTTTCAGGCTTGAGGTTCTTTTACGTGCCGTAAATCTACGATACGGACCCATGATTTATTTTCCTTCCGAAGGGCGTGTTTTAGAGAACAAAAGAGATGAAAATCAGCTGTTGCAAAATCCGAGCTTTAATGTGAGTGAGGTAGGACGGTCCACCGAAGTTTAATGTTCTCGGGACGTCTCGCGTTGTCGTGAGGAAAAGCCCTTGGGTCACATCTTTTGAGGTCGGATGCTCCGAAAGTGCTTCTTTAGCTTCCGAAGCGTTTTGACAAACATTAGAGTTAAGCGTTTCACTATAAGGCAATACTTATTATTCAAAATAATCCCGGAAGAATCCCGAGAGAACGTGGTCATGACTTGACTGGCTGAGGGTATTCTCTTATGCAATTTTAGAGAAGATTTTAGGTCACTCCATGCATTTTCTTTTGATCTCAGGGCAAAGTAAGCGATACAAGTTTCATCTCCCGTCGCAGTGCTGGGTACCTTTGTTCACCTTGTCTCCTTTAGCTCGTAATGGGAGAGCAATTTCTGTTCTATATAATTGGCAATCAGGAAATTCAGCACAACTCTGTATAGTCTATCTGGTGGATAGTGACATTTACTTTGCTGACAGAGATATCAAGTAGAATAGTGAGTTGTAACTCACTATTGCCGATTGTCTCGAATAAGAATGTTGGTATGTTGCATCATTGTAGGTTTGACTGCATATGCGATCGTCTTCCGATGCCAACAGCCTTTTCGATCCGCAACTGACAGTGGCTTTTACCCATATCCATTACTCCATACTTTCTCAAACGCTTCTGGATATTGGTGATGGTGTATTTTTTGTCTAAAGAAAATTCAGTTACTGCTTTTTGTGTATGATGTATATCACTTAGTTAAGTAATTATTCACTGCCACTTAGCGAAAGAACGACATTGTGCGGAGGATGAAAAATACTACACATAAATTATAGTATTTTCCCCCCAAAATTGGCAAAGAAAAATATGTGAACGCTTTTAATAAGCTATCATTACTGCTATCGTAAACATATACAAGTTTTCAAAGACTGCCTTCTTGGTCTAGTAGTTAGAGTTGCTGATTGGGAAGTCCAGGGTTCGATCTCTGGATCGGGGGCACCTAGCCTCATGAGGACAATTGGGGAGCTGCCTAATAGGTGGAGTTCTTTGATCTCGGAAGCTGTGTATGATAGGCAACCGACCGGGTGTTGGTGTAATAATCATATACTTCTGCAATTCTGCCCTCAACCTATGATGCGAGGATGCAGCAGTGACTGTGGTAGGCCAAGGGCCGCATTGAGCTATCGTGCCAAGAGCAGGAGTACATCTTTTCAAAAATAGATAATTGGTGCTGGTTTGCCAGCATAGATGTGTATATTAAACGTGTTTTACATTTATAAATAGCAAGAGCTTACTTAAAATAGACAGTGTCCTTTGATTCTAAATCCTCCTATAATTCCGAAAAATTACATTTCTTTCCCAATAAAATATCTGCTACTGAACACGGTTTTTAAAAGAATATATTTTTTTGTAATATTTGATGTAAGTTCTGTTTTGCTTTACTTCCTTCCAGCTTTGCTTAAAATATCATCCAAATTATTCTTTACTTCTTACTGTTTAAACATTATCAACTAATTGAATCCCCATTTTTTTCCATTTGTAGTCATTACCGCTGAAAGAACAACTAGAATATACTTTGATGCTCTGTATTTCAGGATCTGCAAATGCCATTTAATGAAATCTAAGGGATACGGCTCCACTTTCATAAATATGCTTCTTTGCTGTTTTGAAATATTCACTGTAGTAGGGCGAATGCCTCAATCATGGCTAGAAAAGCAGCAGGTCGCAAACAACGTCCGAGGTCATTAAGTCATATGAGGTCATATGCTTTTTCGCGTTTGAGTTGGCTGGCTCTCTCCAGGTAAATGACTCCATTATCTGCTCTAACAGCTGGGTGATAGACGTGTGCAAAGCATGCACCAACTTGAAACAAATTGCTTAGAGGAGGTTGTAATGTTTTATCAAGTAGCTTGCAGTATCATTCTGGAAAAGTAAAATATTTGATGTGCTGCAATCTGATTGGTCAAATAAAAAACTTGCAAATGGTTAACATTTCAAGGTACTCACATGAAGGTTTCTCTGGACCCTTCTTTCTTAACTGCGTCTACCATGGCATTGGCTGCATAACGTCCTCGAGAGTCCCTGCACTTGTCTTGTCCACGGACAATACCTTCTCGTTACGACATGCAACACATCATTTCCTTATTATAGAGGTATTTTAAACTTGCTTACTATTTGTACCTTTCCATCATTGAGCTTACTGAATGAGATAAAAGCTTCACAGTGAAATTGAAAAAACGCGAAGGTGTTGAGGATTTCCGAGCAGTAAACTGTTTCAGTTTATTCTGCCAAGCTAAACTCCATGTTATGATATTCCGTATTCACATGCAGCATTGCAGTTAATTACATTACAGCTGCCATTTTTATATTGAACACATTGTATTAACTTTTTAGATTGTACTAAATATCTTGTTATTCTTTTAAAACATTTTCTGCTCTTTCCATCCTCTTAAGGCAGATACATATTTCTGATCTGCTACTAACTCCACGTGCGGTTTGGACAAAATACCTTCAGCTAAAGTTATAACGTTCATTAAGTTTGCAAACGGTTGCCTTTGTTTTAAAATGCCTATTTTCCCCTAATTGAATACATGATTAGCAGAGGAAACGCTTAAAGCGGCATTAACATGAAAAAATGACAAAAAAGTTTAATTATTTTTGTGTTTTTCATGTTTATTTAATTTGTTTTTCACAAATCGAGTGTTTTAACCTTTTTGAGGGGCTTTAAAGTTTGGAACTATTAGCATTTGAATATCTGCAAGACTGAGTCACACCTATTTCTACAATATTTAGGGATAATAAAATGATTAAATTACTTAGAAAACAAGAAAAAAGTAGTGAGTTACTTTGTTGCATAAAGATTCTCTGATAACTAACCTCATTTCTTGTGTCCTAAAGGAGAAAATACATTGTATAGATATAACAAAAATAGGTCGAAGGAACACAATACCATCTGGGCTTCCATACTCTATAATTTAAGCTATAAACCCGTTTATAGAGATCTGTGCAAACATAACTCTGATAAAGGGTTTACATGGAAATACCAGAATGTAAAGGATCTTTGAATTTCATGATGTAGGAACTATGCACTAAGATAAGTTCTACATCCAAGTTCACTGTAGAAACAACTGTTAATTGTAAAAACTTGATGTATCAACAATTGCGCAGGCATACTTCAGAACAATGAACTGCATCCAGCAAGAAAGAAGAGGAAAGAAAAGAAGGACAGCCAGGATGAAGAAAAACACAAGGAGAATGATTATATTAATAATACTGAAAAACAGGTCGGAAAGAAATATTTTAGTACAAAATACAGCATCTATGTTTTTTGTCATTTCCCGCAAATCTAAGTTCATCCCATTTAATGCACCTGTTCTCAGAAACTATTCATCCTAATGATATGAAATTTATTTTGATTTTGTTTTACAGATATAATAAAATAAAATGAATCTTTAAAAATACACTAATGAATAACATTAACTTTTAAAATATTATTAGCTATAAAATATTGGTAGATTTTTTCAGTGGTTAGAAATTTTTAAAATTTGTATTTGAAATATAATGAAAAAAATGAATGGCTCAGTTTATAATTGCTATTTTTTTTTTCCTACAAACATACGATATTTTTTTTTTTTTTTTTTTGCTATGCTCTGTATATTTTGAGAGTATATGGTAAAGATTGTTATTTATAACATTATGCTATTAAAAGAATATTTGTTGTAATTTTTTTAAAAAAGCAGGCTCTAATGATTTGTACCAATTCCTGTACATGTAGTGCTAAAATATGACTTATGAAGGTTATTCAAAGAAAATGTGGCAACACGTGTTAATGTCCCCTTAGAGGTGCATACATATCAACTTCAAATGGAGTCCTTGGATGTGACTAAGAAGGAAAGAATATCGTTGAAGCACTTTAAAAAGAGAAGTCGGCAACTGTTTGTTATATCTCATTATGAAATTAAACACATGCTACATGTTTACCTATTCATCGTGGTGACAATAGTTAATTATTATTATGCTATTACATAAATTGCAGGCCTCTCTCTGTCTCTGTCTGTGCTGCTGCGTTCAAACAAAATACGCGTCACTACATACAACTTTGCTGCTAAACATAATTTTGATGAAGAGTCAAGGAGCGTTTATAGTGCCAATATAAATCTAATCAGCACAGCACAGGAATAATAAAAATGCAAACGAGACGCGTAATCAGATGAAAGAAAGGAAACCAATAACCAAATGGAATCTATAAAAGTAAACTGTAAACTTGATAGAAGTCACATAATGCTAAAAATGAAAAATATCATAAAATTTAATCAACTACTTACTACATTATATGCATTTTTTTATAGAAATGCTGAAAACAACAAAGAATACAAAGTATGTTCTAACAAAGGCTACTTCGCAAGTACTGAGCAATGTCTAAGCCTTAACAAAAAAGAAAATGCGTAATCATGAAATCATCTAGCGTATTTTCAATTTGTCGCCCTGATGTCTTTTGCCTTATAACCAGATCCTGGAAGTTAGGCTAATTGCCTTTTCTATCTGGGTGGATATTTTTAAGAGTCAGATAGAAATGAACATGTTTCCGTACTTTTGGGATAGGGCCAGTTTTTATTTTACCTTTTTATTCGGTTATTTTAAGGTTTAAACGTTTTTTTGCCTGTTTTGGATCGTTATGGCTTTTTCTGGGATTGTTTATGCATTTTAAAAAGCACGTAAAGTATTTCAATATATCGAAGTGAAAAAAGTTTTAAAAATTAAATGATACATTCACCTCACACACACACACACACACACACACACACACACACACACACACAAATCGATTGATACTCTTGCTAAACATTTATCTTTTCAAGCAGTTAAAAAAATGTCTACTCAAACCACTCACTTAAGCTCTTTAAATGGCACAACCTTCATTAATGAAAGGAACGCACGGTTACCTCGGGCATACGAATACCAGGAAACTCAGAGGATGAGAGAAGTACCATATATTTGAATAGTACTGGCGAAATACCTAGTATCGAACCGCGCGTGACAATTTTAGGACATTTGTGGGGAGGGGGAAATTCTCAGCTGTATAAATGTAACAAACAATTGCAAGCAAGAAAGATGAGAGCGGTACAGCTATGCAATAAACTGTCCGTACAATGTATTCATACCGAAGTAAGAGATATTAACCCTATTCCCGTATAAACAGAAAATGAGCTCGAACAGAAACCACTGTGCATCTTTTTCTCATTCACCAGAATTATTCAAAACTACTTTATTTTTTTTTTTTTGATCAACTTTTCCATAATGTCGTGAATGTTTTGTTGTAACTGGTATGATTTCTTTTGAAATTCTTGTATTAAATATTCTCTAATCACTTCAGTGGAAGTGGTATGTTCTTTTGCCATGATGAAAAATGCTCTCTCTGACAAGCGGCTGACTATGACAGTTGATACCTTGAAAAAACATCTTGTTGTTACTTGTAACCAAGAAAAGTGAGCTTAAATATTTTAATTGTGTGATAAAGAAAATATTAAGTATCTTAAATATCTGTTTTATTAATAATACATAATATTGCTCTGTTTTCACTTTTAATAAATGTCTATTTAAATTATATTATTGCCTATTTTCAGTACTCTAAGCGCCTTTTTGCCTGTCTATTTTAACCAAAGTAAATACCTGAACTTTCGACATCTGCTTATAACAGTTAAATGTTGTTAAAATGCGAGAGACCAATTAATGTTCAGGATGTGCATTACATATGAACTCTTTGGGTCAGATATACGTAAGAGCTCACTACAATAAGCGGTTCATTTAGAATTTTGTGTGAACATTTTGTGGATTGCACGAAATTTCAGTTTCTTCATGATAATGCGTATGTAAATGTGAGAACTGTTACTTCACCCCAAGTACCATCAACTTGCTAACGAGTCTGTGGAGTGCTGCATGCTAACAAGGAACAGAACCTTTTCCAGGTGAAGTCTGTGTGTACATCGAAGAATCATCAAGAAAAATTGTGAAGCATTTAAGACGACTTTGTAGAAAGTATTATTTTATTTCTTGCCGAACTTGATAATAAAAATATTGAATGGGTCAGTAATGTGAAATTAGGAAGGAATTGCGGTGACGTTGGTATTAGAAGTTCATCTTTATTCTGAGACGAAAGTACCTCTGTAATGCTTGGCATTAATGTGATAAACAGGTCAGAGTTTTCGTTGAGTGAGGTCGAGGTTTGCATCTTATATTTACTCACTGGAATGTGGGGGAGTGTGTTGGTCTGTTATACCTGACAGGTTTCCAAGCACGTGGATACGTGCCAATGCTAATATGTAGCGGCACAGAATGTAAGCGGAAAGTTTTTCGCATATATTATAAGGCTCTTCCTGTTGTAACGGCCAGTTTGTTTTCAGGGTTCATCGTATTCATTGTAACTCTAATTAAAATATATAGGGTACGAATCCCACTATTCCTGGAAAAAGTAATTAAATAAAGCAAATGATGGAAGTTGGTATCACACATATGCAAGAAATCGAAAAAAAAAAAAAAAAATATTTCGGCAATAACTAATCAGATTACGCAGTTAAGAGCCGTCAGTTTAAAAAATGGTGTATTGATATTAACACTTAGGCATTAAATTAATGACTACCTAGTTACTTTTTCATATCAAATTTATTTTTGTTACTTTTTGCATTACATACTTTAAATTTAATCCCCTACCAAGTTCTTGGAAGACTGCGCACCCCATCTGTAACGTCATCAATCTAAAGTCTTTAAGTGTTAACTCTGATTTATTGAAAACAAATGAATCGCAAAGTTCTTTGATCTTCGAAACAGATCATAATCACAAAAACTTATGTCTGGTGAATTCCCAAATCCATGTTCTTAACAAAGTGCGTACGGTGTCAGGCACATGACAGCGAGCGTTATACGAACACAATGCGTTGCTTGCCTGGAGACCTTTACGACGCAATGCATGGCGCAAAGGGCTACCATGTACAGATTGTTGGAATTGTAACAATGGTTGTCAATAAGCATTGCTTTCAAAATATTCTGCAATGCACGGTATCAGGTGTACATATGAACGACAATGTAGCATGGCATCTTGATGAGCAACCGCTATCTCCCACACGCTTCTTTTAGCGAATTCCGAAGTTACAGCGGTTGTACCCTAAAAACGGTTATTGAGCAATTTCTTCAAATCTCCATCGAGCTATTAGGCACTGAAAATGACAATGAAAAATTTATATCTCTGTTAACGCTCTAGCGATCGCAATTTATGTTTAATCTCAACAAAACTCGATGTATAACCACCAATTAACAAAATATTCGTCGAGTTCGGTACCCAGAAAAATTGGGAGTGAGGGTTGACGTAAAGCGAAATTTTTAAGAAAATTTAAAAATTGCTCTAGCGGCCGCAATTTTAAACTTTTTTAAAGGAAGCTCGTATATGCCATAAAAATAAAATAAGAAAATTAATCTTCTGAAAATCGGTGAAATCAGATTGTTAGGAATGGGGAGTTACCTGAAACCCTACTTTTAAAAATCTTTCTAGCGGCGCCAATATTTATTTTTTCATAACAAAATTCGGTATACACCATTTAAATAAGATAAGAAAAATAGTTCCAGAAAATCAGGGAGATAGGCCATTAGGCGTGAGGGTTTACCTGAAACCCAAAATTTAAAAATCTCTAGTGGCGCTCAAAACAAATATATTCGGCTTATGCCATTAAATAAATTAAGAAAAATATTTTCGGAAAATTAGGGAAGCTAGACTTTTAGAGATATACTTGAAAACTGAAATTTAAAAAGCACTCTAGCGTTTAATTTTCTCTCTGTGTTTTAAAATAAAAAGACAACTTAAATCAGCATATAACTGTAATTATAATGTTGCATATATTTTATATTTAACAAAAACATCGTTGTGAAGATAGTAACTGTGAAATATTAATCTAATAGGTGTAATAATTATATTTGTATGCAAGAGCGTTCTGTAATAACCTTCAAAAAACGTTTCCGTTACATGTTTTTACTACATTAACTTTTAAATTAAAATTCAAAGTAAACGAAAATCGATGTAACTTTCGATTGTATGTTGTTGATTGTGTATATTTGCTTAGTGCATTGTAATTGTTCAGAATAGTAACATGATTTGTTTTATTAAAACATACGAACATCTTTAATACACAATGTAACTCGAAATTTTCTATTATTTCTCTCTATTTTGGTGAATGTAAAGATAATATCAAGTGCTCAGTTCATAAACATTGTTACATTTAAAATGTTTAAAATCACCCAAACAGTGTAGCTTTGTCTATCAGTGGTCTTATATTTCATTAATTTGTATGGTTTAAACTCAGCAGCAGCAGCAGCAGCAGCAGCAACAACAACAACAACAACAACAACAACAATAATAATAATAATATCTAAAATGAACTTTCTCTTTTTTGTAATACTTATAGATTGCAAAAATTCTACTTTTGTTTCCCTAATACCATACAGTAATGCAATTTCTTATTTTATTAATTAATAATACAATAATTTAGATTTTATATTCATTTTTAAAGTTATTCAACTTGCCCAGGAATTCGCTTATTTTACGCAGCTCATGCGTGTGTAATTTATTGTCGCTCTGACTGTTCGGTCTTCTCTCGACGTCCGTAGATTATAGACAGAGACTATGGATGTAAGTCTGTAGGGATGAATGAAATGAAATAAATTAATGATGGCGCAAATGAGCTCGGGGTCCTTGGCGCGTTAAAGCTATCTGGCTTTCGTTCTCAGAGGAGAAAGAAAGAAAGAAAAAAAAAAAAAAAAAAAAAAAAAACATTACTCCTACAGCTCGGTCTGTCGGGGAATCGAACACAGGATCTTGGATTAGTAGTCGCAAATGCCACCAGTACACCACAGAGACAGTCAAGCTTTTGTAATGCCCTAAAGCAACGAATTGCATTTTTTCTTCTTAAAACTTGAATTTTTATGAAACATCTTTGTTCATACATACTGAAAAAATTTCGGGCGGTATTATTTACTAGAAAGTAGAAACAGTAATTGCATTTAAAAAAATAATTTACTTTGGATTTTCAGCATTGAAAATTTATGAGATTATTTCACTTATGTGATGTCATCTTAAAATCGACCAATGAAAAAAAAAAATATTGAATTTTGTCCAATCACAGCCGGATATCGCTGTGAAATTATCGAAAAAATTATCAAATACGTTTTACCATGCGAAATGCAATTGTCTCGTCTTGTAGCCAACTCTATACCTCCACTAGATAATTCCTGAGTACGCATCACTGATCACTTTTCTGTTTTCAGTATTGTACATTTAACTAATTTAACGTGTATTCACTCAAGCAATTGTTTTTGCTTATTCAGCCGGACAGTCTGAAATCATTTTGTAAATTATGTAACAATACCTGCCTAAGCAACTATAAATTTTGATAAATACATTGTTCAGAATGGTAAAATATTTTCTCTGTTTTGTTTTTCTCAGTTGGTGTTAGTAAATCGAGCGGTAGCAGTTGTAATAGTCGACCTTCATCTATTTCATTCTCACGGTTTCTAAATAGGTAGATAGGTAATTATAACGTTTTGTGGAATTGTTTATAACTCTTGCGCGAATTTCAAATATAGGAGTATATTACTTTTATTCTTATTCTATTCGTGAAATAGTCCCGCTTTTGGCTACTCTCTATTGGCATTACTGACAATCGACATGTTGCTAGATGGCTTGAAAACATTTTTTTTTTATTCGTTTTATTTAACGACGCTCTTTAACATAATCTCAGGTTATCAGCGTCCCATTCAATTCCGGGCATGAAACGGCCGACAAATTTTGCTCAGAGGCCTCTTCTTTCAGGCTTGAGGCTCTTTTTCGTGCCGTAAATGTACGACACGGGACTCACGGCTTTGCTTCCCTTCCGAAGGAAGCCATACTTAGGATTTTTACGCCCGAAAAAATCCATCGATCTTGGCCAGGTTTGAACCCGCGACATTGGGTTTAGAAGGCAAGTATGGTTACCACTATACCACCAGGACCCGCTGAAAAGGTTAAGTATTCATAATTCAAATGTACATTTATTACAATATTGTAAGCCAAGTTTACGGGAATTGTATTTAAATTCTTATTTATTCGTGAAATAGTCCTAATAAATATCACTCGTCGGTCTGAGCTTTCCAATTGGCGATCTCAGACCCTCTTATGATATTACTTGTGACAATTGCTGCTATATAAGATTCCAATGTTCACCGTTAGGAGCACTAATTTATAGCATTGTTACCATTATTTCACTAATGCCATAGTATATATATATATATATATATATATATATATATATATATGCATAAAACATATTCAATGCATTGCGAACGAGTGCTACTGTTTTCACCAAATCTTCAAAGTTTATATAAATTACACGATATTGTACAGTATGCGGTAAAACAAACGGCAATAAAATGCTAGTTAATGGCCTTTCCATAGCAATGAAGTAACATGTTGATGGACAAATCCACCCAGTTGTTTAGTTTCAGTGATGTTCGCCGTAGACTAAGCTTTGGCGCCTCTAACACCTGTTGGAGAAGTAATCCCTCATTCTCGTTTGTGTCGACGGTTCATGGTCGACCTGTTGTCCCCTTTCGTTGACACAGGACTGATCCCGTACAACGGAACGACAGCTAATATTGTTTTGTTATTTGGTACCTCCTTATTAAATCTCTCCTCGTACTGTTCTTTAACGTGAAGTAAACTCGGTCCATTCCGATGTCCTACTCCCTATGACCTGAAATAATGTTCCACGATAAACACCTCTTCTGTCGTTTGGTTTATTTATGGACGCTCTTTAACAGCTCAGGTCATCAGCGTCTCTTCTGTCGTGAGAATCATAACTGCAGAAATCAACATAAGACTGAATTTAGAACGTGTCAAACTGGTTTTATCTAATATCAAGTGATGGTATTATGTGACATTAACCCTCAATGAAAGTTGTCACTATCCGCAAAGTACTTTACACAGGCTCGGAATTTATCTCATACAACTACAACTCTAGAAACACAGAGTACAGGTAATATACATTTTCATATTCTTTTTTATTATTTACACATAACATACCTAACATGCATATATATTCCTGTTGGTGAGCGTTGAACAATGCCATTAGAAATATTTAATTTAATGTACAACAAAACTAATGTGATAAGCAGAATTAATTGTATAAGTCATGAAATTAATAATTCTGATAATGTATATTATTAAGGAGATGAAGCCAACAACTACTTCTTCATGTTATATATGACAAATAAATGACTCATTGCTTTGGAAACTTCGGCTGCTAATGATCAATAATTTCAGTGTCTTTTATTTTGCTGCATACTGGTATCAGCACGAAACCATTTTTTTTAAACGAAACAAGAATAATTGGTTTGTCAAATTAGACACAACTAAATATAACTGGAGTGATAGTGATATTTCCTTTTTGATTGTAATGGAAACACTTAACACGGCAAAACCATAACCACACTTGCCTCCTAAACCCAAGATCGCGGGTTCAATCCCGGCCATGATCGATGAATTTTTTCGGGTGTAAAACTCCTAAGGAAGATAAGTAAAGCCATGAGTCCCATGTCGTAGATTTACGACACGATAAGGAACCTCAAACCTGAAAAAAGAGGCCTCTGGTCAAAATTTATCGGTCGTTTCACACCCTGAATTGAATGTGACGCTGATGATTTGAAATGTTAGAGATCGTCCAAAAAAAAAAAAAAAAAAAAAAAAAAAAAAAAAAAAAAAAAAAAAACCCAACAACAACAAAAAACAACAACAACAAAAAAAGTCTGGCGCAATCTGTGCGCTACTGCCTCAAGTTAAAGTGGAGCATATAGTTTGAGTCGCGTTGTTCACTTTTTTACTTTTATATAAAATGTATCAGCATGCTTCATCTAAAAATTAAAAGAGAAATAATAAAGAACATACACCGCACAACTAGAAAAAACTACGATTATTATTGAAACAATAATCTGTTATCTTAGTAATTGGGCCACACAGTCAGTGGATAGCTATCCCAAGACTAAGCTACAGTCTGGCGATCAGAAGAAGGCAAGCGTGGGCTGAAGTGAAGGGAGGCTGTAGCTGCTTACGAGTGGGATTCCCTTGCTGTCACCTCTCAGACTCAGATCTTACATGCCCGCTAAGCGAGTTTCTGACGATACTGTTTATTTTTATCGTCATTAGAGAGCAGGGTAGATGTTTACGTAGCACATTCCTCTCGCTTGCCTTCTTCTGATCGCCAGGCAGTACATAACACGATATTTCGATGTAACCTTTAGTGACGTATTGTCACGTAAGATTTTATAAATTTATACACCACAAGGTCTTGAAAAAACTGATGAAGAGCTATTGAAAATCAGGTTTATCTCACTCGCGAAGCACGTTTGAAGGAATTGTATGTAACATGCGTTTTTATTTCATTTCACTTTTACACTAACTTACCTGCATCTGTTTTCAATTTAGTTGTCACCATATAACTCCGTTATTTTCTTAGTGCATAGATTCCTTAAGTCAAATTGCTTGTTTGAGACTCCTCTACAATCTCTGAAATTGTGATGATGTAGCTTATGATCTGCGGTATTTTTAAGTGCTTGATTCTTTGTTTGTTATTTTTTAATGTCGTTTGCCGAACTTTAAGCATCATGAATGTTTGTGAAAGATATACTTGGACTGGGGTTCCTTGGAAATCGGAGATATAATATTGACATTGACAACAAGGTCATTTCGCATAAGCGATAAACAGGTACTACTTACGTATTTGTTAACCTGCGATTTAAAACTTTAGTATTAATTCACTTTATACCAGGAACAAAACCCATAGTTTGGAGAAAATGGGTTCACATTAAATATAATCAACTAAGTACTGTTCTAAACCATGAGATGTTTTAGGAGCCTCCGCTTTGAACTCCCTACGCCGTGTTCAAGCTCTTATTTGGAATGGAATGAGATAGAAACATTCAATTCTATGGCCGGGACTCGAACCGCAGATCTTCGGTTTATCTTTCGATTCGCTAACCATCGAGCTTCCGTGCCTTTTCCGGTCACAATCGCAAAAAGTTCCTATTTGAATGTTAATATCGTGGAATGATCTTATAGTTCCACACTATAGGTAACAGATGTAAGTCTTTGCGTAAAAAACACGTTCAAATATAACTCACCAGTTAGCAAGACTTCAGTTAGTGCAACATAGCGTTACAAGATTTTTAGCGAATTTCCAAGGAATGTTAAACTATTGCATTTGTACCAGTGAAACCTATATTATACTCATAGGTCCGTTTTCCTGCTAGCTGTCACACTTTTTTTTTCTCAAGAAATTCGGCATATAACCATCAATTAACAAACAATTTGTCGAGTTCGTTAAACATCAAAATTAAACCATTGGGGTGGGAGTTAACCTAATGCAATTCTTTTAAAAAAGTTAAAAATCGCTCTAGTGGCCGCAATTTTCTTTTTTCTTAATGAAACTCGATATATTTCTTTAAAATAAATTGATACAAATAGTGTCTGAAAATCAGAGCAATCGGGTTATTACAAGTGACGATATAAACCAAGTAGGGATTAAAATGAAATTTAAAAATCGCTTTAGCAAGCGCAATTTAAAAAAAGTAATAAGGAAATTGCAATTAAAATAAAATTAGAAAAATAATTTCTGAAAATCAGTAAAATCAGATTACTAGGCTTGGGGATTTACCTGAAACCCAACATTTAAAAATCGCTGTAGCAGCACCAATATTTGTTTTTTCATAACAAACTCGGCTTATATCATTTAAATCAAATAAGACATTTGTTTTAGAAAATCAGTGAAATCAAATTATTAGGAATAGGGGTTAAAGCGAAATTTAAAAATGATTTTAGGGGCCGCAATTTTAAAGGAAATAATGATTTTAAAAATGCTATTTCTCTTTCGTGATACTTATAGATTGCAAGCATTCTAATTTTGTTCTTCTAATATCACACAGTAATGCCATAATTTATTTCATTTCATTAATTAATAGGGGTATAATTGAGATTTTATGTTATTTTGAGTTACTCTACTAGGTGAGGAATTCGCTTAGTTTACGCAGCTCCTGCATGACCGGCTTTTGAATTTCATGTTATATGAAGAATAAATAAGTACTTCTGGAATTGGCAAGGCAGATAATGGCCTATATTGTATATCTTATCTGCCAAGTTCGTGCGTACTAAAAGTACTCGTAGTGTTTATCGCAAACCAGTCATCCGCAACTGTCATTCAGAAAATTTTACTCAGAAATAAATTGAATATAAAATAAATAACATACTAACATGAAAAAATAAAGGCAAATAAATACTGAATGGTATATGGAGGCGAGAGAAATTAGTTTCATTATGTATGCAACGGTAACTTTTTGAAGCAGATAATTTCATTACCAGCTGTGCATCTCATCTTCTGGAAATTGGAGCAGTCCTCTCCGAAAAGGTGGAGAAGCACGTGCCAGGATTTGACTGTGGGCGGGAGAAACGCCTGTCATTCACGAAGACTAATGCTCCAGACAGTTGCTAGCCATTCCGCGCCTCTTTGGCACGCAGGTTAACTGCCTCACCCTGCCCGCCCTAATAGCGTGGATTCAAACCCAGGTTGGCATGTTGCATGATTCCAGGCTGAAGTGTCAGCTTCGTGCTAAGACGCTCCATCGTAAGTGTGCGTATATTCAATGTAGAAACAGGCAGTTTTGTTTGTGCGGAATACAAGGCCAAGCCTTTTAATTCTGTACTAAACATGTACATGCGGTCTTTTGCTTCCATCTACCTTCTTCTAGAAACCCCCCCACGGCAGGGTTCCTGTTATTGTCCTTGCTTTTTTGCATCCTTGTTTCAGTTTCATTTGCTAGTTGTTGTTAATTCTGTAATGTTATAAAGTGTCATATTAAAAGATCTGCCACTGTATGACTTGTGTACAGCAGTGCTACTTACAAATAATTATTTTTACATTTATTTCCTTTTCTTTTCAATATTCTGTAAGTTACCTTGTGGCACTCATAAGAGATCTTAAACATACCTCATGTCAGTTGCATTACTTGCCTACCTTTGTAAAACATTCCATTGGCGCAGATGATAACTAAATTGCGACTGCATGAAAAATTAAGATGCTTATACATATATTTCTTCTACCATCAAAATTTAGCTTAAGGGTAGTATAAAAGCGAAAGCAGGGTCAAAAATTATATTTTTGTTTTAGGTATGATTTTAATATTTGGAATTTTCTATTAATTTTGGTATGATTTTCATTAGTGTTCCTTGGTTATAAGTATTTTAATAAATTTTTAATTACGCCATTGCAGAAGCCATTTTTCTGGTGCACTTGGAGCATCGTTCAGTTACAATTCTATATCTTAGGAACTATTTATTCTAGAAGCCTATGTCTTGAATGATAGAAAAAACTTGTATTTCATAAATTGGCAGCGTTTGTTTTCATGTCAGCATCTTTTGCTGTTTTCCAGTTTTGGAGGGTTTTAACTAGTGTTTCCCTTCAAAAAGCTAGTGTTTTTGTAAAAATATTTTTTGCTGCAATTATTGAAAAAGTAAAAAAAAAAAAAAAAAAAATTGCATAAGTTTCTCATTTTTTAAGGATCTGTATAAACTAAAACTTGAAACTTTTACCACATATTCATGATATAATTGTGATAATATGGTAGAGCTAGGACAAAATGTTACAATATAAAAAAATAAAATATTGGAAAAATAGAAAGAAAGGAAACAATTAAATATAATTTATAATTTTCTTCAGAAAAATGGTATAGTAGTGAAAATAAATCAGTAAATTTCAATTATGTGCATCTCTATGCTGTAAAAGATTCATTTTATTAGTTTTAATAGTTCTTGAGTAAATGAAAAACGAAGTTCGTAAATTTCACATTATAGGGATAGGCCTTTCATACTCCCTTTCACCGTACAACACAGATCTTAAATTTAAATACAGTAGCACAAAGTCTCGGGAAATGTCTACTCTTTTATTTTGTAATATAAGACACACATTCTTATTAAAAATAAAATTGCCAGTGTTATTTCTTATTTATTGTTGTTCTTCCATTTACAGTGTTACATCATTCACAAGGAAAAACCCTCGGGTTAGAACAAACAAAGTTGCACCAAAATTCAGTTATAGGCCTTTTACTTACCTCTGAATCCAATGGTGATATTCATTTTTCTGTAAAACATAGTAGTTGACCAGTTAGTGGTCTCTGAAGAGAAATGCACTTCGAAGCATGCGTTGCAATCAAATCACCTTCACAACCTCAACTGCAGAAGCGAACGAAAGAATGACTACTCTAGTAAGTGGCTGAGGCGTTTTACAGAAAAAAAAAAAAAAATTAAAAACGAACATCGCCATTGAATTTAGAGAAAGTAATTGTTCTATTTTTTTTTTTTTTTTCCCTCAAGCGCAAGTGAAAGATAACTGAACAGAAATCTCTAATGAACAACTCTGGCGTTCTACACACACAATAATATATATATATATATATATATACCGTATATTATTGTGTTTATAATATATATCACCATTTAATTCAGAAGTAAGTAAATGCAAAAAAAAAAAAAAAAAAAAAAAAATTGGTGCGATTTTGTTTATTCGAACCGAAGACTTTTCCGTCTTACTGTAGTTGGTACAGAACTGTTCTTGTTCCTTGCAGTATGAACGATGACATCATTGCAATAAGAACTTTCGTAATTTTTAAGAAGGACTGATATGGCAAACACACTCTTTGCTATATGTAACCAATATTTCTCTTAGATTTGCTGAAGCATCATTAAGCTCTCATTCTATGATTAGCCGTAAACGCATTTGTAAATTAGATGTTTCCAATTTCTTTTTCATTCATGGTGGTTTAGTGAGTTTTTCACTTAAACCTATAAGAACGTTTTTGTCCCCCTGGAAAAGTATGTTCCGTGTATTGCTTCTTATGACTAAGCATTAACAAGCGTTTAATATCCTATGTTTATATAGTACGCCTAATGATCATCTTCGACCACCTCATTTATCTAGTGGTTAGCGTTGATGACTGCTGGCCCGGAGGCCCAGGTTATATTCCTGGTACCTAAGTGAGGAGGATCTGGAACTAGGTTCACCCAGCCTCGTGAGGACAATTGAGAAGCTGCCTGATGGAGAGGTGGCTTCTTTGATCACGAAAACCGAGTGATAGGCGACCGGCGGGGTGTCGGCATGCTGTTCACATCCCCCCCCTCCCTGCAATATTGTCTTCTATCAATGAAATCGTAAGAAGGAAAGGATGCAGAGGTCGCCACGGCAGGCCACGACTCTTCGGGTTTACCGGATACAAGAATTAATTGGTCAAGAGTTTTATCTCCAGATTTCTTTGCAGGTTTTGCGGATCAACGGTGATTGTTTCGTATTTCTCAGAATCATTCTTGTTTCCTTTATTATTTTTGGATTTGATGATGATATTTTGTTCATTTGCGAATCTTCAGAATCTATAACTTGATATCTTCCATGTTTATTTTGAGGTTTGCAAAGGAGGAGAAAGTGTTCATTACTGCTTCTAATAATGTTCTCTGATGGAATATTTCCTTATTCATCTGTATAGATAGGTATTATGTCATTAACTTTACATATATATCTAACCCTTTCTTCATCAGAGTTTCAGTCATCTGCAGATCCACTCTGTTCTCCTGTGAAGTCAAAACCGCCATCTCATAGAATTCTTATCTGCAATAACATGAAGTGATATTGTGCACAAGACACATTTACTGAACTTATGCAATTATCGTAGTTTTCCATTATTATTTGAGATTGTTTTTTGACAGAATGAGTACTTAGTAATACATTCTCGTAAAATGTACAATTTGTAAATATTGCTTGCAAACAAATTATTAGTTTTAAAAGCTAAATGAACACTAAAGCTAAAGGAAATAATTTTGCCGGAAAAAGGCAAAGACGTATGATATTGTTGCCAAATCGAAATAATAAAAACACTTGTTCCAGGATTAAGTTATTCTCGAAACCAGCGCATGGTTCTTGCCAGAGCCCAGCACATATCTGTGATGCCTGGGTGAAGTTATTTATCAAGGACTTCTGCACAAATTCCCAAATATTTTAAGAATGCTGAATTTAACTGAATAATACAATTAATTATTCGATATTTATTTTATATTTGTATAGATTTTAATAACTTGTTCTGTATTGATGAGACTCATTGTACTATATTCAGTTAATTTTTTTAAAAAATATGAGGAAACTATATCACAGTAATGCAAATTATAAAAGTAAAACCAGATATTTACGATTTTCGAGGGCATTATGGTAAAATTTTGGGATTAGAATTCCATCAATTGAAAGGGATGAAAATATTAAATTCTCTATTAATATCTACTCATTTTGTAAAACATTATTTCCGGTTGATTTGCTGATAGCTCAGGCGTTTAATTTCAAGTCAACATCTAATTTTGTTCATTCTTCTTTCTTATCGCTAATGCAATAGACAGAAGTAACGTCCTGAATTCCATATCCTTTTCTTCGCCGCCTTGTAAACTCTAGAATTCGTTCTGTTTGTTCCAGCTATGTTTTCACTCAGGATGCAAGCGAGTAATAATTAATAGCGTCAACATAGAATATTTTATATGATTATCATGCTTATTTCAATTCTAGTTTGCTTAATTTTAAATAACTGTTATTTAGTGATAAAGAAGTTAATTAGGCTAGCTTACAATAACTGTATTAAATTAATCACAATGCTATAAGATGAAAAAAAAAAAAAAAAAAAAAAAAAAACCAGCCAACTTATACGGGTTTCCCAGATACCAATATATAAAGTATGCTTATTCTATTTGGTTCAGAGCTAATAACTGAGCGAACATTTGGAATAGAGATGTTGCACTTTATCCAGACACTAAGACCATTATAATGATCCTCTATGAGCACTTATCTCATTTGCACAAATTTTTTATTTATACTGCTTTTTCCTGCACCACAGATATAACTAGGAAATGAATTTTTATGCGATAATTTTTTTTAAAAATGTTTATTTTAATGTAACAAAACACGAAAACATTAATACAAAGTTGGAAGTATGTAGTTTTTATGGTAAGCAATTTAAATCATTTATGATTTAAGCACTAAAACAGAGAAAAATGTCAAAAGGGTGTAAATATTTCTTTATATTTATCATAAATGGCCACGTTCATTATAACTGATTTTCTCTCATGCAGAAAAAAGGTTTATTTACATAATTATGCTTCCTAATTTATTACAGACGTATAACAGGGATAAATTTACCAATTACGACTGAATATTACGTGCTTGTAGTTCGTTCAGAATTGCTGTGAAAACAAAAGTAATCTTCAAGCTATATATGGCCATTGTCTCTGATGGCCTTACTCAGTAACGCAATATGTTTTTGCGTGTTTATAGAGAGAATTATCATTGGCATTAACGCACTCAATTTCACTTATTTATTTGCATTCCAAAAAATGAGCAATTATGTACTTTTTTTTCAGCTGCCGTCCTTTTTCCTGGATAAAGTTCCAAATTTTCCGTTGAGAATTTGTCGTTCTGGTAACAATTTTAGTGCGGTTTCAACAACTTGCATCTCCTTAACCGTTTCACACAAGAATTTCGTAGATTTTTATTAAATAGTGTTTAACGCCTGTTTTTACTACTGAGGCATCACAGGTGGGGGACACAGGTGTTACATGAAATGAAATGATAAATTCAGAAATTATTATTATTTTTTTTTAAAGAAGGAAAAGTTCCAGGCCTATGTTTGGGTTACCTCCCTGGCATTTGCCATTTATGAGGACTGAGGGAAACCTGGAAAAACCATCAGGAAGGATGGACCTGGCGGGAATCGAAACCCAGGCATCCCGCTCACGAGTCCGCGCCTAAACGACTTCGGCTACCCGCGGCCTTCGATTCGTAGATGCTTTCAGTTTATGGTGTTATGTACGAAAAAGCGTAGATTTGCAGGTATGAATGGCAGATCTTTTTTAACAAACATCCTTGAATATATCTTGAAATATTTCGATTTTTTGTAACGATTTTTTTTTTGTAATTCGAGTATAATGAACGTAAAACTTACAAAATATTCCACATGGTTCAGAACATTATGAAGATAAGCGTTTTTCTATTTGGTGAGGCCAGTAAATTCTGGGTGGTGATTTAGAAACACGTTTCTTGCCATTTCATACCAATCTGTCCAAGCACGTGTATGAATCTAAAAACACTTTTACAATGACAGTGTAGTTTATTGTAAAAAAAATAATAAAAACTAAACCTAGATTTATGTGATTATGATCAATTTTCCGAAAACTTGTGTTTTATGCGATAAAATAACATATTTACCCTGGTAATCAATCTTTTGGAGTTTTTAACTAGGTTACGACGCTTATCTTTATGCAGAAAAATGATTTCTGCGCTCACTAATTTTAACTTGGAAAGGGCTGCACCATTTGCATATCGCAACCCGAAATGCGTTAAATCCTTTGTCAATCAGACATTGCGTCATTGATAAAAGTTTTGAAATAATAGATTGACTCGTTCGCGATCTGTTCTAACTTCAAAAGTGTACAACAAGCGTACCAAATCAAACTCATTAAGTTAAGTTTTATTTTTCTTATCAATAAAATGAGTACTAATGAAAGTCTTTTTGTAGCAAATTTTATTTTTACTGTAATTACTTGGAAAGCGCCATTTATTTGTCATTTCCTGTATTTTGTTCTAAATAAGAATAGTATGAATGATACAAAAAGATAGTTCATCACAAATAAAGTTATATGACTAATTATAAAATTTGAAACAGTTCGCTTTTTCCAGCGAAAATGTTATGTTAATATTGTTAAAGCACAAACTGGACTAGACAGGACCAGTAGTTGTGAGTAAGCAAATGATAGAACTAAGTGAGCAAGTCGTCTCTGGAAGACCTTGGTATTGGTGGCAGCTGGCCTATCAAGTTCCCAGGTCGCGGGCCGGGCCTATCGATCGAGTTGGCCGGGGAACACGCACCAGTTACCTACTTCCCTTCCTTATGGCGCAGGTAACACGACAGTAATCAAAATGTGCCACATTGATTGCGATAAATTTGAGACTACATTTACGAGAATATGCATCAGAATTGAAAATCAGTATGATGGAATAGGATTTTACATCCTATGAAAGTGAAAGTAATTATTGCATGGGCTGAAATGCCTTTCTTTTACATACGATGTCGTTTGTAGAGGCATTCATGTGGGTAATGAACGAAATATTCCAGTATAATCTTTAGAGCGGCAATTTTGATGATAGTGAATTAATTATATTTGAGGACCAGAGGAGTTTATCCTGGAGACTGAGAAAGCACCCCGTTTAAATTTTTCACTCAGGCATTTTGATCCAATCTGGTTTGCACTGCTTCATTTCAAATTTTAAATTAGCATGACTCTTGAGCATGTAGACAGTTTTTCTTGGAGGGATAAATTGTATAAGTAATAATCTCGGAGGGGGGAAAAATAGGTATAAAATACGGCATAGTATGTTTCTGTCATAATATTCTATTATATTGTTTATTCCATGTGTTATATTTCTCATGATGAGAACCTCGTATTGGTTTTAGTAAAGATATTGTAGATTTGGTATATTTACGGACGCTCTTTAACATCTCAGGTCATCAGCGTTTCATTTAATTCAGGGCATGAAACGGCCTATAATTTTGCTCAGAGGCCTCTTCTTTTAGGCTTGAGGTTTTTTTCGTGCCGTAAATCTACGACATGGAGCCCACGGCTTTACTTCCCTTCCGAAGGAAACCGTTCTTAGGGTTTTTACGGCTGAAAACAATCCATCGACCCTGGTCGGGATTGATCCCTCGATCTTGGGTCTACGAGGCTACTACTAGACCACCAGGACCGACAAGAAAAAGATAAATGCTCCTTTTGTGCGCAACAATAAAAAGGACAGTGAGAGAAGGGTCGAATAAAGCAGTAACGCTGGTCTGTGAAAGTGCACCTGCTTTTATTAAGGTCTTCTGGACATTTATGCGCTTGGTAGGGGTGATGGAAGGATGGCATCCCGTGTTATAGTTGGACTTCGCTTTGGGTGGTGCAACTGGCATTTGAAAGCTGAGCTCAGCAAATATTGTTGAAGAGCGGTATGATTGGGGAGGATTAGCTACACGCAAGCAAGCAGCCCAGATGGGCTGGAGCCCCGGGGCAGGGTTAACTTCTCCAACATCAACAACGTGGCTGTTGGGGCTGCGCGCGCCTATGCTCGCTATTTCCGTCATCAGATCGATTCAAGTCTCCACATGAATGAACCAACCTGCCCAGCCACGCGGCCAGGCACCCTGCACATCGAGCATGCGCTTTGTATCACATCTCACGCGCTCTTATTTAGTTTGTTGTCATTATTTATTTTACTCATTTAGATCAAACATCTCATTCAGGCTGAAATATTATGAATGTTAAGCAGATGTACGAGAGGCTTCCTGGTTTAGATTACAGTTCGATGGCGGTCTCGACCTAACAATGACGGAACAAAGTTTTAACTTTAAATCATTTTTTTCAACGTTATCTCCCTTAAGGTCAATATATTTATATTATCAATGTTCCAATGTCATTATCCCGTCTCTGAAGTAGTTTTCCGGAAGGTCTGCATAATGCTGCTCTACAGCTGTAATTGCCTCTTGATTTGATGAAATACACGACTAGCGAGGAGATGTTCTTCATGAAATAGTATGAAATTCAGAAGGTGCAAAATATGGGGAGCAGAGTGGATGCTCCAATAATTCATCCTTCAAATATCTCAATTTTCTCATCACTAAAACACATTTATGAACAGGTGCACAGTCTTGCTGAAACAATTACTTTTCTTCTGCAAACTGAGTCTTTTACCATTTTTTATATTTTTTTTACTTAAAAAATGTATAGTATTCTCCCGCTGTGCATTTGTCTTTTTAAAGAGAATTATTTATACATTTCTTTAGTGTCCCGAAAGACTGATGCCATAATTATTCATCCAAGTTTGTCTTCTTAAGCGCTGAAAAACAGCCTTCTGCCCACTGTTTAACTTCTGTTTCAGTTATAGTGCCTACAGCGTTGCTATTGTTAAACATTGTAAAATCAGTGACTCTGAAAGAGACAAATATGATGGAAGTAGGAAAGCAGCCAAACAGAATAAAACAGAACTGTATCACAGTTTTAAATTAATGGGAAGTGTAAAATGGGCATATTAATGACATATGTCATGGCATGAGTTCACTTTTCTTTGAACTTCACTTAAGCCTGTACAATTTGAAGCGATTTAGTATGGCTCTGATGTAGGTAGTCCCACGTGCGTGAGCCAATTTATGAAGTAGTTTGTCATGGGAAAGTTGTTTTTGTTGTTGTAGACTCCACGTTGGCGAATCAAATTATGAAGTGATTTCTGGATTGATTGTGGGCTGCCTCGATGTTGTTTCCGACGCTCCAGAGGTAACAGTATCTCAGGGTGATTCCGCTCTTTTGTTGAGTGGGGCTCAACAGGACCGGGAGGGGAATTTAATGGTGTAAATAAGCACGAGATGCGACATAATATATATTTGCGCAGAATATTATGTCGAAATTCTATTGCGTCTTTTGGAGTTTTTGCGTTTTTGGAGTTTTGGATATTAACTCAGTTTCCGCGTATGAAACTTTCAGAGGAGTATTGCGAACTGCTTGACTAAATGGAACTTTAATGAACTGAACTGAGTAAGTTGACTGAGTAAAATTGAGTTGTTACTGCTTGATTCAGCGTTGTCTTCCGAGTGCTGAGCGCTAAGTGATAGCGTAGAGTTGAGTGAAAACTGAGTGCCCCAACAGGATGGCCCCTCCTTATATGTCAAATTCGAATTGAAAATCGTTGGATAGGAGACGCATAAAGGCCACACGGATCTTGGTGCCTTTCTTTAAAAGTTCAAACACACCTTTTTTCATTGGTTGGTTCAGTTTTACTTACCTCACTTCATTTGCTATATTTGAACGTATTTAAGACATATATCATCATTGGATACTTTAAAGCGCTAACGACCCACCAACTGGTAGGGGTCAGCGCACCCTAGACATTTAAAGTCCCTCAGCAAGATTATGTTCCTTCAAAAGAAAGCTTGTCCCGTTGAAACTCGAGACGGCGACCGTCATAAAAGCTTTCAAAAGGTTTTACGATGATGTTGACAAGTCCAGCTATTGACACGGAAGACACCAAAGACTTTCTCTATTTACAATTCCTATGTTGTAGTTACAGCTTATGACACAAACATGTATAATATTTATATTAGTAATTACAATGCCAAGGTATGATGATAGGGCTGCATAAGGTTCAATCCCGGCCAGGGTCCATGGATGTTTTCGGGCGTAAAAATCTTAAGTATGGCTTCCTTCGGAAGGAGTAAAGCCTTGGGTTCCTTGTCGTAGATTTAAGGCATGTAAAAGAACCTCCCTGAAATTAGAGGCTTCTGAGCAAAATTTATCGGCCGTTTCACGCCCTGAATTGAATGGGACGCTGAAAACTTGGGGTGTTAAAGAGCGTCCGTAAATAAAACAAATTGACAATCAATATACATGATAATTATATTTTGGTGGGGGCGGGTCGGAGGAACTGTTTCAAATTATGAAGCAAGTACTAGGCAACCAACAATACGGAGGATGTGTACTGTGGATTCGTATTGTGAAGGTCATTGACGTATTCCTAAGGACATAGTTTAAGGTTTTACAGTCCCATAAGCCTGGCCTGCTGAAGTGTTTCTACAGACTGTGACCAAAAGGAGATGTATAGTACAGTAAGCACGTCACCTCCAATTAAGGCTACTTTCTATTTGTTCGTAAGTGTCCTTCTCGTTTTAGCGTACGTCCTTTATGGTAACTCCTTTGAGAATGTTGGGATGTAATCAATTAGCAGCCAAATAACTAGTTTTAAATAAGAACTCTATGAAGCTGCGTTCCATTAGCAATATTCATATACTTATCTTTATTTTATTATTAGTAGTAGTGAAGGCCATTCTTTCCATTAGTGCGCTTCTTCCAGTTAAAGTGCTTAAAGTTGAATTATTAATTAGCATGTTCTATGTTAAGTTATACCTTCTAACTAATAGCATCCTAACGGCCTCGTAATGAGCAATGGATAGAGAGCTGAAGCTAGTAAATGCAACTCATTCCAGGAAGCTATATCGATCACTGGCACGATAATTCAAGATTTATTTATTATGAAAAGAGTGTTGGAATTAAATGCGGCATCGTTTTTTACTTCCACTTTTCGATCTGAGTAACCCAACAAGAAATTCCCGAATTTTCAAATTTATCGCAAACAAATAAAGTGGTTTTTACCACTATTACGTGGTTTCGATATTCTGTCTGAGATAATGTGAAAATCAGAGTAAAGTGTTTAAGTTTATTGGTCGCCTTAACTTGATGTTCATCTTCTCTGAGAATTTGGAACATCAATTGGTAGAAAAATTACACACTCTACCTTTGGAGTTCACGTAACAAGAGCGCAATCTTATAAAGTATCCAACTCATCTCAGAATTATTCCTCTAGTATGAATGCAGTTAAAGCTGTTTTAATTGTGAAAAGAAATCGATCCTTCAAAATCCGTGTTGTGTAGCTGGAAAATTCCGGCAGCTGCTGTCGTTGTATATATCCAGAGCGCATGCCATATGAACATTACGCCATTAAAGCAGTTCTTTAGCTTATATCTTAAAGAGATTGAAGATTGTTGCCACGCGAATGGTTAAAGTGATTTTTCATGGTGCTTTTCGAATTTAAATACCAATTTACAGCTAAACAATGCCTTATGTTATTACGCAGTGCTGCATGTAGTGGATTAATCTCTGGTGTCAGAAAAGCGTAGCTCCATCAAATATAGTTAGTATAGTCATCCTTTATGATTGATCGATTTATAGAATATCGACACTATTCTGACGTCACAGACAGACGTCAACTCTTATCATTTCTCATACTTTGGTATCTCATTCCTGTACAAACGAAAATAATGCGATGCGCTGAAATATATCGTAGGAAGAACATATTGAAATTTGTAACTCAACAACTTGGCTTGTGCTACTGTTTAATAAACTCAGAATAATCTAGAATGTTGTAAAATTAGAAGAATATAATTATGTAAGTGCCACACAAAAGAAAAATGTATCCCATAGTGGTAAAATACACTCTACAGGATCAATGTAATATAAACAGTGATTGTTCACTAGCATTATCATGACCTCTGTAGTCTTGTGGTAGCGTTTGCAATTACTAATCCCGAAGTCCTGGCCTCGATTTCCTATCAGATCAAGCTGTCTGGGTAAGGTTTTATTTATTTCATTTCTTCTGAGAAGGTAAATGCCAGAAAGCTTTAAGACGCCAAAAACCCCAAGCTCATTGGCACAACCATTAAGTCATTTCATTCATTTCTCGGGTGCACCATAACCACATCACCTTCGCATTCTCTCCACTGGGGCGATATTGGCATCCCAACCTCATAAGCTCGCTACAGTATCTCCATACCATTAAGAATGCCCACAAGTCTATGAGAACAACTTAGATTGCCATTATTGTAATCGTGGTACTAGTAACGTATTTAAGCGCAAATGAAAAAAGTTAACCCAGCTAGCTATGAGTAGACCTAAGAAGTTCATGCAGTAAGACGATGTAAGGAGCATATAAAATAAAGTTACCTAGAACATAAACGCTTTTGCATAGGAACCTTTTCTTTTGTTACGTGAAGAACCGAAGCATCTAGTAAAAGGAAAGAAAAGGAAATTCGTAGCTACTCACCATGTCAAACATGCCAACAATGCTGAAGAATCCGTGATATATAATTCTTAATTTTAGAAAATGTGATCAATGGTCAAATATGCAAGCAGTGTAAGTTGTTAAAATATCTGCTTGGTATTTGTTATTAAGCATCATGTTAAAATGATGATGATAATTTCTGAAGCAACCGTAAATGTTACTAACTAGTACTGAGAAGCATGATGAGCCAAGTGCTGAAAGTAGTTATCATTAACATCAAGGTATGTCTGCACAAGCCTCTCATTGTTACATGTATTCGCCAACACATTGGGAGTGGCAGCCTCATTTTCTAGCCGAATGCTTTCTTGGAGCCCCACAAGAATCCGTGTTTTGTTACGATACACTTGCACCCCACAGGAAGAATTCTGACGCGTTTGGTAGTCCTGTAGAAATGACATGATCTTCAAAGAAAAAAACACAGTGTCAGCATTAGAGGTGTGACAGTACCACTTAAAATAACTGTTACAGAATTCCTCGTAGTGCACTTTTTCACAAACTATGAATCATTTACATTTAGGTTGCGCTCTTTAGCGTTGTATGGAAGAAGATGAGGCCGTGAAAGAGTACAGCACACCCAATTTCTTTATCATTAGGAGCTGAGTTTATCTGTGGGTACTCTGGTTGCTGACGTGTCCACTGAGGTAGAACCTCCTTCCTCGGAGAACTACATGCAGTCCAGCGTTGCACTAAATGCTGCAACCAATAACAGTAACAGAGTTCTCTTCTGTTTGTCGGGAGATTTCAAATCTAGCACAGCTGTAATGCAACGTGGGGACAGCTCGTTCACAAGTCTTGTGGAAATCTTCATAACCCACATTTCCTGTGTCTGGTTACACAAAGACGTGAGGCAGTGGTTTCTATTTCTTTGTCTTATCAAACTTCAAAATGCACAAGAGATGGATGCAGTAGTGGTTTATACTGTATTGTATGTACTGTGTTTTTCGTAAAAATGCACGATTAGTGGGCAAAGTCAATTTCCAGAACAACCGGAATTGGGTGAATATTCATGGTGGAAAAATTATATGTGATGTTCTGTGTAACATTGTCTTCATTAACCACACCTTGTTCCGTACAAGCTCTCCCTCCCTCCCTCTCTCTCTCTCTCTCTCTCTCTCTCTCTTAATTTTTTAGAGTAGTGTTTAACGCCCGGTTTTACTACTGAGGCATCACAGGCGGTGGACACTGTGAGATCAAATGATATATTGATATATGATGATAATGATATATTGTGAAAGGATATTTTTATAGGAAGGAAGCGTTCCAGATCTCAATTTTAGGGTATCTTCCCGGCATTTGCCAGTTATGAGGACTGAGGAAAACCTGGAAAAAACCCCAGTCAGGTCCTGGCGGGATTCGAACCGCAAACCTCTCGCTCATGAGTCCGCGCCTTAACGACCTAGGCCACCCATGGCGGTACTATACAATGCTGAATATCGCAATCTACAAATAAGTATTGCACAAGTCTGTGAACCGGACAAGAGGAACTCCAGTGTTGGCATTTCTGAAATGTTTCTTTCTTTGAACATAGTATCCTTCTAAAGAAATTTGGCCACCAAAATCTTATTGAGGTGAACACCGAAAGGAAAAGTCTACCGATAAGATGTCACTCACTGGGGCTGCGACTCTCAAATTGTTGGTAAGCATCTTCCAGAACTGAGGAAGCGTGTACAATCATGTCTTGATACTAATTACAATCACTTTCAACACGTACTCTAAGATCATCAATTTCAAGGTATGTTCGTGATTACGTCCATTCAATTTGAAAGTTATAAGGAAAAATTATTGACCGAGAGCGAAAGAAAAACCTTGTAATTAATTATTTCTTAGATCTCTTTGTAGCCCGTTTTTCAAGAAATAATTCTTCTATGAGCATGTGTAAAATTCTTTATTCTCCAGGTTGAGATTTATGCGGTGGAGTGGATTCCCAAAAGACGTGAGACAAGAAACATTAGCTTAAACCATGAGAGGTTGAAGAAAATATTTGTTTAAAACTGAGAATTATGTTTGTTTTCCGTACAGTGAAACGTTAAAATTGTTTTAATTTTCTTTGCCTCTTTTATTTCTCTAAGGCTTACCAAGGCCTCTTCGGTTTGTGGTTCTGAAAAGTCCAGTATTAACACTATCTTTTATCTCAAAATAGCATAATACGCTTTAAACTAATGTGATTTTTTTTTCTACGGAAGAGAAGAGAGAGAGGCAGGGGGGGGGGGGTAACTAAGAATGTTAAGTAAGCATTTAAAACTTTAAACGTATACACTTGTCCAAATGCATTATTGTATTAAACTAATCACAGACGACAAGTTTTTGTTTGTTTGTTTGTTTTTTGTTTCGTTTTATTTAAGGACGCTCTTTAACACCTCAGGTCATCAGCGTTCCGTTCAATTCAGGGCGTGAAACGGCCGACAACTTTTGCTCAGAGGCCTCTTCTTTCAGGCGCTAGGTTTTGTTTCGTGCCGCAAATTTACGACATGGGACCCACGGCTTTCCTTCCCTTCCTAAGGAAGCGATACTTAGGATTTTTACGCCCGAAAAAATCCATCCTGGCCGGGTTTGAACCCGCAACCTTGGGTTTTGAAGGCATGTATGGTTACCACTACACCATCATGACCGACAGACAGGAAGTTATAGACTAGGAATGTGTTAGGATTATTTAGGCTGAAATCATGTTTACCTGGGGGGAAGGGCGAAGTCATAAACCGAACTATTCTAATTCGGTACTACATAAATGTGAAAAAAAAAAACAAACAAACAAACACACACACACGCATGCATGCATGCATTTTCTTAAAGTATAAGAAATATAGTTTTGCAAATTTTGTTGGAGCATCCTCTACCCTTATATGTAACAAGTTCCTTTTAAAACAACTTGAAAAAATCGGTTGCTTTTAAAAAATATAAAAATATCAATATATGGTAAACATAAACACATTATTCACCTACTTAGCTTTAATTCTTTAAACTTGCAATTGGAAATAAAAATTTGGTGGAAATAAATTCACTAATCAACAATAAAGGGGTATTTAAATGTTTTGTTTAATTTTTGGAAATATGTTCTACATTTTTAGGATAATTTAAATGGTAGAAATCAATCCTTAGGATCACAAATACAAGAAACAATGAATATTTAAACTTTAACGTGCATGCACGTACAAATTAGACATGCATTTTTGTGACAATATTCTCAGAACTGCACACTTTACTTTATACTAAATAACATAAATGTATAGTAGTAACTTTGTATTTACGTCTCCCATTAAAGGAAACGAACAGAAATATTTCTTCAATTTTAAGGTATTCATTGGTTAGTAGAACTGAAAAGGATGTAACCTTTTCATTTGTTAAGCAAAAGGTGCAAGGCAAATTGTTTTGCAAGTTGGAAGATCTCTGTTTTTTAATATGGTCGGTTCATTTGTAATGGTATTTTGTTAATCGCTTCTCGGTGTCGACGTTTTGCTGTAGGCTGTTCAGAAAATACGCTTTGCGTGTTGCTTGAAAACAGCTTTGCCGCCTCTCAGATCATGCCCCGGATTACGGCGGCATCTGCCCTAGTAGTTTAGCGTTCTGCTTATAGATGGCAGCTTAGTCCCGGAAGAAGCGCTCTTAATATTACTTTGGATTTTACTTGTATATTGTTTACTGATATGGAGAATGGGCGGTAGAGCTTTTCGTTCAGGAGCGGAATAAAGTTCAAAGCATGTTTGTTCTCAAGACGAAGTGCTCATTTATGGTTCACGATTGGTTTCACTTGAGAAATGGTGAATTCTTTTACTTTGAAACAATTAAATTCTGTAGATCATGTGATATCAATATTCATTTAATTTACAGTATAACCATTATCAGTCCATAGGGTGCGGCTATATACTGTACATATTATAGGACTGAATGCACGAGAGCTGAAGTGATAAATCAAAAAATGGTTGCGAAACCAGCTCACAAAGCTTCCACTCAAATATTTCAAATCAGTACAGCATTCTTATTTGAAAATTGTTACATTTCATCATATTTCAACTTCAATAACTTTATACTCCTTCAGTGAGACAAGATTGCATGTAAACATAACTCAATTTGTTTCCTTAAATGCATCAGGTTTTCTTGTGTTCTGCCTGTCAACATACATTTTGTATTATTGCATGCAAACAATAGAAAGGATATATTACTGGGTTATTGGATATGGGCTTTAACTGGAGCATGTATGGACCTTTGGTAGTTCATATTTTGTGATTCCAGATGTTAATTTAAGTATTTCATTAAGGCGCAATTTTGTTTCTGCTACACTGTGACACTTCTAAATATTATATGAACATTTTGTTTAACTAAGAAATACATTTTACATAATCTAAACACTAGAGTTTAAATTTTTTCCAAGTACATTACTTGCTTGGTGTAGTTCTTTCTTCTTCTTCTTCTTCTTCTTCTTCTTCTTTTTTGTGATTTCTGCATTCAATTAATTTTTCAACTATGCTTCTTTACGAACATTCACACAACACTGTGACAATATTTAAAATGTATCAGAGTAAACACTGTAAAACAATCAGTTGACTTTTGTATTAAAGGCCTCTCAGGCTATTTTTAGAGTTACTGGTTTCAGAAGATTGCTTGGCTGCATCTGATGGGAGAATTGAAAAATAAGATGAATTAGTTTGGGGCATGTGAGCGTATCCTCAGGCATAAAAAAAATAAATAATACAAAACGCCTATCACTCACTGTACTGTATTTAGAAGGATAGAAAGCGTGTGCTGCACTTACTTTCTCATGTGAATTATTGCCAGGCTGCAATATATAACTTATGCCAAACATAGAGGAAATCAGCAACTAAGAAAGCATGTTTCCACATTCCATATGAATATAATAAATGTATGAAGATAGATAAAATAATTGGAATACATGAAACTATTTATATACAATTATTAACCAGCAGATAATTATATGAAAACACACTTTCTCTCTCTTTATACACCAGTACATCACAATTATACATTGTACACATAGCTTATTAGTCGCACTTTACACACAAACTCACCCAGCTTTGATAATTTTCTTCCTGTGCAAGCAAGTCGCAACATGCTAACCTGCCCCTATTCAAATATGTAAACTTGGCTCCATTGTTTACCCGTCATTGTTCTGTATTTAGACAATGCACAATATTCGGGTTTCCACAAAGAGAGCACATTTTATCACCAACTTCATTGATAATTTTGGGCGCTTTCCCAACCCCCAGTCTCAGCCAAGCTATGCCTGTTCAATCCTTAAAACTCAAGTTATGTATGTATAATTCCTTCCCCCAGTTTATTTTTAGCTTATTCTCTGCAGGCAGCTTCTATGTCCTGTCTGTGATGTCAATTAGCTTCCTTATAACTTTCCTCCATACATTACTGCTATTCCCTACCCCCTCCCCTCTTCCATAATCATCCCATTCCAATAATTTCCAATTCCCTGTTTAAGCCTTCTACCCACTAACTGTGCTGCGAATTTCATATTTGATGCAAGTAGCAAATTGCCCTTAGTGAAGCTTGTTCTCCCTTAAATATGCGTAACAGCCAGAATTTTTCAATGAATGTTATCTACAAAGCACCCACGTTCCCTTAAAATGCCACAATTCGTTGTAGCTTTCCCCAAGACGAGAAGCTCTTTTAAGAAATCGCTCTGGATTTTATCTATTGTTCCACTTTACTCCAACTCCATATCTCACAACTGTAACACATTGCCTTTGCGGCATATATACTAAACGTTTTATGTAAAACAGTATGTTACTACGCACTTGGATCATAGTCTCAGGTCCAAGCAGTTTTTCTTCATGATTATCTTTCATCACCATTATCATAATTATGTCCATCTTAATTTCCTTAAAGATGCGTCCTTCATAAGAGACCAAACTCAGTATCTTGTTCTGGACAGCGTATTGCTATTGGCAAGAACACTTTTATTTCGCGGAACATTAGAGCATGTCGGTCCTTGTTCTGCCACGCAACCAGAAATTAATTTTGCTAACGGAAGTTACCGCATAACGTTCTCGCGCCCTGCCGAGGGAAATTATGTTGCACGGTCTGAGCTATTTCGTGTGTGTGTGTGTGTTCGCGCGCGCGTGTGTGTGATGTGTTTCGTTATTTGTTAGTTAGTAGTGAGACATGCTAAAATCTTTTGACAATATTTTGAGACACTTGCCGCTATTCATCCTTCCGAACATTGTGAAATACCTCCCGGATGTTTTTTTAAAACACTTTTACTGTTTTATTTCAAGTACTACAGTATTTTTATATGGATGAAAATGCCGTGGCTGAGAAGCTTTATACGCACTGCCAACAATTACACCAACTTCCTGGGCTAATCGCGTTAAAGACTTTCGAGGGAAAGTTTTTAATCCACACAGTTTATTCATCAAATTTCTTCTCTGTTGAAACCTGACTTTCTTAGTCACGGCTTCTTGTCATAAAAACTATTTGAGTTCGAACTTTGTTTACTAGTCTAAAAGTTACATTTGCCGACGTGGATGTTACTCCTATAAATTATGCAGGAAATTCTCTCCTACAGCATTTGCTCTTTTGCATTTACCAGTCACAAATAAATACATCTCACTCGGCATTCTTCACAAAACACAACATATACAGTAGAATGTCTTAAACTCAGAAACAGGTGGCGTGATAAACACAACTGATCATAATCAATTGCCTGCGTCAGCGGGACTTTAATCATAGTCTTACCGCGCCTCTGCTGAACATCAACAATTTCAACAAGCGTATACAAATTGCGATTATTCAGCAGATAGAGGGCATATTTTGAATTTGTTTGCAAGGAAAATGCGTGAAATATTTTGAATAATTAGTATTCTTATGCTTAAAGACTCTTGATTCACATACTCGTGCGTGAGCTTTAAATGATTTTTAGTACGGTTTTCATTATTATCGTATAGTAAGACAAAATTCATCCCCATAGAAAATATTACATTCATTTGACGTCAGCTATTCCGATCTTCATTATAAAAGCATATATCCGGAGTATGCCATACAATTAAATAATTGATCCGTTTGTTATAATGATTATAAGATTAAATATGATACTAAGATGGGTACTCTGAAATGAAATAACAAACATTGGGACAAATTTGTCATTCTCATTAATTACTTTAAACATCACATTTGTTGGCTTTTTACTTAACTAATTTATTTTTGCCGTAGCATGGACTTTTGAAATTATAATATGTTTTTAATAATAATGGGGTGTGTACAATAACTTTTTGCTAATTCTTTTTCGTTCAACGCCGACGTATTCGTTCATCTTTGTGGATTTTAAACGTTAAGTTCGTTTGACACATAATGCCTTATTCCACAATTTCCATGACAATCTTCAAAGCCTCTGATCATCACGTGTTTATTTTTGGTGATTCCATCTTAATTAAAACGAAATTGAACGTGTCGTCGAGGTTTTCACCTAAATTTTTGGTGACCTTTATATGACTGTCAATAATTAACATATTTTTTATCAGTAAGTAAGCAACAAGTATGACCCAAATATAAGCAGGTAGGATATTTTCTTTCTAGATTGCTGATTAAGCTGATTCCTGTTTGAATCCACAAAACATCTCATTCCTTATATTCCATTTATTATATCGTGCCAAAATGGCCCATTGGTTTTCGTTCTTTTGTACGTCTTTCGCCTAGTCTTCTTTTCTTGCTGTTATTCTTCTGTTTCTCGCTGTTACTCTCCGCTAATTCTGTTGTTCATCCTTAGCTGTCCTACGCCTTCTCTCCTGTCATTATTTGATTTAACAACGCCTTGAAAAGTACAACTAAATGACTTCAAGGCATATTTAATGATTTTGGCCTTTGTGCTACCGTAAAAGTCCATGGAATTGCTGGCAAGGGAAAGAATAAAGCGTCTGGAACAGTTCGCAAATGTTTTTTCATAACTAGTAGTTATAACTTTTAAGAACTAAGCAGTCATTAAAGGTTTTTGTTCTGTGGTAAAACGTAAATTTGGCCTCGTAGAACTTACAGCACTGAGGAGGATATGGGCTTGTGGAAGACAACGCTTCCAGGAAATGGAAATGCCGTGAAATTAATTACTTGCTCGTAACATTTTTATGCGCGGTCTGTAATGACTTTATTGCCCGTTTTTTTCCCCCTTTCCGTTCCTTGGAAATGGAAATGTCGATGTGGCAGTACTAGTAGCAGTATATCCGTGGCAGGTTCAAGACAAATGAGAAATGCTGGTGGTAATACATCTTATGAGTGCTGCTTTGGATTGCATGACGGGGCACCTTGTTTCGACTCTGCGACATGAAAGGCAGTTTATCAAGCGGTCCAGAGTTGATCCACGTTGAAATGCTTGAGGACATCCTAGATCGAATCGGTAGAGATTCCTACATTGAAATTCAAACGAAATTTATGAATATTACGGACACAATTAAAATGTTGAGAATCACAGAGCTGCCAACTGCAGTTTTGACATTTTAGAATAGTGTAAAATAATGTTTTATAATCTGTATTCCCCTGGGAAAAGCACAGAATATAGAAGTTTTCTAAAATGAAGTATGAAATGTTTGTTCAAAAGTATAACTTTTTTTTATTTATTTCAGGAAATCTAATTGAATTGAATTTTATCTTTTCTTTTTATTGTTATCTTCACTCGTTCAGTATTTTAATATATGTTCATAATTTTTCGTATTTTAGATAGTTCTTGCGGGTTCTTTAGACCATTAGTCGGAGCCGCAGGACGAGGTCATATACGAAATAAAAACATTAGACAAGAATTGGGTTTAAGAAATTTAGTGAAGCAAGTAAAGCAATATAAACAGAAAGGGAAATACAGTAACACCACTATATTTGGACACCCCTGTATATTATACATCACGTTTTATTGGACATTTTTCTTGGAACCGGACACTTTTCTATGCTTTAACATGTCCAGTATATCTTCTATGTTGGACTCCTGAATCTTGGAAGCTGGACTCCCCTTATAGTATTACTAGGACGCTTTCTCTTTCTGTAATGCATTTCTGCTAACTTATTTAAGCTTAATTACATTTATCTTCAACGCTTTAAATATGCCATTTGCAAGTACACAGTACCTTAAAATAAAAAGGATGGATCTTTTCTCTAACTAGTGTTCTTTGCTCTACAAATGTAAAGATTGGACGTGGCTAGCAATCTGCAGGCGATCAGGATTTTGCGCATTTTCTTTCCAACTTCTTCATGATGCTTTGTCACCCCTTTTTTAATGCTCGACCACATCCAACATTACATTTGAATTGACTTTACGCGTTGGTTTATGCTAAACTATGCCGGCATGAATATGACCTTGACAGAAAAGTAAACTCTGTGCTTAGCGGATCGAAGTAATTATCCAGAGCCCCTATAGAGTAGCCTGTGGTGATGGTATTGAAGTTCCCTCCGCTCAACAATGGCTAGGGCGGTCATGCAGCAGTGAGCACTGCGAGTTCTTGCAAATTAATGTATTAGGCAATCACGGTTTTGCACTTTTTTCAACTTTCTTGTTAAACTATGGGATATTGACAAAGCATCAGCATGATTGGGGTTGGGATATATCTGGTTGCTATTATAAACATGCAAGTTGGCTTCCCATTTAAGACTGTCTCTTGATGACTTTGTAACTGCGAGTGCATCACTTCCTTTGATGGTAGATCTAACTAGTTTATCTTAGCGCCTAATGAAGAATCATACGACTAAGGTATTTTGTTGACGACCAGTCTTTTTATTTTTTTATCTGACGGCTTTTAACGTCTTATAAAACATACTTATAATAAGATGAAACTACCATTTTATATAGAAATAGACTTAATAATTATTTAGAAAATTCAGCACCGAAATAATATAAACTATAAATGAAATAAATAAAATTAATCACAAATCACCAGCATATGTGAGCAGGTAGGCAAATGAAAAATAGAGTAATAGAAGAAGAGATGTAATGGCGTGAGCTAGGGGAGCGTACGGGTAGGATCACTCACAGGTATAAGTAAAAGTGTTACTGCCATTACTACTACTTTTTTGTATTTGAATAGTAGATGCACACATTAAGATCTCTCTAGTGCTGAATGCTTACGTTAACACATAGTGATTGGATAGCTAAAAGCTAGGCCATTAAGACCGGTCGGGCCCTTACCTTAGGGATGATGTCACAACGAGCCGAGGGTGCAGAGTGGCCAGCAGCAGCACAGGGTGGTCCAGGTGACTAGTAAAGGAACAGGCACTTCGACTCTACTACCCCCTAATATATCTTCGCAATCGCCTATCGGGGGTCTTTACATTATGTTATAATGTTCACCAATGCCCTAAGTTTGACGGTAAAATCCTTTGAAGTGGTCAACGGAAGTGGTAAACTAAATGGATTTTAACAGGTTAACACTTTCTGGTTCAATAAGGTATAAGGTATGTAAAAGTATAAATATTCAAGTAAATAAAATTAAGCGTTCGCATAATGAAATAGATGAGATTTTTGAGAGCTGTGGCAGGCTACAAACTAACAGATAAAAAAATTAATACTCATATACGACTAGAATTAAACATGTTTTCGTTAAACAGTAAAACAGGTAAATGCCGAAATAACTGATTTCAACATGTAAATCCCGTGCGAACAGATAGATTTCCACATGTACTACCCCATTACAGACCTTAGAGATCAGTTAAAAGCAGGCAATAAAAATGTTTGAAATTGGAACAGACCATTGGTTCCAGTCCTTGGCGAAGATGACGCGAACATTCGAACTATCAAGACCTTTCTTGTTTTTAAAATGGGCGTATTGACATTTGTTTATTCATGTCAGTTTACAACTCACTCTTAGTGCAGTAGGTAACTTTCGGCCTTCGCACTGCAATTTGCCGGCTAGGACAGCACATTTACAAGTGCGTAGTTGATGATTTGTTGAATCATATATAGTTTTATCACTAAGTTAAAAATAAAGGATGATCTAGTTTGTGGTATTGTGCGAGGAGCGCACGTGGGATCTCTCAATATACTCCTTACCAACGTCAATGCATCTTCCTGGTTGCTTCATCATGGCGTTATGAAACCATTGTTTGGGAGTACTGCGCCATCACTCGTGAACAGCTGCTGAATTTCCTCATTATTGAATGCTTTACCTCGCAGCGAGTGCTTCATGTTATGGAATATGACATAATCAGACGGAGCGAGATCAGCCGGTAAATATAGTGGGTTCAGCACAATAATGAATCCGGTGATACATACGAACTTTGCAGTGATTTGGGGCAGCGCAATGTCCGTTTGGAGGAATCCTCCTGTCGACCACTCCCCCTTTCTCCGTTGCTGAACCCAGCATATGTGTAACGGGTCTTGCAGTAGACCTCTCTGTTAACGTCATTGATCATTGAGTTATGTCTGAAGTGTCCCAAAGTGGCCGCAGATGGAGCAGCATAAAATTTCATGGGCCGGACTTATAAATAAATATTCTATTCAGGAACCTGAGACTGTAATGGACAAAAGTCTGCTGTTACAATCGCTACTGCTCGATTTTATAATACCAACTGAGAAAAAAAATAATAAAAATTAAAAAAGATAACATACAGTGTTTCTATATTTCTTTGTATTCTTTGGTTTGGAATTCCTACTAATAAGACAAATTTGCACACTTGACACATCACCAAAAAGCTTTGAAGAGCCCTCCATTTTGAGTTATGATTGTCCATGCTTTTGTTGCTACCGGTAGCTCCCCACCGCCTCTAGCAAAAGTGGTCAGTGATGCGTGTTAAGGGATTATATAGTGGAGGTATAGAGCTGGCTACACTGACCAAAGACAAATGCACGTCACATAATAAACCGGATTGGATAATTTTTTTAAGATAATTTCACTCTGTAAACCGGTTGAGATTGGTCAAAATTCAAAATTTTGTTAATGGTTAATTTTAAGATGACGTGAAATTAATTTGATTCGTCTTCTGAATCGTGTAAGATATGTCTATAAATAGGGTCTTTAGTGCATTGTATATTGTCCTGTAAAAGAGTTTAAAATAGTGTATAATATATAGGTAATGTTCTTTCCTAAACGCCCAAATGCTTGCAGTAAAGGGAGGGCCGGTTCTTTCGTACGTATTCTGTTGTCAGTGAACAAGTGATAGTTCACACCCACGGGGAGGTACAAAAGTCGAAAATAGCTGCAACGCCTTTTCAAGGTATTTTCGTTTATGTCGTCATGTTTTTGATGACATTACGTTTTGGAGTTTTTAGTAGGGAATATTTTTATTTGTTGAGGTAGTCCAAAAACATTCTCCTGATAATAGGAGTCAAACCTATTTTTCATGGCTTCAGGTTTCGTTTTAGGTTTCAGCTACCGCATCCGGAAGGCTTCTCTTTGCATCTTCTCGCAGAGTATTGCTCCATTTCACTAGGGCACACATCATAATTGGGATTTTGGAGGATATTATTTGTATATAAAATGACAACTTACATATTAATTTTAATTATATTATCTCAGCGCTCGCATCTCTTTAGGAAGAGCGATTTAACGGATAATGTAAAGGCAGTATCGCCTTTGCAACCAATATAAAATATAACAAAAGAAGGTCTGCCCAGTCAGCAATCGATAGTATCTCGACTCACACCCTCGGTTGAACATTCTTGTGAGGCGCTCGCTTTCCACCCCGCAGGATAAGAACATATTATTAAAACTATTTGGAATGGAAGGCGAGGTCTGCCTGCCCGAGTTATGCGGAGACCGGCATTGAAATTGGGAAGTAGCTCTTTCTTCCAGCAAACTTTAGCACATCCATTTTGTTGGGTTCCCCTTGGCGACGTCCCGGGAGTATGCCTTTATTTGTTCCTCTGGGCGGGCTCTCGTCGCTTCTGGCGGCTTACTCTCGTTGTGTTTATTTTTTAACACTTTTTGCTCCTATACTTTATGACTTCCAGTGCTATTGTCTGAAATGAAGGATTCCGTTTTTCACGTGGGGATATGCTTGTGGCTTTCAAAGAATGGCGTTTACAGCTCAACAAGGAAGTTTACTAGATCATACTCCTAGTTATTTGTTCTGTGTAGAAAGACGTTTCCAGGAAAAAGAATATCGTCAGTGATGAGAATATGAAAAGTGTAAACATTTGGCAAAGGATAACAAAGTTTAAATTCCCTCAAAATTACACCAATATGGAGAGTAAAATGAAACTGTTTATTCATGATAATCCTTCTGTTATTGAAGGGAGTCATCAATGAAAAGGTCTTGCTGCAATTTTTATAAGCTGTAATTGCATTTATTAAAATCATTTATATTTACAAAGAACCCTTACGACATATCTCTTATGAATAAATCTTTACGAAAAACTTTGTTTTATGAAAGAGTGTACGCAGTCAACTTTTTCTTCGACTTCATAAAATGTATCTATCTGTTGATTCACTTTGGGACAGAGATTGGATTGTATTGGATTTGTAGGTACGGAGAAGAAATTTTCGGTATTTCAGCCATGCTCATTGGGCTGGTCGTTTGTGCCTAACCCCTCTGTGGAGCTATTTCGTGAAGAAGAGATGAGGTAATAGAGACACCGGACGTCCAGCATCTAGGGGTGATGAGGCACGGAGGTAGACAGGGTCCCGGTCCCTTGGATTTTGAGCCACTCAGAAGGGCCCTTCCAGATGCCGGGGCAGAAAACCTTTCTAAAGCGCAAATGTCCTCCACATTGCACGCAGCATCAGCCCACATCGCCTGGCACTTTCGTATCTGCAACAGAACCAACGTTATGAAATGGAAAGGTGGAAAATTCGTCAAAAAATCTGTCTCAGCGTTCGCTGACATGATGGCTAGTTCCAAGGAATTTGAACCTGGGACTTCCCGAATACAGGTCTAAGTGTTGCCGCCTGAACCACTCCGCTCGGTTTGAGACAAAGCGCAAATTCCAGTTGCTGGAAGAATTTTTCCGTAACAACATTACCCTCCATTCAGGCCTTAAGTCAAAATACGTGGCTGACATTAAGATTATAAAGGGTATATGATGATGCAATAAAGCGAGAAGGAACTTAATATATACAGGCTTTTAACATGAACCGGTTGTTGTCTGCAGTCATAGTTTTATATCGACATTTTCTACAAGTATTGTTTATAAAATATTACAGTCTAACAGAAACATAAATTACAATATTTAATACTCATGCAAAAATTTAATAGACATATTTTGCGATTGGGCAACACTCACTCAAAATATTATAAATGTTTACGCTTTCACGGCCTGCTTTGATCCAATAATATGAACATTCCGGGCTTGTTGCCCATGGTCTAAAAGATGTCGAAACACCTGACGTTTCGTCCGTCTCTCCGTCGGGCAAAACGTCAGGTGTTTCAACATATATATATATATATATATTTGACAGTCCTACCCATAAAAACAAACGTGAATACCTGGGTATATTTTGGTGATTTTAGACTTTCTATTTTGATTTAAGTTTTTAATTCAAATGGGTATTAATTTATTTTATTTATATAATATAATTTATTTATATTTGTATTAATATGAGATCAGAGGCCATATATTAGTAATGCGAAATGATTTATTTTTATGTATCTTTTGTCAGAAAGTTACAAATACCCGAGTAAACATTTACCTTATTTTTCATTATATTATACAGAATGTCTTTTCTAAAATTAATAAGATATTTTTGTAACAGACTCCTTTTTTATAAAATGATATTATATTAATATTCATGTACACAAAGTTCTTATGCAAATGATCTGAAACTAGAGCTCAGCAATGAATGTAATAATGTAGATCAGTAGTAAAAATTTCATGCTTCTATTTTTGTTAGTTTTATGAGAAACAGGTATATATGTAAATTTTTCACTTAGGACTAAGATAGCGTTAAAGTTAATGCAACTAATTGTCAATTTAATACTAATGGATTTCTTGCACAAGCATCTTCATACAAAATAATATTACCATCACACATATTACAGGAGACAGTTTTCAACACCATACTTTAAATATTCAAGTCAATCGCTATATTAATATGTCCTTTGTTGTTTTCAATATCTTCCTATGATTACTAGATATATTAAACACTAGGGGGAATGTAAGTAAATGTTTTATCATTTACTGAATTATTCTCTTCAGAAACAAGCCTAATTTTTTCATTATCACCACTAGATTTTGTAATATCTATTTCCTTTGTTTTTGAATTTGTTATAAACCTTGGACCTAGGAATGGCATTAGATGTATTTAGGAAAGAAAACTGGGATGTATAGCTTGTAAAACTCAAAATAAACGTAAAACTTTCCTATTGCTTCAAAAATTAAACACTCACGTAGTCTATATAGTTATTGCCATTTGAAACAGAAATTTACGTACAAAATACATGAAACGACAGCCATCTCTGATGAATGGTTTCACAGACATTTTTATTTTATGCAATAATGGGGGGTATTGAAAAGTTGTTTGACATATAAAACACCTTACGTAATTAAAAGCACTCATAATTGGAAACTTTCAATAAATAATACATAAAATTAAGCAGACATATCAAAACAATTCTTTGGAACAAAAATAAAAATGCTTTTTTTTTATCTTAAATGAATATTATTCACAAATGCTGCAATCTCATTTCAGTTACGATGTTAATTTAACCTGCAGTTCTGCTGTCATTGAATAGAATATACGTTTGTTGTACTAGCAGTGAACCATTAACCTGAAATTAATACTCAGGTAGGTTAGGAGTAGCTCCGGGAAGCTATACATCAACGTAAATATAAAACTTGTGACTTACGTTCATACATAAACACGCTCTTAGGCTCTGGTAAGTGTCTAGACAGCGGTGAATCAAAACAAGAATTCATTTTAAAGTTGGCGAAGGCAAAGGGAAAGTTTCTTACTCCAGAGAGTCAGCTTTCTTTTTACCATTTTTTTTGTTGGAAGGGAGGGTGTTATTTATTTGGAAGTAGCACGCTCGCTTGCCATAACGCCCTCTTGGCACGAGGGATAACCTGCCAAATTGCAGACTCGCTCGCTCGCTCTCTCGCACTCTTTACAAGGCTTGTTCACTACACAAGGAAACAGAACCTTTTCGTGTAGCCGTTGGCAAGCGTCATCTGTGTTTAAGGTTCAAAACTTATTCTTACTCGCGGTCGATGGAATTTTTCATTGATAACACTGGTCTACAAAAAACATTTCCCCCTTACTTTTTCTATTTTTCCACCTGGATATATGTAATATGAATATCCTGCAATAAAACCTGTTTTCGGTTATACTCTATTGGGCAAGGCTTTTAAACAAAATCACATCAAAAGTAATAACGTACTTTTTTACATGAAATATTGTTAAGTTTTAAGGCATATAGTTAAGGCAAAACTATTTTTGTAGGTTTCATTGTAGCTTAAATATTAATGAATCTATCGGGGGGAAAAAAAGGTACTATCTGTTAATAATTATGAAGTTACAATTTTTTTTCATTATTATGTAGAATAAAATATTTTTTCGAAGTTCATATCCTTCACTAATGTCTCTTTTCAAACACCAACAGTAACAACCATCAAACTCACACTCCAATGGCCTCGATAGCAGATTTCCATTGTTATAATGTCTTTATGAAATTGCTCACACCCCCACGGGTGGCCGAGGTCGTTAAGGCGCGAACTGGTGAGCGAGAGGTCTGCGATTCATTTCCCCACCAGGACCGTTTACCGTGACTGAGGCTTTTTCTAGGTTTTCCTCACTCCTCATAAATGGCCGTCAGTGTTCACCGCCTGTGGTGCCTCAGTAGTTAAAACGAGCGTTAAACACTACTAAAAAAAATCGCTCACCTTGTTCTTGACTCATTGCACGAAGATTTGTAAGGAAGTAATTAATGTGGCGGTTGAGGAAATGCACTTTAACACTCATTCTACACCCTAGATTTCTAAAATTTTGTAACATTTCCTCCACAATTCTTTATAGTTCTCAGAAATCTTGTTGCCAAGAAAGTTTTCTGTCACATTTTGTATGCCAACCATGTTGATTTCTCGAACTCGGACATCGACTGAGGAAGGATTTCATCCTGCATGATCACGAATCTGAGGTTCGTCGAAAATACTTGCTGCTATCTTAACTTCAGTTTTTTGTGGGAACTTTGTAACAAGAAAGTGGAAACAATCACTATGCTTATTCAGAGCAGTAACAAATTGTTTCATCAGGCCTAACTTAATATGCGGTGGTGGAAGAAGGACATTAGAAGGAGAAACTAGTGGTTCATATTTCACATTATTTTTTCTCCAGTAAGTAAATTGCTCCTTTGTCGCTAATTTTTTCTGGTTCATTGCTGTTTTAGCTCTAATGTTTTATTATGTTGTTTTAATCTCTCAGAATATTTATTTTTGTATCAGCACAATTAACATATTTTCTATAATACTGATTTCTGAAAAACTGTAGCCTGACGAAACGAAACTAAGGCTGCTTTGAGAGAATCCATGTAGTAAGGAATCAGGTTTCATTCAGCAAAAATTAAGTAGACCAATGTAATAGTTCGGAAATATTATCTTGTAGGTCCTATTAAATAGAGAATTGAAAGCAGTCTTAAAAAGGTGTAAAAAACAGAAAGGCCTCACGGATAAGGTGGAATTAACGATCAGCTGCTGATGCTGTTATGGCGATTGTCAGTCTTTGGACAGATGAATGAAGGAAATTTAATGTTGCAGCAATAACTAAGACGTCTGAAGCTACATGCCTTTTTGAGAGTGAGGAAATTCTGCGGAAAAAGTAGTTTGAAAGAGTTTGTCAAAGTTATTGTTTTTCATTCTGAGCTACCACCACGATTTACGCTGTAAAGCGAAGTCTCCAGATATTCCTTACAGTTCTCTGCTCTCGGGTCATTCAGCTACCCTCATAAATAAATATCCAAGTGCTATCCACAGCTGTGTATAATGTGAACAGCGTAGTGAACATTTGAACTCATTTGCAGCATTTAATTTCTAACAGGAGCCTGCAGTGCGTTCCATTTTTAGTATCCCATAGAGCAAGTATATTCGGCAGCCACAATTGCATCACCCTGGAGAATCGCAATGTTCCATGAAGTTATTCTTTTTTCTTTTGTGCAATATCGCAGGATGGATGGAATATCAGCACTGGTATCGTGCGTCAGCAAACAGCTCACAGAGAACGAATGTGCATTTTACAGACACCGTCATATTCTGGAAAAGAAACTTGAGCAGTATATAGCAAATGAGAGCAGAGCTCTCTTTGGACATGTACAATACACATATGCAAGTTAAACCTTATGATACATAATATTTATATTTGTAACTACAATGCACAAAATATGATGATTAAGTTTGTCTCATACATATTATATTATATGTATATTTTAGTGGCGGTAGGCTGTAAGGACCGTATAACTGTTGTAATAATGTATGGAAAGTATCCTTTTTAAGCCATGAAATGTTTTATTTCTCCTGGACATTCCCAAAGAAATAAAACACAATTGTGTGTATGTAATAATGGTATAATGAAATAAAATTCAAACTTGGGTCTCTTAATCATAAATATGTTTAATAATTGATGTTTAAAGCAGCAGTTAAAGTACAGTCTTCACAAGGCTGTTGAAGGAATAATGTTGCTGGACAGGGAAGTTCCTCATATTTTCATTTCTGTTGTAGGAAGGGCAAGTCGTAAGTTTGTTTGAACATGAAGATTATTGAATGGAAAATGTTGTACCAAGCTCTGCACGAGAATACGCGACGCTTGTAAGCAAACTGACCCGAGTTGTGACTGATGGTACGTTTCTTATATCTACAATGGGACGTCATGTCGCCTAAGTATCAGAGAGCCCTTCGCGGCACTCAGTAGGCTAATGGAAGTTGTGGATGTGTTCCAACAAGTATCTCTTGTCATGGCTAAATTGTTTGCGGAATGGCCCATTTTTTCTCACTTCCCACTTCCATATGTAATGTGAACAGCATCCAGTGACAAGCATTAAGGTATTTTTAGTAGCATAGTAGCAAGCGCGTTATTTTTGTTCGTAACCATTAACGGCCTATGTCGTTTGTCTAGATTTTCAGGGCGATGAACAATTAATTAATGATATTTGCGCGGAATGAACCCATAAACTTAAAACGTTAAGCTGTTGTTCCGGCCCTGGGGGGAAGCACAGTCAGACAACTTGACCCAAATAGCGCGTCTGCTTTGTAGCTGATTTAAGTCACCTGTAAGAAACAAACAGCATATAGTAAGCGGTCGCGCTATCTAGTTTTTTTTGCCGAAGTTTAGTTTTCATCCAAAGTGTCAAAAATTATTGGTTCCTAACTTTTCAGAAGTAAAATAAAATCCACCATTCCTAAATAGATAACGCAGTACAACAAATTTTCATTTTTATCACTCTCAGAAATGAAAATATGCTTATTTCGAATCTGAAGCCCATTTTTTTTCTATCGCCTACCAGTTTTTTGAGAGAACATGGTGAACCTTTGGCAACATATAGTCTATAGTTTTCTGTTGTCAATTTATGCTTTTCTATTTGTTCTATAATTGTATTTGTTGTGATTTTCACCAAATCATTCATATAATCCAAAATACACACAAAATATTTTAAGAATTATAGCATTGTATTTATGTTGCAATGAAGATTTAAATATAGCAAATATTCTCACATTTAAAATCTGCCTACTGGATGACTTAACGCCGATAAAATAGCTCGGAAACGTTGATAAGCTGTCAGTAGTTTGGTACTGATTTCCCTATGTATCGCCTTTCCATTTCCAATAGGCCCTGATGGTACTTTTTCCCATACACATCGTTAACCGCACCCAGGTGGGAATGGAGATGGTGAATGCTAAGGGAACGTATTGCATCCCAGTATCTTGTACTCTGTAATTACCTGCTCTATAGTTTTCCAGAAAATTCACACATGCAGATTTAAAGCAGGCCAGGCTTTGAAAGTCCCCTCGAAAACAGAATCATAAAGCAGATGGCGTATTTATGGGCCGTTAGCTTTGCCTCACTCACCTTTGAAATTTTCTTCTTAAATACAAGAAGAATGTGATAGTTTTGCTCTCAGATTTTATACGATACTGTCCACATACGTAACAAAATAAATTAAGGGAATTTTTACAGCAGCGAGACATTGCAAATGGATAAAAGCATGGGCCCTTTATATAGGCCAAATATAATTCCAAATACTTGGACATTCCTGGGAATTTAACAATCCCTTTGAGTAATAAAAGCAAGGAATTCAATGAGAAAATTGCCCAGATTCAGAGACAATAGTGCCTTCTGTACCCCATGACAGCAAGCAGTCCCATTATTGGGTGCCATACAAATATCTTATACGAAAAAAAAAAAAACTAATGCTATATTCGTGTTCTATATGCCCAAAAACATAGTAATTGATATATTTTGTGTCTGAGAGAATTTCACTATTGTTGAATGTAATTGGTTGTGATAGAACTTAAAGGGTACAAGGCTGGTAATTTCCTTGCCAGCTTTTAGGCTAAAAACAATGATGATATAGATAAACCTTGCTAAGACAGTTTAATTATGAAGCGATTTTGTTGCTGATCGTCATATTTTGAAGCGGCGTATCATTAATTGACTATTGATCGCTTTGGTGGTGTAGTTTAAGCTTCATGACAACAATATCTCAGAGTTTTCTTGACTCGTGCTCAACAGGACTGAGAGGAGATATTATCTGTGTTAATAAACACGGGATATTTTTATATATATATATATATATATATGTGTGTGTGTGTGTGTGTATGTATGTGTGTGTATGAGAATTTATTACTCGCAAAAGCTTTCGTTTCCTCTGGTGTTCTGCGCACGATAGAACTTAGCTACGTCGAATATACCGCATGTAGAACTTAAAAGTGCCAGTGCCAGTACAAGTAAAAATGAGTGAGTGTGGGAGTCCTTGCAATATAAGACTTCAAGATTAACGTCGCGGCTTGTAGATTTTACAATTGAGTATCTGGTCGTCTGACTATCTGATCTGATCTATTTGAACTGATCTGAACTAACTATGAGGACTTACTATCTGGTTGTCTGACTCTCACTGAATGTCTGATCTGAGTGCCTCAGCACAGCAAACGCATTCTTATATATTCGATTCAAATTAACTAAACGTTGACTTCACCAAGCCAAAGGCGGGGGGGGGGGGGGGTAACAAGCAAGTTTGGCGCTTTGTTTTAAAAATTCAAAACATACATCTACTATTGGCTGGTTCATATTCACCTACCAACGCATGCCACCCTACTATTTGACATTTTAAAACATTTATTTACATTGGTTGGTTTAAAGTTAAATGTACAAATCGCTGGTGAGGTTTTCCCTTGTCTATTCAAGGGAAAGTGGACTTTATTAACCCTCGCCAACGGTTGGTCTTTTAAGAAGTGCATAACATTCATCCCTTCCCTTTGTATAGCGGTCTATAGCCTCCTTGGCGCTGCCGCGTTTCTGCTGGGTTACCGTAGACAGTTACACTAGAGAAGTTTTTCTTTTAACGGCATATAATTAACATATTAAAGTTTTATCGCATGACACACACACACATATTAGCTTTATTAAAATGCATAAAATATGACGATTAGCCTTACAAAATATACAGTACATTTATATTTCAGTGGGCCATAGAAACTGTTTCATCTAAAATTCAAATTTTTAAGAAAGTATTTTTATGAGCATTTAAAGGAAATACGCAATATTTCCTCACCAAACAATAAAAACAGCCCATTGCCAGTGTGCAATTATATTGAGTTTGACAACAATAGTACCGTTTATTCCATAGCTTGCCAAGTGGGTTGTGTACAACTGCAGAAGTAGCTAAAGCCTGTCTAAAGAAAGGTGCATGTGCAGAAGTGGAGGGAATAAGGCGTGTACACTGAAGCAATCACCGCTCTCTAGTGGTTCCACAATGACCTTATTATTGTAAGAAGAAATTATTATTATTTGAATCAGCTGTCTGTTGATAATTTTATTTATTAACATCCTAAAAAACCGGCTGGACTGGGCAGATATTTTGTGAACTATTGTCAAAGGAAAATAACTAATACTTCCGTGTAATGGTCAACAAAAACAAAATGATTAAATGCTATTATAAGCCATTTATAGACAAAAATGTATAAAACACTTTTAATTCGCACTTTAATGCTTAGGGTATATTAAAGAAAATGGAATATTTAGGTATATCATAATTCACATTTATGAAAGAAAGTTAAATGCTTTCTATTATGGCAATGGCAATACTCAATGTACATATTAGTCATCTGCCCTTCTATTTTTGATCCAAACTATCCTATCCCGTCACATCATATCTAAACACATTCCATCCAAACCCACTCATATTCTGCTCGTATATTGGGGTTCTAATAGTGCACATTCCGCAGCAGAGAACCGAAGCATAATGTTTGTAAGAATGAAGAAGAAAGTTAAGGTGTCATGTAGACTTCTAGCAGGTCAGCCAAAATTCCTGCAGTTGCGGTTTAAGGCACCTATGTCTGTTAATCCAACGAAATTAAAAAAGGAAAGAGAGGCACAGCGGCAGATATTGGATATTCCGGGCGCAACGTCCAGTTGGTATGTGTGGCTCGCAGTTTGCTATATTCCACAAGGATTCCATGCGAGTTTTTCCCTAAACTTCCTTCTGAGGATTTAGGACGCACTTATAATACCAAGTAGGTAATGTATATCCACTCCTTCGGACTACACAACATACATATATACTGCTGCATTTTTGCGATTATTATTATTATTATTATTATTATTATTATTATTATTATTGTTGTTGTTGTTGTTGTTGTTGCTTTCACATTTTGTACCACTGTATCGTAGATTTTTTGTATTTTATACTTTTTTTTTACTGTGGGTGTTTCATAGCTTCGATGTCAAAGGTTTTATTTTACACTTGAAAAAATTAATTTGAACAATTATTTAATTTGCGCTATTTCCGAAGGAAATGTGTTCGTTGGAGAGAGGAGAGAGAGAGAGAGAGAGAGAGAGAGTTACTCATATATAAAATTGGTTTGGGGTATTCTGAGATACTGTGTATACAGTGGTTTTCAAAAGTAACGCACACCATTGCGTAACAAAATTGAACCAAGTGTTTGTTTATCTTATTTTTTTTAGAGTTTATTGCTTAATTTGGTGATGCTGATTATGCATATAAAAGTGAATTTTTTTCAATATCAATATTTAGGATGTAACACTCCATTCTTAAATATCTTTAGTCATCCCTAATCACATATTTATTTAATATAACTTGAAACAACACTTAGGATCCACCCCGACGGAAATATAAATATAATATAATATGTATATGCAAACCTAACCATAATAATTTTAGTAATGTAGATATCATGTGTGTATAACATGATATAACTTTAACATGTGACATGTATGTGAACAAAAGTGAAAATTGTGTTTTTTTTTTTTTTTTCTGTTTACGGTAGCTTGGAAAACCAAAGAGGCCGGCCACAAAACTATATGCAAAGGGCAAGAGTTAACCCGAAGTCGAGTGTGATGCCAGTTTTAAAAGACTACAGTTGCAGGGTTATAAACTGAAGAACTTTTAAATTCGTCAGGTTGAACCCGACAGGCGGTTGTACAGTTAGCCTTTAAACTAGCCAATATCAATAAAGAGTTTTAAACTTTCAAACAATAACGAATGACACGTGCCGATAGGTGCATTTAAACCAACCAATAGTAAAAGTATATTTTGAATTTTTAAACCAAGGCGCCAGACGTGCTCTTGGCCTGGGTCGTCAAGCCAATGATTACTTTAATTTAATATATAAGTTGGTGTTTTGCTCTGTATAGGCATTCAGTTGTATACTCGCCGCAGCACTCAGTAATAAATTCTACACACCGCGAGACGCAATTTAAGTTTCACGATCTGCAGGGATACTTATATTCATCTGTTAAGCTTTACACGCGGCGAGACTCATTCAATTACAAGATTACGCCGCTAGGCGCGTTTGACGCATTTGTCAGTTCTACACTCTGCAAGGCTCAGTTTTAAGATTTACACGCCGCGACACTAATCTTGAAGCCTTGCATTCTTCAGGAACGCGTTCACTCATTCTACTAGCTGCGACGCACGCATTTCAAGTTCTACACGCGTCCAGACACATTCTGAAGCATTCATAATAAATTCAATTTCAGACATGGTTTTGAGATTCACTTCATATCCGGAGAAGTCACGGCAGCTAAATTCATATTCGATGTACGAAGGTAAATCCATAAGTTTCCTGACTAACCATTTTCTAGGTACGATAAAGACAAAAACTATATTTCACTTTTCAGTATAGTTACCCTTTATTGCAATACACTTCTCACATCTTCCTTCCTCGAAGGTCCTTCTTGAGTTTTGAGAAGAGGAAATAGTCACTGGGAGCTAGATCTGGGCTGTAGAGTCGATGGCCTATCTCCTTGAAGCCACATTTCTTCACAGCTTCCTTTGCAACAAGAGCTGTGTGCACAAGCGCATTGTCGTGAAGAAGACGCACATCACTACTCAGCTTTCCTCGCCATTTCTCTTTGATGGAGGCACGTAGTCTGTGCAGTAGGTCAACATAGTACTGCCCATTTACTGTGATGTACCTCTCCTTGAAGTCAACGAAGAACATTCCTTCACAATCCCAAAAGATTGTGGCCACGATCTTTTTGGTTGACTAAGTGACCTTGGCCTTTAGAGGCGGTGCTTCGCCAGGTTTACGCCACTACATTGATCCTCTTATGCACAAGGGATCATATTTGAAGACCATAGTTTCAACTCCTGTAACAATGGTTTGCAGAACTTCTCTCTCCTTGTCACGGCAGAGCTCCAAAAATGGCTGACAACAGATGACTCGTTGCTGCTTTTGAACCTAGGAAAGAAGTCTAGACCCATCTTGCACTAACTTTGTTCATTGTTGACGAATAATTCGAAGGACTGTTATTTTAGAAAGGCCTACCCTCGCTGCTATTTCTAGCCGGTCTTCCATAATTTCTTCTTCCACAAGAGCGATTTTTTCAGTAGTGAGCACCTCTAAGGGTCTACCTGCACGCTCTTCGTCTTCAATGCTTTCTCGACCCATTCGAAAAAGTTTAGGCCATTCTTTTAGGATAGAATATGAGGGAGATTACCCATATACACCGTCCAATCGCTGTTTAATTTCATTTGGAGTAAGTCCTTCTTTTGTGAAGAATTAGCATAATACATTATGCGTAACTATTGAAAATCCGTATACAGGTGAATATGACAATAAGGTACATAGGGATTTAACAAGGTATAAGAAACCTACAAAAAATTGAAATGAGCTTCCCTTGTATTCTAAAATAGTAGGACTTAGAAAATGGAAGACCGAAATAATTTAATATTTTTGGCATTGATATCTGTTTAGTGTTTTATTATTGTGCTTTATGAAATTGTAACCAGAAGTTTTAAACAATGTTCTTTATATTATAAACAATAGATACAAAAACGAAGTCAAGCTAATCAGTTGAAAATAATTAGCTGACCGCCTCCATGGCCTAGTAGTAGTAATTGTAACTACTATTCCAGAGATGCTGGCCCTGAATCCCTGTCTGGTCAACCTGTTTGAGTAAAGTTTTTTTTCGGAATTTTTCTTATCCTGAAAAGGTGAATGCCAGATAGCTTTAAGAAGCCAAGGATTGCGAACTCATTTGCACCATCCTTAATTCATTTCATTCATCCGTACAGACTTACACTTGCAATATTCAGTTCACAATCTACAGAAGTCGCAAAAAGACCAATCAAGTCAAAGCGACAGTAAATAAAACATTACCAAAATAGTGATAGTTGATCTTTTGGTTTACAGGGCTTACTAATTTAGAGGACAAGACCAGCTGGTTTTTGCTGTTTACACATATTTTCTTATAGCAGTCTGTACTATATTTTCTAATCCATACTGTAAATATATACACGGGTTTATAAGCTTTCGATAAGAACGCAGCTAATTTCACCCTTCGCGACAGGAGCGATAGATGCCATAATATTGTAACAGATCAAACCTGAGCACTCCGATTAGCAAATAAGACTGCAGTCTATTAGATATACTAGGTAGCGGCATTTTTTTCTCTGTTTCATAGCATTCATGCATGATATATACTACCTTACCAAAGTAGAACATTGGAATCTAAAAACCAGTTCCTCTCTAGTTCGTCCTATTTGAATAACGAATATGAATAAACCGTAACTCATAATTTCTCGCAGAGCTTGCCTAGTTTTTGCCTAAGCAGGAAAACGGCAGTCCCTTTGACGCAATTTTTTATTTGCGTTTCCACATCTCGTGCATTGTACTGCAATGTTAGTGAATACCGCTACATGCCGAGGACACATTTGACACGCGATTTATTTATAGATCATTTATATACATACATGCATTATTGTCAAGGAGAATTTAGGTTTTCTGTAAGTGTGCGCTGTTCATTGCTGCTTTATGTTAAGTTTCCATAGTGATTAACAGGTGTAAATAGCGCAACCGCCGTTCTATACCATGTTAAGTGCCTAATGTTTTCTAAATTTCCCGGACTGAATAACTATATATATATATATATATATATATATATATATATTTAACTTAACAAAAATCGTCCATTTAAATATTAGGCTTCCCCCAGCTTAAAACCAATGGTGTTACATTCAACATGTGAAACAGTACTTGTGGTCCGCCCCCACCGAGACATTAATATAACATGTATGTTGTAAACCTGTAGATTGTAATTAATAGTGTAGATATTATGAATATGTATCCTAAGGCATTACTTTAAGACATGAAGTGTGCTTTTCTAGAACAGGGAAATCTCTTGTGTGACTGTTTACGGAAGGCCAAGCTAAGAGAGGGGTGCCAAGGAGATAATAAATCACTGTTCAACACGGAATGGTAAACGCAAGAGACAAGTGTGAACAATAGCTTCTTGAATGATCTAACGTTTGTGAGGGTCATTTGGAATACGGGCTAATATGTTAGGGGGGTGAACTCGCTTGCCGTTTTAGACAGTTGACTTTAAACTAACCAGTTATAAATACATGATTTAAACTTTCGAAGTACAGCGGAATCGTGCGCTGGCAGTCAATTATATATAAATGTTTTAAAGTTTTGAAGTGTAGCGCCAGACGTGCGCTTGCATATGTAAACCCCTATGACTTGATCACGTCAAAGCTTAGGCGATTTGAACTGCATGCACTCATTCTCAGATTTAGTTCGTCTCTTGGGAAGTCATTACAACTTATTTTCAGATTCACTCAAATGCAGTTCGGATTCAGATTCTCAAACTCTTACTTTGGAAGTCGTCAGTGGGCAGATTCAGTCTTAATGTTGAGGACACGGTGAAGTATGTAAGACCCTGTCTGGATTCCAACCACCGTCTCCACGGCGCAGTAAATTTATTAAGGTAGAGAGTAGCTCAGCGCTATAACACCATGTGCTATCCTTCAGAAACACTATAGGCTGTAAAAGATATTGTGAAAAATAAATTACTGTATATACTATGTCACCTCGCTTGATTATTGACACAGCTGATCTCCTCTCCCAGTCCTGTTGAGCAGCGACTCAACAAAATAGCCGAAAAATACCTTGAGAGGATGTTATCTTGTAGCATGACAACCACCTAGGCGTTCATCACAATCAACAAGACCGTTTCATAATTTGGTGTCCAACCCGTGGCTACACATATTAACCTCCTGACTCCCAGCCGCTTCCACTTTGAAATTTCAAATGACACCCCTACCTTTTGATATTTACACTTTTAATTAGATGCAATAGTTATAACACCTTTTGTTTTCTTTCGTTGTCTGCAAACCTGAATGGTAGTTATTTTTGTTTGAATTGGACAAAATAACAGATAAGCCAGTTAGTTGTAGATTGTCGATCCTGGTGGTGTAGTGGTTACCATACTTGCCTCCTACACCCAAGATCGCGGGTTCGAGCCCGGCAAGGACAGATGGATTTTTTCGGGCGTAAAAATCCTAAGTATGGCTTCCTTCGGAAGGGAAGTAAAGCCGTGGGTCCCATGTCGTACATTTACGGCACGAAAAAGAACCTCAAGCCTGAAAGAGAGGCCTCTGAGCAAAATTTGTCGGCCGTTTCACGCCCTGAGTTGAATGGGACGCTGATGACCTGAGATGTTAAAGAGCGTCCATAAATAAACCAATCAAAAAAAAAAAGTTGTGGAATAAAAACAATTTATTTTGAGTAATGCCTACTTTGGAGCTTCTGACTAATCCGCTGATATTCTGCTCTTTCTTGTAGAGTATATACCGCCTTGAAGCAATTGGTTTTCAAAACACAGCTATGACATTAAATAATTAGTAGGTATTATAGTATTATTCTTCTGTCCAAATTCAAACACACAACAATACGGGTTGCCAGGGAAGGGCAAAGAAAAGGAGGGGGGGCAGAATGCATCTTCTTTAAACTTTAAGCTCCATAAGGCTTTTTTTAATAGTGTTTAATCTCCGATTTTACTGCTGAGGCATCAAGGCAGTTGGCACTGTTTGGTTATACATGAGATGAAATGATACATTGGGAAAGGATGTGTGTGTGTGTGTGTGTGTGTGTGTGGAAGAAACATTCCAGGCCTAAGTTTAGGGCACCTCCCACCTCCCTGGCATTTGCTATTTATGAGGACTGAGGAAAACCAGGAAAATTCCTCAGTCAGGGAGGACGGTTTTGGCGGGAATCGAACCCCCAAGCCTCCCGCTCACGACTTCGCGCTTAGGCCATCCTTGGCGGTATCATCATAACATATGGATGCCATTTGGAATTCCAAATTAGGGTGGCTGGAGTTGTGGTGGTGAAACCTAAAATGAAATCAACATTGGTTTCATAACCCCCCCCCCCTCCTATATGTAAATTGAAGTGTTTTTGTTTAAATTAAATTTGTGGTATTACAAGCACTACATAAACAGGGAATCAAATCAAAATATATCAGAATCATGAACATCTTATACAGCGAAAGCAAAGCAAAAGTCAGAACGGAAAGAGGGGACAAACTTCCATTTTAAATAGGGGGGTAAGACAGGGCGACCCAGTCTCCCCTAAACTCTTCACTTGCGTTCAGGAAGAAGTCTTCAGGCAACTACAATGGGACAGCAAATACGACATCAGCATAAATGATACCAGACTAAGCAACCTAAGATTTGCGTATGATCTGATGTTCTTTTCGAGAACACCCGAAGACTTACAACAGAAGCTTCTAGAACTAAACGAATACAGCAATCCCATCGGCCTTATGATGAATTACACTAATACACAAACATTACCAACACACCAAAAAGGACAATAGAAATAAATGGCGGAGAGATTCAGTATGTGGATGAATATATATATCCGGGCCAGACGGTCTCATTTGACCATAAAATGGATAAAGAGGAGAGTAGCGCAAGCTTGGAAAGTCTTCTGGTTTCTAAAGTTCATATTGCAAGACACATCTCTAAACAAGAAACTGAGACTCGAGGTACTCAACTCTTGAGTGTTCCCGGTGCTGATATAAGGCTGTCAAACCTGGTCCCTTGTCGACAGACACCGGCAGAGCATAGCAGCATGTCAAAGGGAAATGGAGAGGAAGATCAAGATATAACACTGAGACAAGATCTACAACACTAGGCTGCAGGAAATCACAGAGAAAGCATCATGAACAGGGCTGCAGATATAAAATGGAAATGAGAAGGGCACGTGGCGAGGCAACAACAGGACAGGTGGGCGCAGATAACCACCATGTGGGACCCCTAGGCTGGACAGAGGACTCCAGTACTGAGAAGATGGTCAGACACGTTCAAGGAGCATCTTGGAATTCATTGGTCAAGCGTCGCCCCCCGCAATAGAAGTGAGTGGAGTTAGAAGTGGCATGGACTCAAAAAGAGCAAGAAACTATAAAACATTATACATTTTTAGTTCACACGTGAGTCACAAAATGAGCTTTTCCTTTAGCCCTTTAGGGAAATAATGGACTCTTTCATTTCATTTAGTTATTCAGACTTGGAAGTTTTGAAATGAAAGCCCTATGTACGTATGTGTATACATAGATGTTAATAAACAACACCGAAATATTTTCAATCTGTAGACAAGCAATTTAAGATATGGTCAAAGATTTTAACCTTACATGTTAGGGCTTAACGCTTCAAAAGAGTGTGCACGCCACGGACTAAAGTTTACATTAAAGCGTCCCAGTTCAAGTAAATTTCTATCAATAGATTGAAATGCATAATGATGTGGATGACTTCTATTAAGGAATAATTCTCTGTAGAACTCAATAGCTCCTACGGCACTTCTTATAGCTTCCATAAATCAGATGCATATATACATATAAATAGTAACCATTCTCAGTTTATTCAGTTTATTTTATTTTATAGCTATTTTGTTTTATATAATTTGCTTAATTAAAAAACAAACAAATAACTATTGCATGAACCAACTGACAAGATATCTCGCAACATTGAAAAAAAGTGGAATCACCATCTTGTTTCTGACACTTAATTCCCATAGCAATGCAGTTACCGCAATCACGTGTTTAGCCTAAATTTTTGGCAGATTATTTCAACTCTAAATTGTGAAAACGCTATTCATTGGTTATTAACAATCAAGTTCCTTTGATTATTGAAGAGGGTTGAAGCCATTCTAATACAAATTTAAAACTATTTAGCTTTAGCATGACTTTCTGCACACTAAATTACTTCAGCAGTCCTTAACTTCGATATTTTACGAAGGGCGGTCATAAAGCTTGTATTATCGAAGAGTAACTTCACGCTTTGCAATGCAGAGCGATCAAGCGTCCCTGTAGTGTCCGCGACTTAAACTTTACCGCACTATTATTACACAGAAAGCCACTAGAGTGCAAAACCCAAGATGACGCACTCTCTTGAGAAGACGAAGCAATTATCCATTTGCTGTTTTTGAAAGGAAATACATGCTGAGTTGCTTGCCGTGTACGGAGACACTGCCCCTAAGTATGACACTGTGGTTAAGTGGCGTTGATATTACCAACGTGGACAAACGAGTCTGGAAGATGGACCAAGAAAGGCCATCCGCCTATCAGCGAGAAGTCGTGAATTGTATCGCAAGTGGAGGCCTCAGTGCTTGAAGATCGTCGCATTTCTGTAGGGGCGATTGTGAAGGAGCTGCGCACTAGTCATGTTTCAGTTACGAACATCATTCACAGCGTTTTGCATATGACAAAGATCGACGACAAGTGGATACCGAGCTTGCTCACACCTGAACAAAAACAGCGCCGAAAGGAAGCGGCAGTCGAAATGTTGCAGCTTGGTCAGGCTGATCTTGATGGCTTTTTGATTACCTGTTCACCATGAATGTATCATTATGATCCAGAGATGAAGTAGCATAGCAGCAGTGGAAATACGCTGATTCACCACCACCAAAAACAAACGGGAAGATATAGATGACATCGGGGAAGATCATGTTGAGCGTGGTTTTTTTTTTGTACTCACATGGTGCGCTGTTAACAGAGTACCAGATAATAACTGAAAAATATTAGCATAACCTTCTGGCGAGATTGCGGGAGGACCTTCCTGAAAACGCTGCGGAAAGCTGTCTAAGAGTTCCTGTGCTACACGACAACGCGCCAGCACATTCTTCACATCAGATAGTGAAGTATGCGGCTGTTTTAGGGTATGATATTATTACATCCTCCATATTCACCCGACCTGGCATCCAGTGACTTTTTCCTCTTTCCTACCATGAAGACCACACTGCATGACAGAAATTTATGTACGAGAGGTGAAGCAGTTCTTCAGTAGCCAAAGTGAAGAGTTCTCCTATTAGTATGCACCAGCTCATCCGTCGGTGGGAGAAATGTGTCAGTTTGTGTGGTCCTTATGTGGAGAAGGTCTAAATCCAAAATCGAGACTATTGATCGTACACATCTTCGTTCATGGTGATATTACGAACCCTTGAATTGCTTGTCTAAAACCGCTCTATATACAGTGAAAATATTTCGGTGTTGTTCATTAACACCCATATATATATATATATATACTACTTTCCTATAATATATATAATATTAATGAAAAATAAAAATAAAGAAACACTATTAACAATGTAACAAATTAACACTAATGATAAAAGTGGATAAAGATAAAACACTGAGAAAGAGTCACACTTGAAATTGCTATATTTCGAATTCCTGCGAGTTCTTCAAAGGCAAGAAGCTAGACCACACACACACACACACATATATATATATATATATATATATATATATATTATAGGAAAACAGTAAAATAGAATGTATTCCACGTTCTACTGCTGTAGCCATAGACCTGAAAGGATGACGTAATGTAAAGGTTAGCGCTACAATTTGCATTTACCATTAGTAAACTATTCTTCCAGCAAACACTGCTTGTTTGGAGAGCTTAAACTCGAGAACAATATAGTTAAATGAATGATAGTGCCTCCCATAGCGCTTCTGCTTATTTCCTAAAGGGGACATCGTTTTCCCGCGTTGTGGTTGATTGATTTCCTTCGTATTTCTGTGACGAACAATCACATAAATTATGAAGTTTTCGCTGTACTATATTTAGTATGTATGTGCACGTGAAATCCAATATTTCGGCACTAGAGACCACTGTAATCTAACAGTCAGAATATTCTGCCGCGCAATTTTTAATTTGGTCAGTCTGATGTATTAATATCCAAAGAGGACTTTTGTTGACTTGGGAGTGAACATAATAATATTGCAATTTGAAACAAACTAAGAGTAATTAAGGAAGTGGAGCACACTTCCTGCATTAATTGAGTGGGTTTCTCTTTCAGTCTTCGGGCTTCTTAATTTAGAGGCTCTTCCGTTTCCGCAAGTATTTGAGCAGTTTCGCTGGGAGGAAACTGACTTCTTAAACTTAGGAGAGAAAATGCAAAGTGCTTTTGTTGAAGTGTAGTGAAAGACACAACTTCCATTCACAATTGAATGGCAAAGAAAGTAGCAAAAGATGTTGTGTTAGCATCAAGGGTTACTTTTTGTTTATTGAAATTGGTCTTTATGGTTGTTCAACACGAAAGCCTAACTGAAAACAGTAAACAAATCTTGAAGAGCGAAGTTCCTGGTGAATGTTCTGGAAGCGAATCAAATCCTTCAGCAGCACAACTGGATTAAGTTTAAGGGGGTTGTCAACTTAAAAATTATTCGATAACCACCAGGACCGTTCTCATTGACTGAGATTTTTCCCATGCTTTTACCAGTCCTCATAAATGGCAATTACCGTCGAGGTACCCTAAACTTAGGCCTGGAACGCTTCCTTCCTTTAAAAAAAATCCTTTTCCAGTTAATCATTTCACCTCACGTATATCAGCGTTAATTGCCTGTGATTCCTCGGTTAAAAAGGCGTTAAACACTATTAAAAAATATATGTGTGTCTTTTAACGCTCTAGCAGCCGAAAATTTTGTTTTTCCTCAACGAAACTTGGCATATAATGATCAATTGACAAATAATTCATCGAGTTCATTAATCAGTAAAATTGGACCATTTGGGATGGGGACTAACTTAAAATATACATTTAAAAACCGCTCTAGCAGCCGCAATTTTTGTTTTTCTCAACGAAATTCAGTACATGCTATTTAAATGAAATAAAAAAAATGTTTCTAAAAACCAAGGAAATTGGGTCATTAGGAGTACCAAACCAAAAAGTTTAAAAACGTTCTAGCGGCACCAATTTCTGTACTCTAGTTCTCGGTTATACCCTTCACAAATTTGACTTACTGAAGAAATTGCCTGTTAACACCGTATTCATACTTGTTCCTTGCTTCAAAATATTTTGATAAATTAACAAGTTTTTAGCCTTAACATTATCAAAATTATTTCAACATCAGTAGTTGTCATTAGTCTTGTGAAAGACATTTGTCCATTGGTTTGAATGGTTTCATCCATATTGATCGTAGAGCAAGCAATTATCCATCAGAAAATCATGACTTTCGTTTTTGTAGTTGACTTGATGTGTGTTTAAAATGTTATAGCATTGGAAATGTTAAATATAATGATTTAACTTAGTATTAAAGATAAAAATAGACATATTAGCTTTTTAATTATAACAACTAAACAAATATAAACCTCCCAAAGTCTGCACGATGTATTGCTGTACACCTTTTTTAATAAACGTAATTCCAGACACCGTATTTAACAGCCTGTTATATAGTTAGGTGCAGAAAATGCTAACTTTATAGTTAACCAAGGCAAATGATAATGTAAGAAATAAAACACGGTATAAAATAAATTGTTTAGATTTAAATGTTGCTAAAAGCTGCAAATAAGCTCGGGTCAACTTGCCATAATACTCTTCCACTTACCGTCGTTTTGGAAGTACCTTTGCAGCTGTTTTTGGGAGATTCTAGCAACATTTGCAAAATGATTAAAACTTAGTTGCATTACAAAGGTGAAATTAGAGTTTCCTTAATACGGGAGTGACAAGACCTGTGGGAACTGAAGGAAACTGGCATATTAATAGATGTTAATGAGGAATGGAGAATAGATCTCATTTAGCTCTTAGGAAAATTGTGTACTGGTTTTGGGACATGGACCATATGTATCGTTAAAAGAATGGCAAAAACTGGTATGCATACCAGCATCATTTAGTATTATGCGCTTCATCATGGTAGAACGAGGAATACCAAGATCTGCAGACCTTTTCCAAGTGGATTTCAGAGGAGAGTTTAGCACTGAATCTCTACAGCGTGGCATGTTTCCTTCCAATTCCGGAACGGTCTTTCACACTGCAATGTTCCTACTCCAATATTGTTGCTTTCTTTGGCGGTTCCATACCAAGCGGTCTCGAAACTTTACCAGCCTGTCTGAAGCCAAACTGCTGTCATTAATCTTTGCTCGATGGCAAACGACTCTGATCAGCCGTTTTGGTTATTACTCCCTGGCGCAACCTAACTGCGCTCTGCAGCGTTATCATGGTTACCGAGGTGCACAAGTTTAATAAGTTTGCTAACAGCGCTACAAACACTTCAACACAAATACTCAAGAAATAAAAGAAGATAACCCATTTTGCGTTTGTGCAACCGCCGAGTCTATTGTATTTGTTTAATATTTCCTCTAAATATGCATTCTTTTAGTTGATTGGTTTACGTTTCAGACATTTAAAACCATTGAACTACCATTACCGAACCAATCAATATTTATTTTTTACTTAGACAGCCATCACGAGTTTTAGATGTCGATATCTTCATGTTATACTTTTATAACATAGTTTAAGTTTCTTTTCTTGCGTTTTAATTGTAATCGTTTTAGTAATTAGCACCTGTTCATCAGCGAATAAGATTGTGGTTAACAAGCTAGTTAAAAGTACCAAACTACGTAAATACATTTGAAAAACTTGGTTCATTGGCATGAAACTCGGTGTGCAGGGGTGCAACATCATAATGATCAATTCCTTTTGCAGAAAAGTTGAAGCTTTCTTCGGAAATAGTCCTTTCATAGTCTGTGACGAATTTCAACAAAAAAGTGTTATCTCTTTCCCTCTCTCTTTTTGATAGTGTTTTTACAACTGAGACACTACAGGCGGTGGACACAGATGATACATGAGACGAAATGATAACTTGAGAAAGGATTTTTTTTAAAGGAAGTAAATTTTCCGGGTCTAAGTTTAGGGTGCCTTCCCGGCATTTGCCATTTATGAGGACTGAGGAAAAACTGGAATAAATCTCAGTCAGGAAGGATGGTCCTGTAGGGAATCGAACCCCAGACCTTCCGCTCACGATTCCGCGCCTTAATGACCTCGGCCACCCGTGGTGGTGTGTGTGTTATCTCAAAAAATAGTTTAATTGCGAATTTTTATTTACTGGAACGCTTTTGCTTTTCATATATACCTCTCATCTTCAGGTTATAGGATTCATCTTTAGTCATTTTGTAGAAAGTTGAATTGTCTAAGTCCCTGGTCCATTTTTATCAAAATACTCGTTTTGTTATTCTCGATGTTTTATAGTATAGTGAGTTAGTAGTATTGGTTACATAGATAAAAAATGGGACGTTGTATTCCTCCAAAAAGTCTTCTAGCTTTGTTGTATGTTTTTTTTTTTTTTTTTTTTTTTTTCCCGAAATTCAGAAATAATATATACGCTGACTGGTTTTATGTTTTACTCTTTTAACAGCGCTGTGCATAAAACTTATAATAACACGAGAGGTTCTGAGATTACCGATAAATTCATGAATGTAGTGAGTGGAAAGCTCAGAACCTCGAGTGATATTTATTAGGATTATTTCACGAATAAAACAATAATTTAAATATAATTCCTCTAAACTCGGCTTACAAAATTGTAATAATTGTGCATTTATACTTGTACTTTTCAAGCAATCTTGCGACAAAAGAATGCCGATTGTAATGTCATTAGAGAAGAGCAAATGACGGGTTTAGGACTATTCCATAAATTTAATAAGAATAAAAGTGATATTTATGTGTATATATGAAATTCACGCACAGAATATTAACACTTGTATAAAAGGTTATACTTAGCATATCTATTCTATTCAACAACCGTGAGATTGAAATGGACTGAAGTCGACTATTACAACTGCTACCTTTCGAATTTCTAATACCAACTGAGGAAAAAAAAACATACACTGTATCTATTTTTCTTTTTATTCTGAGGTTTGCAATTGCTAATGATAAGATCAATTTGCACATTTGGCGCATCACCGAAGCGCTTTGAAGAACCCTCAATTTTACATTATGATTGTCGTTTGTCAATGCTTTTGTTGCTATCAATACCACCTCTAGCAAAAGTAGTCAGTAATGCGTGTTCAGGAATTACATAGTGCAGGTATAGAGTTGGCTACACTGAACCACAGGACAAATGCACGTCACGTGATAAAACGGATTTGTTAATTTTTTTCTCGATAATTTCACTCCGTAATCCTGTGGTTGATCAAAATTCAACTTTTTATTTAGTTTCTTCGGTCGATTTTAAGATGACGTCACATGAGGGAAATAGTCAACATAATTTCTCGCGCTAAAATTTAACTTTACAATATTTTGTTAACTTAATGCGTAATGTACATGTGTACTAGTTTGATTGTTGAAACTTCCGGTTCCCGCTTGGGAGAGGTTTTCAGTTCTTCCTACAGCGAAATGGAGGTGATAAATACGAATATTATGCTACTCTGCAATTATGCTTTCGTCTCCACTAATCATCTTCTGAGGCCTATGCAAGAGGTCTATGGACTGTTTGTTCTTTCCTATAGCGCAGGTCCACACACAGCAAGTTGAGCAGGGCGCAGCAGTTTGTGCTCTAACGGAAGAAAACATTAACATCATTTGCTGTCACTGTAGGAATTCTGAAAATTTCATTGGGAACCATTCACATTTTGGAACTGAAAGGTTACACATGCGATATGTTTGTGCACGGTCAGGTTCTAACACTGCTGATTCCCGAACAAAGGACATTCGCGTGCAGGTTTGCATTTAGTTGAAGAAGCTGATGTTACAGGAGGACGCGGAGTTTCTTTCATGCTGATGAAACCTGGCTACATCATTTCCTTAAAGCAAACAGCAAAGCTCTGTGTGATATCCAATACAAAAAATAAACAACTAAATGCAAACGTGATTATTTCTGCTGGGAAAGTTATCATTTCATTTTTCGATATTCAAGGAATGGTTTACCAGCACGCGTATCTGCACACATAATTGTAACTGGGCAATACTACATAGATGTCCTGAAAACTTTGCAAGGATTCCACAAAATGTGCATAAGACCACATTTCCGTGTAACAAGCTGGGTGCTGCATTACGATAATGCACGGTCACACATCGCAAACAATGTGAAGTGTGTCCTTCACCCTCCCTATAGTCCAAATTTAGCCCCATGTGATTTTATGACATTTTCAGAAGCAGTGGTGAAGCCTGCGAAGACGATTCTGAAGGACCTGTTAAAAACAAAAAAGTTTTTGAAGACTGACAAAAACGCTGGGGACTACTTCGATACACAAACGCGCGCGCGCACATATATTACGAGGATAAAAAAAATATAATCATTCTTAACACCTTCAAATAAAGTATATTTTACACATTTCTTTCTCGTTTCTATAAGAACTATAAAACTTAAATGTGTGTTTAATGCTGTTCTTTATTATGAAATAAAAATTGTTCTAATGTGTTGTGAAATTTTGAATTTCTAAATTCTCAAAATATTCATTCTTAGATTAGCGTAAAAATTTCATTTATATATTTTTGTCTCAATATTTTGAGCTTTTCTTTCGTTCTTATAAGGTAATATATTATTGTACAAACTGGATCTTAGTGGTTAAAATCTATCCACTACAAACATAGGGACAATTTTTTTCTGAAATTTGAATTTTAAAGAAAATTTTTCTCCATCATAACATTGCAAGATAAACACTGATGTTCAGAATGTAGAATGTCTATATATGTTGAAAATTGTGAAAGTTATGATGTAAACAGTTTTGGAAGATAACCCGTTGAGAAAACATATTCCTGTAATGGCAGTTGCAGTCCTGATGTGCAGATTTGTGTGTTTTGTTTTCACTGCACTTTTTCTGTTTTGATTATCTTTAAATTCACTTTTTTGTAAGACTGCATCTTTTTTTTTTTAAACCTTGTTTGGTTGAACTTCACAAAAATAAATGAAAGCATAAAAAAGTATCTTAACACCACGTGATTTTGCTTTTAATCAACACTAAACAGCTGAACTGATTTAGTTTGTAGCAGACCTACCACACTGCCAACAGATTCAGTCCACCACTAGAATGGAACAAATTCCACAACAGCATGCACTTTAAAATATAAATTATTATTAAAAGTCTTCAGTTAGGGAAAGAAACCTGACTTAAGTTGATTTAAAGTTCCAGATGCACGCTAAACATTTTAAATGCATAACTTGGCCAATGTTGTAGATTTTGAAAGAAAAAAAAAAATCACAGACATGAAGCTGAAAGTTTATTTAAAATTATCCTAAAAAATAGTATTTTTTACCCCTAAAGATGTATACACCCCCCTATCTTAGTTTTTGTATAGATGTAATGCACAGCGTATCTTAACGGAATACACGAGATGTGAGAATTTTTTGTGCAGTGCTTGGGAAATGTTCGTTAGGGAGGTTGGCATCTCTGGTGGCAGCTGCTACACCGTTAAGCATTACAAGAGGTGCTGATTGAAAGTAGAATTGTAGTCACGATCCTCCCGCCGATACAACAGGATAGGGCGAGCTTGCACACAAAATTAGACAGGAAGGGGAAATAAAACGGACGCACAGGAACAGCGTGCAAAAAAGAGAACGTTAGCAATACAAGGGCTCTGTTTCCCATCGGGTACTAGCTACCTGACCAGAGTAAGATAAGATGCGGTAAAAGGAGAATTGAATAAATAAACTGAATACAGCATGAAGTGTTAGCATGATGAATGTTATTTAACATCATTAAAAATGAAAGTGAATATTTATTACATTATAACAATTGAAAAAACACAACAGTAATCTTGTTTTCAAAATATTTTTCCTAAATCTCCATGCACTTCTGTAGCGCTTTATAGGCTTCCTAATTCCATTACATAAGAGGAACAGTAAGCGCACACCTTCTTCGCATCTTAATCACTGCTTTGCACTTTACTTTCGAATGTGAGCACTTTTTATTGATAGTCTGTCCTCTGCGTGATGTATTGGTGTCTATTGAATGATACATTTCGGAATGTTTTAGTTGTTTGCTTTGGTATTGAGGGATAAGTGTACACTTGTTCCAGCCTCTTTCGTTTGTTCTCTCTGGGCTTGTCCTTCCACAGACGTATTGTCAAGTTTTCTTTGTACTGCCCTGTTGACATCCCCCCACCCCGAGGAGTTTCATTTAAAAAGCTAAGGATGCAAAGGAAATGTTGACAGACGTTAAAAATACTATGCTATTAGGCAATTGCAGTGAGATTATTTGAGTAACTGGCCGCCTAAGCCTGGCTACTTATTGGGGAAGTGCAGCCGCCGCAACCGGAAAAAGGGAGATAAAAGTCGCCGCACAAAATGTAGTATTGATATTTTTACTGAAAGCATAACATTATACCCCGTTTAAAAATTTCTGTTAATAATCACTAATCTGTGCTATAAGCGGCGGTATTTAAAATAACCTTTCTTCCGTAAGAACACGTTTTTTCATTGAAGTATCCTACTTCTCTTAACTTTTCAACAAGTTGGTGAATAGTTTCTCTATCTGAAACAGAAATGGCAGAATATTTGATTGTCAGTCGCCTTATTGCTTCACATAAGCATCGTACATAAAAATAATTCTTCAAGATTATATATCATGATATAATTAACGAATAATAATTAGTGAACACATGATTAAAGCAGCGAGTTACATGCGAACGCATAACCACTCGCTAAGAAAAAACCCTCAAAAGGCAAGCTGCTACCTGCGCACGCATTATACGGCTTTGACGACTGGTTTCTTCCCGTATGCATCCGCGCTCTGCCGGTCCGTAACTCAAATATTGGAAGTGTGATCGACGATGACATTATATCAAAAGGTAACCGCAATATTGATCTTTTCGTGCAAATTCAATTGACAGTAAGAGACTAATATATAAAATGAGAATGCTGCCTTAAATTTTTATAAAGAAAGTGTTTATTAGAGAATAAGGAGCGATAAAGTAGAAGGAAAGTGACATTCCTTAGCCTTGTACAGACTTTACTGACACTTTCTATGAGGAAAAAAAGTAAGACTTTCTTAGCATGTTGTCACAACTGCATGAACTATAAACGCTGCAAAATGTATCATGTTTATTTCACATGAAAACATTGCACATTTTGGGATTTTTTAAACTAAAATAAAAAATATTAGATAATATGAAACAACATATAAGTGGAATAACAAAATATTGTCAAATGGGTGACCGAGGTCGTTAAGGCGCGGACTCGTAAGCGGGAGGTCTGGGGTTCAATTCCCACCAGGACCATCCTCCCGACTGAGGTTTTTACCAGGCTTCCCTTAGTCCTCATACATGACAAATACTCAGGAGGTACTTTAAACTTAGTTCTGAACGCTTCTTTCCTTAAAAAAAAATAATAATAATAAGCCTTTCCCATTTTATCATTTCATCACACGCATCATCAGTTGATACCTCAGTAGTTAAAACGAGCGTTAAACACCATTAAAATTGTCAAACCGCTGTAACATATCAAAATCAGTCAGACCTATGCATATTAGTGTTATGTTATTGTTAATATATACTTGTATATCAATTTACAGGAAATTAAAGACATCATTAATCTTGTTTACACATATTTAGAAACCAAATTGGAAATAAGTTCGATGAACAACTTCAGGATGTATGGTAAATCGGAATACAATCTAGACTGTGGTTAAGAGCAGTGGGTTCTTTGGCAAGACATTATTTTTATATAACGTGTTACTTTTCATTGTTGCAAGGCAACTATGCAATATAGTCGGGAAAATTTAACAAGCGAAATGAGACCTTATATTTGTTAAAGGGTGTCTCAATTATATCAATGAAGATGTTATAGAAAGAAGTTCTAGGGGTAAATTATTCGTGCAATTAGAACAAAAATTAGCTTGATGCTGGGAGATTATTTATCCTTTCACTCTAAAATATACCAATTTATTACAACCAGCGCAGCAACGTTGTTTCCTAAATTCATTTATGTTATAATTTATAGCAAAAAAGATTTTACATTCATATTGAATTGCACAGTTAAACAAAAAAAAATCACTTTAATCACGACGACAAAAGAGCAAAAATTAATCTTTAAGGTGGGAACATTCGCTCCCTTTTTCTGAGAACACCTATAGCTTAGACTTTGCCTAGCGTTGACCAAACTGCTCTTAGTGCAACAGTACTCTTCGTTATTCGCGTGCAGTGTGAGATAACAGCACAGGGAAGGTCACTCGGAGAGCAAAAAACTATTAAGAACTACATCTGTCCTTGCCATGTCATGGTATCCACGCCAGTATCACCGAATTGTGATCAGCCAGGTTCATAAGGGTTTAGATCAGTTTTGACATGACTATGTCAATCTCTAGAGCTTTTCTAGCTTTTTGGCTGTCTGAAAGTGTAATAATGTGCCTATTCACATATTTTTTGCTTGTACTTTTCCATATGCTCATCAAAACGGGGAAAACTTCTGCTTGGAAGGCAATTTCATGTTTCCCAGGACTGTGTGTTAGCCTTTTTACCACAGCCAAACACACGTACCCCAGTTCATTGATTTACTTTTGACCCATCTATGAACCAAACTGGCACAAAATATATCATAGGTTTGATAATATTTCTGAAAGTTTATGATCGTTGTGGTCTATTGATGATTGTTATGTCAGAAATTAAGTTCCAAAATAGTTCTGAACTCCAGGTAGGTACAATTTTTGAAAAGAAAGAACATGACGTGGGAAAAGAAAATAAATATTTATAAACATCTTCTTTGATGTCTTTTTTAAAATATTGCTTTTTCAAACATTTAAATATTATGAATTTTTATTCTACTAACGTTAAAAAATAAGAAAAAAATCAACATGAATATATATAAGAAATCCACCACTCATAAGGTAGGAAGGAAACTTAGATACAAAACTTTTTCGCGTTAAAATCTACTTCGTGTAATGTGTAAAGTAGGTCTGCAAGCAGTTTACTTCAACCGTCATAGTATTTCACAGTTTTCGTTATAAAATCATTTCTATTCAGGAAGATGGTAGGTGGATAGCTGTCGTCTTTCGTCGTATCGTGCATAGAATATGGAACTGCAAATTGCCCGGTCCCTCGCGTTTTTATTTTGCTTCTTCGCCGAAGATATGTTATTGCAACCCCCTCGCCCGTGTTATTGGACCCCGGGGGCGAGTTACCACATTCCTGGCCCTAGTTATGCGGTGCACATGCTCGCTTTATCGTCGGCTTCATAAATATTCACACGGATGGATCTGTTTACGTGGGTGCGTGGGGAGGCGTTATTTTTATGTGGTGCTTAGCGGCTTGCTGATAACAGGCAGGGGTGCAGTTGACAGACAGTCTGGTCTGTAACACATATCTTATTCGTATTTCAAGATCAAATTGTTAAGAAGCGAGATACTTTTAGATCGTGTATTGTAAAACACAATACCTCTTATGTTTTGAAAATGCGGCAGTAAAGAAATAAAACATACCAGTAAATGAAATTGTCTAGATAGCCCTTCAATAGCTGTGCCGAAAGGTAATTTTTATTTTTTAATCTACTGTTTAATGCCCTGTTTTTACTACTTTGGCATCACAAATTTGGGCACTGTTGACGAGTACATGATCTGAAATAAGAAATTGGAAAATAACTTTTTTTAAGGAAGCATTCCAGACCTAAGTTTAGCTACCTCTCTGGGGCATTTTCATCAAAGAGAACTTAGTAAACCTGGAAAGTTGGTAATGAAGGAGGGATTCAGACCTCCAGATCTCCCGTTCAAAAGATCGCGCCTTAGTGACCTCGGTCACCCATGCCACTGCAATTAGCCGATAGTGATAAAGATGATGTATTGAACATTCATACCTTAATTAGATACTAAAGGATGATTTATCATAAGTATATCACAAGTATAGCTAGATTAGGAAGTGTGATCCCTGATGGAGCATTTGGTTCATGGTAGTTTGGCTTCAGTCTTATTTCGTTCGCTAGTTCATCAATAGCACGAATACATTTATAGCTTCTAGCAGGGGTTCTAATTGGAGCAATGCTTTAGCACCAATCGTGCCAGAGACAATTCACTCTGAAAACACAAAAATGTTGAAGATTCAAATAAAATCGTATTCAGTAAAGTATTTTCTACTGTTAACACTTCAAGCTTTCATGTGATACACCTTTAATGAACACAAAATAGGTTAATTGTTCACTTTATTAAATTTTTTTTTCTGATTTGCACTCTGAGAGAAGAGAAAAGTCTCTAAATAGGCACTATTAAAATTATCTGTATTTGGAGGGGGAAGCAGTTCTTCTGTCAGACTAGTTAAGTTAATCAATGCATCTCAGTCACAGATCCAAAGGCATGCACTTAGCTAATGCTTGAAGCACCAGGCAAGCTGTCGGGGGGGGGGGTCTATTAGGGACATAATTATATTTGAAATGTATTTAGAGTGCCTATCCAGCCATTAATGAAGCGCCCAAGAAATTAAAGGTCGGTGATGTGCCTATATTTGAAAGCTATACGAAGATCAGAAATATTGTAATCTGCTTTAAGGCACACAAGATTAATTAAATAGTCCAACGCTTGTTATAAACATGACACCGGTATAAAGTGACTTCTTACTCATAATCGAAAGTAATGAATTTGTTAAGCAACTTATGAAAGAGTCATGAAATAATATTTACTCAGTTCACTCATTGTTTATTGAAATAATTTATATGAAATAGTTCAGGTGCTCCATGCTTTCTTAATTTACAAAATATTTCAGAGTAGAAAGAAAGAACCCCAGTGCCATAAATATAGGCAGACAATAGAACTTAATAAGGAGAAGAAAAAAGTGAATATCTTGTCCTCTATTTCCTAGAGTTTTCGAAAAAACAATGAATGTAAATCAAAACACATGAAACGCTGCTTAATATTGTACACTGTCAACTTATACATTTAGAATGCACGAAAACAGATTCATCTGCCACTTCACTTTTCTTAAATCTTCTTTAATATCAGAAACACAGTTACAGCACATTAAAAATAATGTAGTCATTATTTTTTTGTCAACCACCAAAATTGTATTAGAACATTTTGTTATATTTATATAACAAAACATGCTGTCTAGTTTCTTTCCATTTCGCATTGTAGACGTTTGAAAATGTCATTTATTGAATTTTTTGAATTTATTCAAAACGCTTAAAATAACGTCCATAACCAGCAAAAGAACAAACTTATAATTTTCCTGTCGCCTAAACTAGAGGTAAAGCTAGAGAAAAAGAAGCTTGATAAGATATTCGTATTTTTGTGCTATTATCGAGTGCCTATGTAATACTGAAATACTAGGCAAGGAAATGTGTTCACTGTGGCATACAGTAAGGGAAAGCGACTATTACGAGATAGTTTCACCTACTCATTTCACTAGAAAGAAAGGGGAGGTTATTAACACAAAGAATTAACAGAGTTTGCATTGATTTTCTGGAAAATTCAGTAGAGAACAAGCAATTTTAGGTAAAACTGCGGTGACATACAGAATTTTCACACTGCCTTGAGAGGAATGTCACTCTATCTTTCTCCCGAAGTCCCTGTATTCTAAGTAAGGTCTTTTCCGGAGCATATTGTCATCTTACGAGGAAGCGTTAAGGCAGAACTGTCGCACGATAATTTTATACTCTCCCTACGTCACGCATCTTTCTTCCCCCGCAGCAACACACTCCAAGTGCAAAGTTATCGTGCGGGAACTCTTAACTGCAGGCACTTGTCTCCGGGCTCATTTGCCAAATATTTAATGTTTCAAAGACTTATGGAAATAGACATGGAACTTTAAGCGCTTAAAGAAAAAAAAAAAAACGACATTTGACACAGCATTCTTTTAAAACGCACCAGAAATAAAACTTTGAATATTACCAAAGTGAAAGCAGCGCTTGTTTGTCCGATTAAGACAGTTGTTCCAGCAGTTGTGATTATAGCCAGGAATGGGATATTATCTTAGAGATGCAGCATTCAATATCCTATTTGTGGCTTAGAAATGAATCTCAAATATATCCGGGCTGTTAGTAATACCGATGCCAATTTTCTGGTTGCTAAAACAAGCATTTTAATCCGCAGTACCTTAGGATTCAAATTCGGACTTTAACAGGGTAAAAGTTAAAGTTAATACTCATTTCTCCAAGAGAAAGAAACAGATTTTTTATAGCCATAACGTTCAAGAGATTTAATTCGTTTTCGCTTAGAATATTTCTCTCCTCAAATATCATATCACTTTCAATTTTATTACCCGTTCTGTGTAATCAAATTGAGCACGGTTGACCAAGTTGATTGAATCTGATGCGAAATACAATTATAGCATCATGTTTTGACAGAGATCGACCCATATACACAGAGATTTTTATACCGAGCCATTTTTATTAATACTTGGAATGTATTTAAACTCCATAAATTTTGGCATTGATTATTAGATCATTTAAAGAATGGAGGCGATAGTTTTATTTCTTAATGTTATTTTATTATTTTTTCCGAGATTTATTCTGATGTTTCCAGTAGTTATCTTATTTTTGCGCTATTTCTTATTTCACCTTGACACTCATAGTAGAGAAATTAAATCCAAAGGTTACCATGCACTCATTACATGAAATCAATACACTTATCGTCCTTATTTAGTTTCTTCCCCTCCTAATGATTTATTGGTGGTTCAAATACCTTTGCTTAATTTTTCAAAGGAATATCACGTTAATTTTGTGTTTTATACTTGACCGAGCACAGGATAAGACATAAATTTCAGCTCTTGTACAAGGAGGAATGGTGTTGATGAATTCCTGATTTCTGCAAGCCCTGCTACTTACGAAATGGTAACGCTGCTAATGGTTTCATTCCTTCTTCTCCCCTCTGTTCTTTCCTGAATATTGTATTGCTCTTTATTTCTCCTTTTTATTTACGTTTGCTGGAGGTTTCTGTGCTACGATGTTACCCGATTTATATAATACAGTCATATCAGCACTTTACCTCCGTCAGCTTCTCAAACATAACCTAACTGGTGAGAATATTTGCTTTGAATTGGGAGGATTCAGATATATTCCTCTGCCATATTTACTTAAGCTGTTGACTCTGGAATTCTAGCTCATCTATGCATGGTATCAGACACGAATGCAAGCCGCTGGAACTTTCAGACAAGCTTCCACGTGCTAAAACTTTTGTGTGTGTGTGTTTTTTTTTTTTTTTAATTCAGAATATCAATATCAACATGTCCTTACAAACGACAATGGCGAGATGGATGGATGAGTGAATGAATTATATTTAACGACAGTGTGTGCTTGTATAATTTATATCTGAGAGAACGCTGTGAAGAATACCAGAAATTAGGTTTGCAAAAACAGACACATTTCATTAGACTCTATATTGATCGCGTTGTCAACCGTGATTTAAAAACCCTACCTAACCATTAACAATTATCTAGCTAAGCCATAACCTTGAGCTAATAGATAGCTCGTACGTCTGGACGTAGAGAAGCATATTTCGAAATAAAAAGAAAGATGTAAAATCGCGTTAAAATACTTTAATTTTTACTAGGATATATATATATATATATATATATATATATATATATTCTAGTATGGTCTAGCTTCTTGCCATTGAAGAACTCGCAGTAGTTCGAAATATAGCAATTTCAAGTGTGACTCTTTCTCAGTGTTTTATCTTTATCTACTTTTATTATTAGTATATATATATATATATATAATAAAGTAACTCGTAAATATCTAACAAGAAATAGTAAAACTAGAGAAGCAGGAATGAATCAAACACTAAAATATCGAACCGCCTGTATTCTTGTTCAAAGGCAAAAGAAATAATAATTATACAAAATCACTATCTCGCTATATATTGTGGGTGTTTAACAATAGAAATCATATAAGAATTATGTAACAATAATGGAGCAATAATGCTGTGTGATAAAAACAGTTCTGAAGTCACATATGTTAAGTAAGCAGCGTTTGTCTTCACACATTGTTATGTATTTGTATGTTAGAAAGAAACAAACCCTTCGTAAATGTGAACGTTACAAGCTGGCCTACAGATTACCGTCCTGCGGCCGAAGTCCCAAACGGTAAGTGTCGAACTGTAGCGAAGAAAGCCGACTGGTTATCATTTTAGTAGTAGGTATTCACATGTTCCTCTAGTATCGCCGTAGTGGAAATTTAACCAAACAAACATATAGAACGAAAGCATCACACCCTCAAATAAACCTATCTGCATGCAAAATATGTGAAACCTCTGCATAAAGCTATATTCGTTCTAACGTCGTTTGTTAAAGATAAGCTGTTAGACAGGTTCATTCTGCTTACGAAAGGAAAACTGACCAGCAAAACGAAGGACATTCGTCGTAGGCACAAAGTGAGCTTGGAAGTAAATAAGGACGTTATTATTAAGGAAAATTGTGGTTCGAAGATCCCACGTCAACGAAAGTGGCCGAGATACATTTTGTGCAAAATAATGGGTATGCTGTGTAAATACAAATTAATCTGCAGTAAATGTAATACATGCATACACCGATACTTGCACGTTCGTTGATTCCAGCATCAAATGGAATATGTCAAAACATTAACAGGATATGTCAATTTCGGGTCTATTATGAACGCCCTATAGGATATCGTGAAGATATTAATGACTTTATAATATACACTCAAGAGGTTTCTGTTCTCAGTGAAAAAGAAGAAATACTAGCCCAAGTGAGTAAACAAGAGAGTCCCAACTGTTATGTGCCCCTATCAGAACAAAAAGAAATAATTACTTGCGAATTTTCATATATAATTAAGAGAATTTCCACAACAGAAGAACTTGTGAGGAAACACAGGGCATCCTTAAAGGCAACATAAGTAGCATTGGGCTCTTTTTGTAACTAAAATGAACAAGTATCATGAGGAAAAATAAAGAAATGTCTCAAAGAAGGAAAAAAATTGTACAGAGAAGACTCTTTGCTACAAAAAGTAAATAAAGAAAGAAGAAATACATCTCATAGCATTCCTCTTGAAAAACCTGATACAGCTTAAGCCAACACCATCACCCTTTCTTTGCTGAAAGATGGAAAAGAAGCATTAGTGTTGCTACCTCAAATGAAGAAATGTCTCACATAGTTCGGAATAGTTGGTTGTACACTAGAACTTAAAATTTGCACTTCTCCGCATTGATTCAGCATTCCCCGGGATTTTAGCTTCCTCTGGCGTTCTTGACTGAGGAATTAAGGTTTCTCCGCCGCCATTCGGGACTTCAGCCATAGGACGGTAATCTGTGGGTCAGTCTGTAAAGTCAAGTTAAATATGCATGGTTTGCTATAGGTAAGCGACTATTTTGCAGAGTAGTGGAACGGAAGGATGCACGACTCAGTTCTCCAGGCCCTCTTAGTAACGTTCTCGGCCGATAACAGTTTATCTTTGTAATGTCATAAGGTACAACGTGCCCCGCTGAAATCCCCTGAGTTGCCGAAATTCTGCAGTGAAACGATTCTCAAAAAATTTTAATTGATTTTAGGAATTAAAGAAAAGACCAATCATTTTAGCACCTGAAAACCAGCGGTCTGCATTCGTGTTTGATACTGTGCACCGCTGAACAAGAACTCCCGAGTATTTAAGTGTTTATTCCTGCTTTTCTAGTTCCAAATTCTACCGATAAACTTTCTTAATTTGTTCAGGGATCTATCCTGAGTGTTTTGATATAAGGTACCCATGGTCTCCGATGACTCATTACCGAGTAATTTCATTGTTTTTGTTTTGTAATAGCTCAACCACCTTTGTATCTACTTATTCGGAATATGCTTGTTTCCAAACAAAACACACTCTTTGACTGTTGCAGAGTATGTTTACATTGCGATCCGCCACCAATTAATCAATTATTCATCACCTCCTGACAATTGCAATCATTTATTTTTAACGATAGGAAACCAAACAACAAAAATGGCATGAAAAAACCAAAATTATACTGTTACACTGCTTAAGTAAATGTTCAAAATGTCGAATGTCATGATTACAACAAACTTCACAGCAACGCCAAATGGACTGTCGCACACGATCTGGTTTCCCAGGAGATTGGCTCACATCATCAGCGACCGCTACAATGCTAGCAACCAGGTCCATATTAGTTTCGACTCACAGGACCCCAGAAGAAGACCCCTAGCTTTATTAGAAGTACATGGCACATTCACTTTGGAAATATATGTAAGAGCTAGAGAGAGAGAGAGAGAGAGAGAGAGAGAGAGAGAGAGAAAGAGAGCGAGCGAGCAAAAAGTAAAGCAATATATTAGGTATCCTGGAAATAGCAGAATTTGTCTACTGAAGGAAATATGCTACGGTTACAGGCAATTCATCCGACCAACTTTATGAATTTAACAATGAACTTATGCAAATGTCTATCAGTAAACATGATTCTTTTACGTTGTTTCCTGCATCAATATTAATCTGGGTTAGAATTACGTGATAATGGAAGTATTCTCATGCATTTGTCTCTCAAGAAGTGAAAGTGAAAACTCAAGAGTTTCATCAAACATATCCTCGAATCATTTGTCAAGTTTCTCTATCGGTCTCTCTTCAAGGAAGTTAATTAGTTTCTAGCAATATTCAGCTGCCTCACATGACATCAGCTCTAAAAACTTTGGCCAGACTTCACACGGTATCAACCCATTCAACTGTAAGTTATGACCAGAGCTGGAGGGCAATTCCTCACACAAATTTGCGTTTACTGGATATACCTTGTCAGAAAGTTTATTGCATGTCTCCATTGATGACTGGCAAGGGAGGGTCTTCAATACGCATACATTCCACACTGCGTACATTTTATTTTTCATCATTCGCTTATATCTGCACGCGCTGCGCACACTGCCAGGACGTTATCTGTTATTGTGTGTAGTATTGCATTGAGTTTCAGATAAGCAGGTCTGTTATTTTATGTGACAGAGTTTATAAATTCAAATTTGCGGACTTATGAATACACCAAAAAAAAAAAAAAAAAAAAAAAAAAAATGCTCAGCTGCAACTTTTGAATGAGAATATGTTTAGGCGTTACAACGTGTCTCGCAGTGAACGGGAAACTTTTCAGCATCATCTTTGAAAAAAGTAAACACCTCTTCTGTATTTGTGCGGTCGAGGGACAAGCTGTGTGTGTGCAGCTGCACTATGTAGTGTCTTTTCATTCTACTTCCGCGAGGAAAGAAAATATATACACATTATATTATTTCTATGGTTCTTAGTAATTATAAGTTGAACTTTAAAAATTATTAATGGTTTCGCCACTCGTTTTAAAATTGTATAGTTTCGTACCCATTGTTTGCAAAAAAGTGGGTGGCAGAAAACAAAATATCAATATCACCGACATTTTATAGGAACTGAATTATTATATATATCTGATGTGAATTTAAACCTTCTAATTTAAATGCCAACATTTTTACTGCATTATTCGAATGTCTTTGACTGTTCACTGTGATTTGAACGAAGCAGTTGTAAAAATGAACAAAAATGCTGATGAAAATGTAACACCAAAGTAATTTAGAGTTATTTTGTCCTTACTGGGATTGATTATATGTTATACATATTCTGTGGTGCACAAATATGCGCATAGAATGTCATTTCTTTGTGGATTTAAACGTTCCTTTTATTTACCTGTAAAGAACTTCAGTATGGTTATTAGGGTATATATAAGGTACACTTTTCTGAATAAGATGTTGCTTTCCACTGTATTATGCAGTCATTGCTACTACAAATTACCTTAAGGATGTGTAAGTCATTGCTGCAACTTTGAAAACCGCAGTGCTGTACTATGAAAAATCTTATCTTTCTTAGTTAAAGGCACCCACTACATCCACGACTACTTTTGTTGGCAAAGACGCATGTTGCAAAGTTATTATTTGGAGATTGAATAAATAGGCTACCACTTTTTTAAATGCATGTGCAGGAGTGAGAAAAGTACAGTAAAGGTTGTTTTGCAATTAAAATTGTTTTTAACGTCTTTAAAATATTATTATAGTCTATGTTAACATTTTATAGTACCAACAGAGTGACAATTTTTTTACAAAAATAAAAGTAATTTGATAGCCTTTCACTTTGCTGTAAAATTTAAAATTTCCGTAGGACAATAAAGAGAATAGCAAAGACACTTACTCAGACTTTAAGGGACAGTTGTTACAAACTAGATAATATATACATTTTTAATGTGTACGTTTTAGGCCAGCATGTCTATTTCTGTTATAGGATAAACGTACAAGCGAAGCAATTTGCTATACACAGAAAAAATGAATGAAAGCATTGCAGATACTGAAAGTTTTTTTTTGTGTTTTGTTGGCAAATACGCATGTTGCAAGCCTAATTGTTATTTGGAGACTGAATAGAGAGGCTGCCACTTTTTAAATGCAAGTTTGAAAGTGGAAATATTTACAGGAAAGGTTGTGCTGCATTTATATTTGTATTTAACGCCTTTGAAATACTATTATCTATATTAACATATTAACAAACTCAATTAAATAAAAGTGTAATGAGAAGAACATAGTGCCCATTTAGTACAGATATAAAACAATTTTACAGTCTTTCACTTGCTTTAAACATATAAAATTCCATAAGATATTAAAGAGAATACCAAAGACACGTTCATACTTTAAGGGACATTTGTTACATCCAAGGAAAGATATAGTTTTTTTTTTAATTAGATCAGTATGTCTATTTCTGTTTGGGATAAGCGTATAAGCAAAGCAATTGACTATACACAGATAAAAAATAAAAGTATTGGAGATACTGAAAGTGATTTTGTGTTTTGGCCTTAGAAACAAGGAACAATTTGTGGTATAGATGTTGCTCGGAAGGTAAAAAGAAGTACACAAAGCCAAAGTAGTAAATCGGCTGTCGAAGCTTTGCTTGAACGCCGAAAGGGAAAGTGAGCTGCATTGCAACCAATAGAGGTAAAGGAACTTGGAGCCAGTCTCATGATCAAATTGGATTCCTAGAGCTCCGTCAAACTTTCGATTTCCCCGCGTAGTTTTCACTCATTCAGTACGACACTTACAGTACTGGGGACCCGATCTCCTGGGAACTGGGCCCCGCGGCTTACCGGGGGCTGATCGGCGAAAGGAACTTTATTGGCAAGGACGCTTTGAGCCCAGGCTTTTGAAGTCGCAAGGATTACATTGCACACAGCGCTTTGAAACCTATTTCTTCGGTAGGTTTAGCTGTTAGTAATTATCGTAGTTAACGGTAAATGTTAGGGAAAATAACGTTAGAGCTTCTATTATTGTTCACTTCTCCATGGTAATACACTGTTTTAATTTTGCTCTGAATCATACTGGTTCAGAGTCTTTTGCTATTTAAACATTTGCAAGGACGAAGTCTTCAGTATGTTGCATAAAGATTGAATCAATATGCAAACCAGAATATGGCAATTAAAGAACTTCCGCCCCTAACTTGTTAATACAAAAAGGCTTAAAATATACTATATTTACTTCCAGTGTAAATGCATTGAAGCTGTTTTCATATCTTTTCACATCACTGGTATCTAAACCGGTTTTTATTTCGTCCCCCTTGACAACCTAAACAATGAATTAAAATTTTGTTTATATATTTTGAATAAAAGAAAATTAAAGAATAATAAGTGCACTTTTGGAGTAATTTGAACTTTTAAAGAGCTAAAACGAAATTAAACAATAAGTAGTTAAGACAGATTTCAAATTAAGAGTTCTACCAACCCAGTTTTTCTCCATTCAGAGAACAAACTATATATCTTTTCATATAACGAAGCAGACTTTTTCGGAACTAGTGAATAGACACCAACCTTCCCATCACTTGAAACATCTGGTGTAAATGTATTAATTTCTTTGGATATTTTCATTCTGCAGGTCCATGCATTCATACAGGATTCCAGAATATTTTAAGTTATTTATTCTATACATCCATAACAACCAACATTTTTGTCATCGATAAGCAATGATTTAAATTACACTAAACTAAGTTAAATTAATTAAATACTTCTTTGGTTGAAATGTTACTTTCGTGCTAGCAGTGGAATAAATATTGAATGTCACACGAGATGAAAACAAGTTTTATTCACTTTTGGAAGTCGCTGACACCTCAAGAAATAAACTTTCCACTCATGAATAAAAGCCCACTTTGTTTTCTTATTACATAAATATTTTGAATTATTTTACCGAAGTGCATTATATGGGCAGAAGAATTCTAAAGGGAGAGATTTTTCTCAGCTAGAAAAACACGAAAAGGGATTAAAAAAAACCAAGTAAAATGAAAGACTATAGAAAAAGAGAAATGATTTGTCACATACGTTCCATAGATTTTAACTACACTACATTATCTCTCTCTGAAGTTAACATTTTCTGGCTACTGATAGCGTATGCGATATAGGGCTCTGCAAACAGATCAGATGTTGAATAGTTCAGTACGTGTTTGTGGACTGACCTTGGATGCCTTGGATTGGACTTTGCAATACTATAATTGCTTTGAATGACCTTGCTTTTAATAGTGGAATTTGTAAGCTTCCAGAAAAATGGCAACAATAATGCTGTAGACTGTACAATTAGCATTTATTTACTAAAACTTATACTACAATACTATACTTCCGTTTGTTTAATTCTACGCCTGATTATTCCGTAACTGTTGATTGTAGCTGTGCTAGCGAAGCGCAATATTTTGGAGTGTTCGCGTTTGAAACAAATCAAAGAAGGAAACGAATTCAAATTACAAAATATAGATTGCAATATAGCTTTCATAAATTGACAACGGCTTGGAAAACACCCAACAGATAAAAATCATATAAAAGTTTTTATATAAGAATGAGAAAAAATTAATTTTAGATAAGACTTTTGTTCCGAAGTGAAGTGGCAAAATAAGTGAAGAGTAAGGAGCAGTAATTTGGAAGGAAATAAAAGTTTTTTCTTCTGTTGTTGAAAACATACTGTGGCACATTGGGGAGGTAATTATTAAATATTGTGGATAACACAGTGTAGTGTGGTATACTGTTGGGCACGTAAAGCAAGCCGGTTGTGTTCTCTTTCCATGTGATAGTTACAGGTACATGTTTGAACTTGATGGGAAAGGAGTCAGCTCTGCACATGCGCATGATTATAATGTATTAGGTTTGAGCGTGGTTACGAGGAGTATTACTTAGAAAAGTCGGTGAGAGAGGTCATTACGCCACCAACTCCAGGGTGGGCCATCTTGGTGACGACCACAAGAGCCAAGATAATAATCCAGCGTGTCATTAAAATTATATAAGTACCCAATAGTGTTCTGTTGCTGAATATTACCGTGGTCTCTTTACAAAAGCTAACAACAAGAACTAAAAAATTAGTATATGTAGTCGAAAAAATACGGCAAAAACTCGGCGCCTCCACCAAAATGTTAGGGCTTATAAATGGACTTTTCAGTTATTATTGATATTTTACTCATTTCACCAGCAATAGGCCGGACACGGGTGCAGACTTACATCGCTTATCTCTGAAAAGCATTTACCACCAATATCAAAGAATACCAGGAAATAATGGAAATGAAAGATCTCTTGGAAATATTCAATTACAGAACATTATTGGATTTACTTATATCATTTTAATGGCACGTTGTTTCTTCACAGCAAGCAATAAATGGCAATCAAATAAAGGAAAATAAAATGTCAGGACCTATTTAATAGAGGAAATTGATTGAAAATGAAAGCAGTTTGAATGGAATACTGAACTTTCAAGGATTTATGTATGAAAACATTCTTAAAATTCTGACGCAATTCAGGTCCATATTTATAAAGACTTTTTTTTTAAAACGTTTTGTTGTTGAGAACATGTTCCTAAAATATTTGACAACAATTTACATAAAGTGTTCATGATTTTCATGCGTAACCAAAAAATAAATATCCTCTCATCAAAATAATCTGAGTTCTAAAAGGACGAAGAGGAATACAAGAATTGGGGAAAAAAAGAAAAGAAAGAGTATATCATACATATCCTAACAGTTTTGTCATAACAGGATACAAAGTTGACCAAGCTTCACTTCAAGATCATAGCACCCGGAAAATATATGAATAACTTCTCGTGATATTTGGTCACTACTCATTTCCACAGTCTATAGTTTATAGATAAAAGTGTGTAATGGAGACAAAATATGGCACAGGGCGCTGGCTTGAAGACCCGCTGTGTCTGTTGGGATTCATTAATCATCTACATGGAGTCAGTCTGGTTTAATTTATAACGCTGCCAATGTTCCGTCATCGATCTTCCGGAACACGACTAGGTTTGTGTCACTCCTTCATGACATGTAACCGGGCATGTTCTAAATATTGACCTTGTAGGCGGCTTTTCGGCAAGAATCTTCAAAACAGCGTAATTGCATGCCGTTGAGAAACACTTCAAGAGATACTGGTGCATCTGACTGACAAAAAGAATGTATTGTGTTTAGTACGTGTGCTAAAAGATGTAGTATTTTCAGAACATTGTAGAAAGGATTGTCTTTCTTGATTTTTGTTGGTTATCCCAAATAATAATAATAATAATAATAATAATAATAATAATTTATCGTCATACATCCAATTTAAACAAACAAACTTTCTGCTTAGGTTAGTTCATAACAACAATATGTAATAATCGTTATTCTTTTCTGTTAAATAATGCAATCGCGTATTTTACCCTTACATCTGGGTAAGACACTAGAATAGTATCTTGATTTATGTAATTCGTTTCGTTAAGTTGTGCTTATTAATTAACGCCATCAAACTTCGTCACTTTTTATAGCTTTATGGATTTAAATCATCGGAAGTGCTGCGTTATTATATCTTGTCACGTGAGCAAAGGAGACAGCTGAACTCATGTAATCATCCTAAATAGACTAGTCTCTGTGGAACTTCAAGAGACAAAGTCATCTTCTGCTGATGTTCATACGAATGGTTTGTAGAAACATATTTAAAGATGCAATTTCATTTGGTCGACTAGTTAAGTAGAATGGCTTATTCGTGCCCAAAAGTTGTTCCTGACTCAAAAATGGAATCATTAGGTCCTTCCCGATTCAATATTAAGGGATCCTCTCAATCCTTACAGGTCACTGGAGGATGTTATTAAAACATCTCCACAGCGGCGATATTTTCTCCAGTCACTGCCGTCGAAAGTCTTCCGCTTCTCTCTTCGTCTTTAAATGATGTTCGACCCCGCTTAAATTTCGTAAATGATTTGAAGATTGTTGCTTTAAGTACTTTTAAAAACATGGTACATCATATTATGCTCTTGTCTGAACTTCATTGCGCGACACTGATTTAATGACACCACAAGTGTTCATTTCATCTTACATTGTTGAGGCTAGCGGAAGCTGTATTGATTTACAGAAAGAATACCTGCTACCGCATGGAATATTGTCGCGACCCAGTATGTACAGGCTACCGGTTAAATTTTATTCTGTAATCATTCATCCTTCATGGGCCGAACAAGGAGCGTACCTGCAACACTATCCAGAAGAATCCTACCCATCTATAATAAAACTTAAATAAAAACAAGAGGACAATGGACCAAAATATGCTATACAACTAAAATTTTATCTAATTCAAATCATATCTTTATTAACTTTTGTAAAGTTGTCATGAACTCAACGGGTCCATCGTAATGGTGACAATCTCGGGACCGAAGGGGCAACGGGTAATGTTCTCTCTCTTCAGATTTTCGCTCTCATCTTTCTCTTAAGACCATTAAACAAGACATTTCTTCTTCCTGACTCTAATTTTGCTACGTACTCCTTTGCAACTATCGTTTTCAATTCCCAACGTCTCAGCGCTACACCACCTTTCTCTACACATTGTTATCCCCCTATAAGATAATATATATATATATATATATATATATATATATATATATTTTATCTTAAATAGTTCTCTCACATTATTTGACCGCCACGGATGGCCGAGGTCGTTAAGGCGCGGACTCGTGCGGTTGGTCTGGGATCGAATCCCCCCAGGGCCGTCCTCCCTGACTGAGGTTTTTTCCAGGTTTTCTTCAGTCCTCATAAATGGCAAATGCCGGGGAGGTACCCTAAACTTAGGCCTGAAACGTTTCCTTCCTAAAAAATCCTTTCCTAATATATCATTTCATCTCATGTATTCGAATAAGTGTTCACCCCCGTGATGCCTCAGTAGTAAAAACGGGCGTTGAACACCATTTAAAAAAAAATATTTGATTTATTTACGGGCTCTCTTTATCATCTCAGGTCATAAGCTTCCCATTTAATTCAAAGCGTGGAACGGCAGATTCATTTTGCTCAGACGCCTCTTCTTTTAGGCTTGGGGTTCTTTTACGTGCCGTAAATATATAACACAATACCCATGACTTTTCTTTCCTCCCGAAAGAAATCATACTAACCATTAGAACTTTAATGTCCGAAAAAATCCATCGGCTCTGGTCTGGATTGAATCCGTGATCTTGGGTCTACGAGGCAAGTATGATTACCACTAGACTTTCTTCACTTTCTGAGTGTCCCTCATAATACGATTATTATCCGATATAACCACAATAACTTTGAACGAATAAATAACGCTAAAAGTAAAGAGTTAGGTTTTGTAAGAAATACTAGTACACGATTCCTAAAAAACGATTGGGGGGGGGGAAGCTGGCCTCCCAAAAGCATTTGTTATATTTTTTATATATATGTAAGTATATAAAGCGCATTATTAATATCTCACATTTAACTATAGCTAAGCTAACTATATTTAAGAAGCATTCTTGAGAGAAATCAGCAATCAATTATGTAAATGGCAAAGCATGAAGGGCCTTTCATTTTATTTTGAGAGTTCTGAAAAAGGAAGCACTGAATCACGCGAGGTTGCATTTTTTTTATTTGGTCCGTCCTTTGATGAAACATTTGCTGTTTTTTATGGGAGGGATCCCTATAGAAGAACATAGACTCACTTGAAAGGATACAACAGGGAGAAGCAATCTTTATAAAAGGAGGTCGATATCATGCAGAAGAAAACGGAGCGTTAGGAAGAGAAATACTGAAAGCCAGACGTCAAAGAGCAGATTGAAATCTGTTTTTAAAACGTATTATATAGATAGTAAGAGATTTTCGAATATGCTTAGAAAAGTCAACATGATGATCACGGTTTGAAAATGAGATATCGTCAATAGAATAGGATGTATGGAAATTTTCCTTCTTAAATAATGGAATCTACTATCTCCTGTAACTGTAACTCATTTCATCTCCCTGAAATGAAATTTACAATAAACATGGTCAATGTTCAGGATAAAGCAATTAATGCTCATATTTTCCTGCTTGTTATTATTCAGACATTTCTGGTTATAAGTTTGCAATTATATAAATTGTCCGAAAATTAATGACGCTTTAGTGATTTAACTTCATTAGAATTCAATGAAAGAATTACTTTATTAATTAAAATAACCACCATCAGCATCTGTATATTTATGCCATTTCAATAAAAAGTCGTGTTTTCTAGAAACGGTAAAATTTCTAAATGCCGTCTCAGCTGTTGGTTATTTTTCAGGAAACTGCCCAGGTATTTGCATAAATGAAAGTCAGTTGGTAAAAGTTCGGGTGAATAAGCAGGATGAAGTAGTTTGTAGATCAGTTCCATTCAGTTTCTGCAGTGTTCTTTGCCGAGCCGTATTGAGAAAAAGATGTCTAGTGTTGACTGTTTTGATGCATCTTCTGACGCATTTGATCAATTTCTTGATAATACTTCGCCTCGATGCAGCAGACTGTACTGTATTAAGCCACCAAATCGCCATAAACTTTCGCTGGTGTACTTTTGGTTTTGTAAAATGTTTTGGTGCTTCAATAAGATTCGACCACTGCGCCAATCCTTTGCCATTGTCATAGAGAATTAATTTTCATCACAGGTCACAATAATTCCAAAAAGCAATCGTGTTTTTTACACAAAAGCAGTGAAAAACTGGCTTCATATATACGAAAATGTATGCTACTTTAATTTATGTGGGATCCATGAATATATTTTTCCAATTTTCCTTTTTCTTTTGGTGGTCACAGACCGTTATTTAAGTCATATTAAAAATTAATTTGCAATTTATTACTGCTTTATTGAAGTTTAAAAGACAAAAATCCGAACGGCCTAATAATTATCAACGTACATTATAATTATTTTCAATAAATATATGTATGTATTAATGTATAATATATATATACCTTTATAATACTGACACCGGGCATGTTTCAAATTGCACTAAATAAATAAATAAATAGCATACATCCATACATGCTAGTTGGCAAATTTGTTCAAAAGCCTCCTGCAGCAGGAAGTGTGAATTGATGCGCTTCTGGCAATGTCATCAGTGTCGTAGATTGTTTGCATCTACCCATCCCGGTTTCGATTCTGATAATGTGATTGCCCCAGATTCGCACCGACGACATTGGATAACTCGTTTGCGCCATCGGTAATTCTTTATTAATCCAATTTGGTAGTCGGTAAAGCTTATTAAAATAAGGAAAAAAGCAATGTCGTTCATATAGTCTCTAGTACGTTGCGGTTCGTCATAAAATGCATGCTTTTTTTTATTTTAATTACGGTCTCTCGCAAGTATCTGTGCCATATGTACGGAGTGTTTGCACTAATTTGTAATTATATGTTTCATTACTCATACCCTAATGTAATTTTTGCCTTGACTATGCTTATTCATTCGCAATCTATGCCTACTTAATTACTTTCTAGTGGCGACGCCTTTATTTGCGGCCGTTGTCTGTTATTGCATCTTTTGGCGCCGGAGCGAACTATTGTTTCGACATAATACGCAGGACTGTCTCTGGAGTCTTATATCTCATTTAAGAGAGGGGGATCCTTTTTCTCTGGATCAAATGGCACTTCTCCCTTGCGATCACTCTTTATCCAGGCTCATCTCTCTTTTTATTCCCTACACATCTTCATTTCTGTTTTTTCTCTGTTCTAAGGTTCTTTGTGTTTAATATTTTTTTATTTTCATTTTAATTTTTTATTATTCCTGAACTTTTTTCGGCGTTGATTCTAAAATGCAGTTATTTCCTTCAGCTCATCTAATGCGCCTCTCTTGTATTATATTCTCTTTTTACCAATGCGTTTTCCATTTCCTCTTCTCACCTCAGTTTCCTCTTTATTGATCACTGTCCGCATATATAAGATGCAACAAAAATATTGGGACAAGTTTTCAAACTTTGGGGGAGAGTTCTTCACACACACACAAAATAAAAAGTAAAGAAAAGAAAAGGAAAGTCACAGAAACATATGTCCGGAGATGCTTGTGAGTTATTATTGAACGATATTATTCAATGCATTTCGAGAAATCCAACAACTTAAGTTTTTAAAAATCAAGACGACTACATTTACCAGACTCCAATTCGATAAAAATGGAGGCTGAAGTCGCTCTACTACTGTCAATAGCAAATTGGAAACTTTTACGCAGTATTACATTTACAAGAGGGTATTATTTATCATTAGAAAATATTGCGATGGTTTTTAAGAATCTGAAAGTGTTTACAAGAATTATTTCTCTTATGTAAACGAAATATAAAACATGTATTATAACTTTCTACTGATAAGCACAAACCTTTTAAATACACTAACCTTGAAATTATTGGATACTTTAAAACTTATCGACATAGATGGGACAGCATCCTCTGTTTAATGAAAAGAACATAATCTTCCTTGGCAGTAGTTATAAATGGGTGTGCCTGTCACGTCTTAACCTCACTTGCAAAGAAGTCAAAACGTAACATCCTGCTCATACCATTCATTACAACTCTCTTCGTCTCGCTCCAAAACCCGCTTCATACGTTCTTCCGGTTTTTTCCTTTCATTGGTAACCCTTATTGCCACATATGATGATAGATTAGGGAAAATGGCACAAGGAAAATTTCTTTCCTAACCACAAATTTTGTGGTGCGAAATATTTACTACAACTTCATACAGTTTCATCATTAACTTCAGAATTTGCATAGTATATACTATTTATACACTCCTCCTTTAATTACTGCTATTTAGGAAATGTAAATGTGATTTTGCAGTGCACTGCCATAATTAAGACACACAAGAGCAACCACCTTTTGTGCTAAACATTTTCTGTTACACAAATTCCTGGTGTGAGTTCACTAAATCAATGTTAACGCAATAATAACTAAAGAGCTAACACGCTACTCTGTATTTACGCCCAACTATAAACCAATGTAAGAAATCAACATACCAAATAAACAAACCCATATGTTAATAGCAGCAATATGACCGACTCACTACAGATGCTGTCATTTCATAACCTCGCTTGCAAACTAGTGAAAAAATATAACATCACGTTCACACTATTCATTAAAACTCACATCATCTCCAAACCCCACTTCATACGTTCCTTCGGATCTTTCCTTTCTTTGCAAACCCACAAGCTATGGTAGATTACAGAAATTTGCACAGGGAAAATGCTCTTTTTAACCACAATTTTTCTTACGAAACATTTGATACACATTACAGTTTTATCATTATTACAAAATTTGCAGAACATATACTCTTTATCAATCCTCCTTTAATTACCGCTATTTACGAAAAGCAAATAAGGCACTATGCGGTGTACCGATAATTAAGACATATATGGGCAATCCATGTTTTACTAACACTTTCTATTAAACAAGTTCCTGGTGTGATTTCACTAAATCAATATCAACTTAATAAAAAAGAAAAGAAGTAATACTCCACTGTTGATTTACTTCCAACTATAAACCTCTGTAATAAACCAGTTAGCTGCAACCAGCCAAATTAGTAAAGCCATGTAACTAACACCACGGAACACATTTTTCACCATTTTGTCTACTATCGATACCTACATTGGGTCTGGTATATATAGTCGGTCTTGGTTAAAATAATAAGTAACCTTTTCAGACAGTTGAATGATGTTATCGATATGTCTTTGCTGTTGTATAATGTACCCTAGATGACGATGTGTTGCCATGAAGATTTAATTACATTTGTCATTTGTGAATATTTGTGGTTAGTGATTTTCTTGCGTTTGGCTTGTACTGCAGAAAGCAGTTTTGAGCCTGCTAACCATTGCAGAGTATTAATATCGTGAGCAGGCAGATTATAATACACAGCTCAAAAAGTTAAAGAAAGACATTTTTAAATCAAAGCTCTAAAATAAATATTGATACAATCCAATTTTTGACAGTCATATGTTAAGTTTTGAAATATTGTTTAAAACTGGAATGGAGATCCAGCTTTTGTTAGTTTTTCTCTGAATAAATTAGTGAAGTTTCAAGAACTGTTGAAACCAAAGTGAGTGCTCTTTGATTTATTTTTTTGAAAACAGGTTTTAACAACAATTCTGCGGTAGGAAATTGTTATTTTATGTTTTCTGAAGGCTAATGCAGAGCAATGAGACATCTGAATGAAACAGCAGTCGCATAAACAGTTGCGTGGATTGAAGATGATCATTCCATTCGCTTTGTCTCCAGGATTCTTTATGTCAGCCCTTCTGTCGTCCATAAGGTTTGGAGGCAATATATAGAGACAGGTGGATACAGAGGCGGCACGGACAAGGGCGTAAGAAGAAGATAACAGTGGTACAGGATAGATATCTTGTCCTATCAGCTTTGCGCAGACGCAAATCTACAACCAGAGATGTACAAAATGATGTACGAACGACTATATAGTGATTTCTGATCACACTTAAGAAACAGACTGAGAAATCCAGAGTTGAGATCTAGAATCCACTTCCACCTAACCTCGTATAACCTAGAAATATTTGGCAGTGATTGTTTGGTTAATTGTTGCTGTTTTTCGCTCAGTCTCATCTTCATTCCAGTCTCTTTTTCTTCCCGGTCTTTTGCCCTTCTTATATAGTTTGATTTTGCTGCTTTTCTCTCGCTTTTTGTAATGTGAATTTTTAATTTCATGTAGTTTATTTACCTCTCTTTCCAAGTTGTTATACTTATTATATACTTATTTTTATTATGCTATTTACTTAAATTTTGCTCATTGCATTTTCACGGAGATTTCTTCTTTCTCCATTTTTTTCTTTAAGACGGAAAGATATATTGTCTTTTAGCGTCGTATGCCAGCAGTTATTGCTCCCATAGTCAATCGGAATACACCATTTCAATGTGAAGGTACATTTCATAAGAAATCAAAAGCATACAATTCATTTCAAGCGAAAAAGATGCCAGGCTTACTGGTTGGTGTGCACACTCAAATGAACTGAAAAGGCAATAAACAACATGGAGTAGGAAATACCCACAGAATTTAATCTTTAGCAATAGAGAAACTCTTCTGTATAGCACAAGTCTCCATATTTAAAATCTTAAACAACGATTCCGTTACAAAACGAAAGCAAAGTCGCAAATTTGAAATGATGTTAACTCATAAAGGAAATTTCTTGGAATCTTTAGTAGCCAAGTTATATCTGCGTTTCTGCTACAGCGATCAGTAACGACCAGTATAAATATTTCAGGTGCATTAGCATAAGGGGAAATGCAGTCAGCTTTGGTTGTTTCCTTTCATATTTTACTTACCTCTACAAGAACTTCCGGTAATGGCATGGTCGAAGACCAAGAACTAAATATCCATACGGCTCCGTAACCTTTTTCTCAAGTCGAAAGAACTGCAGAAGAAATATAATTTTCATATCTCAGAATATGAAATCCGTTCCATTACAGGCAAGACGGATTGTTGACGCCAACTTTCTGGCGGTTGCTTACTTGCTTCAGCATCCAATTGACTACAAATTGTTGATAACATTGAATGAAGAGCGGTTAACTGATTTGATATAATTCTTTTACACACTATATATGCTTATAATGTAATAAATAAATGAATTTTATAATTTTAGAAATTTATTTTGAATAACATCGAGAAAGTTTATCAAAGATGCAAAGCCTTTGCAAACTTCTGACAATGTTGCACAGAACCTTTATGTAGAAGTAGTCATACATTTCGAGGTTTTTAAAGAACTCATAGGAAATATATATTGTTTGAAAGCTTAAATATTGATTATTTTCTTTTTTGTTTTCTCTCTTGGCATTACTTGTTGCGATGTTAACTTTTTGTAATTTTCTCTACCCTTTTATTGCGGTCCTTTATGGGTTATAACATACATTAGTAATATATATATTTCAGTTAATAATTGTGTTTTGCCATTAATTCATAATACAGGAACTCGAGAATGCAGCCTAATAATAGAACTACAGTTTATTCTAATATATTTTACAATTCTAAAATTTGAATGTTCATAAATTTTAATTAGTTTATTTAGCATTGTTATTAGTCATTTTTATTTGTAATCGCTTGGCCATTAAGTGTTGCTGTTCTAGACAATAAGTGGAGTGAACAAACGATTAATAACTAACTAATGGATCAGAAGATATTGAGCCCCCGAAGTTAACTTAATATTCGCGGTTTTAAGTTGAAAGCAGTGTGGAACTTGACCCACGCAAAACTGAAACTTTCGCCATCCACTCATTTTTCTTTTCTTCATGGGGGAGCAATTGGTGAGAAGGGAAGATTTGAGTCATTGTTTCCGCTTACGCTGGGTAAACCCTTACCGGCTTCAGGCGGTTCTCGATTTACGTCATTTAAGAAAGCAATTTCAACTCTTGCCTCAGCAAGGAAAACCTTTATCTGAACTTAGCATTGGATAATCAAAAAGTATTTAGAGCCCAGTATTGGGATATTAGCAAGGTGGTAGTAAGTCAGTAGCAGTCTATCGTCCTTGCCTCATTTAGTTAGTAGCCATGCTATTTCTGTGTGTCTTCCACGAAGTAAATACAGGTTGATTTTTTTTTTATTTATTTATGGACGCTCTTCAACAGCTCAGGTCATCAGCGTCCCATTCAACTCAGGGCGTGAAACGGCCGACAAATTTTGCTCAGAGGCCTCTCTTTCAGGCTTGAGGTTCTTTTTCGTGCCGTAAATGTACGACACGGGACCCACAGCTTTACTTCCCTTCCAAAGGAAGCCATACTTAGGATTTGTACGCCCCGAAAAAATTCATCGGTCCTGGCCGGGTTTGAACCCGCGATCTTGGGTTTAGGAGGCAAGTATGGTAACCACTACACCACCAGGACCGACAAATACAGGTTGAACCGCTAGAATGGCAGCTAATGACTTTCGATCAAAGATCAAGGAGGTTGTACAAGAGTGTAGAGTTGCAATCTGAACTTGTGTAAAAGCCCGTACTTAATCGCAGTGGGTAATAGTTAAGAAAAATCTCTTACGTATCCACTATGAGGCTATTTACGCCATACGATTAAATTTAGGCACGATTCTCATTGTATTGTATTTTGTGATTTTAATGACTTGCAGTTGTGCTTTGTTTACCTCAATGAGGTGTTTGCTTCATTGTTGTCCTCAATGTGGAGAAGGATCGACAGCTATGCTAGATTTTCCAGACCTTTGGAGACCACACCCCTTTCAAATTCGCCAAGTGCGTCGTTGCTGTCTTTATTTGTTTCTAGATCTTTTGTCAAGCTCTAGACGAACGCAATGTTTACTGCTGTATCTGCCCATCTCCTTAAGAAAATGAATGTCCTTCAGCGCTTCTTAGGAATTGCATATTTTTATCTCAGTTTATTCGGAAAGAACTCGCCAACAAAAGGCATTTCCATGCACTCTGCGTTGATCCGCGACTTCGGAGTCCCCACCCTGTAGACCTATTCTCGTACATGCGAAACATTTAAACAAAATGGGCGATTGCTTCCTCGTCGATCTAATTTCAATTAATTATTTCATCATATGGTAGCGCCACGCAGCAAGATTTGTGAAAAAATATTTGGAAACGCGCTGAAATATCACTGAAGATGTGATCGTGAGAAAATATAGGAAGAAGAAGAAAGTATTTAAAAAATAAGGCTTATGGATGTATTTAACAAAACTGAAGCATAATATTAATTAAAAATGTACTCTCCTGAGATCTTACTTTAAAGAAGTGAACATTTAGATGATATTGGTCATGATCAATGTAACTCTAACACATTAAAAATAGATAAAATTATGTTGCTCAGCACATTTCCCCAAAATAAACAAAATTAAATTTCATGAAAAATTAACCTCCAAATGTGAGAAAATAACATTATACAAGATTCGCAAAGAAATAGCCCAGTAGCATAAATATTACAATACAATAACCGCAAAATGTGTACCACAGGCATTACCCCAGGATTTCCACCCAAAAACCAAAAAAGGAAGAATTCTATGCTTATTTTCACAAATCAGCCAATACACAAAACAACATAATAAATATTACTATTCGACAGGCTCAGAAAGTTTGCTAAAGAAATGTTCTCAGGGATTTCACCCAAAGAAGAATTCCTTGTTGTCTTTTACAAAATTAATTCCCAAAATAGACGTGGTACGCCAAAAGAATGTTTATGCATTCAACCATAATAAAAGGAAAATGCCTTATTTAAGTCCCTTAAAATAATTCCAGAAGATGAAATAATACATTTAACCACGAAACATTTCAATAGTGCAACACTAAACCCCTTCATATAAAAGTAACACATGCTCACATTAAAGTAATTTTCCCAAATCGACAAAGGACATTTCCAATTACGCAAATCAAATAAAATATTAGCTGGATAACTAAATACCTGGGTTACTGAGTTGTGAGAAGTTAGAAATTTGGTATGTAACTTCGGAGAGAAGGCATCGTTCATTTGGAAAGATGGGACACATTACAAAAGAACTGACATGACAGCCCCGCCAATAGAAATCAAAGTTCCGATATGATCTAAACCCGGCGATGAATCTGAGTCATTTCAAGTTCATTGCCCAAACACAAGAGGGATATCGATGTAAGAAAGTATTTCCTCACGAACTAGAACCGATCAATACAGACAAGCACGTGCTTTGCACCAATTAGGAGCAGCCACCTTTCTAGAACAAGAATACCAGAAAATGAAGTCGTAAGGAAGGAAAACGAGAAAAGAAGAAAGGGTCAAAATGTCGGACAAGAATTGATACATATAATGACATAAATACAACGAATCGAAGTTGTTTCCGACATCTAGGTCCATAATTCTATTATCCTTACCAACAACAACCGCTGATATTGTTTCCCAACAGAACTCTGTCTGGACAACTGAACCATCTTGCACAATTTACCAAGGACATCCGAACGCGATTAAGGCAGCATTAAAGATTGCTGCATTTGCTGGAACTTTAGCAAATGATGAAGGGCTTACCATCATATAAAACTCCACTCTTTGCAGCGACGTACACTGTTATCTATCTTTCGAAACACTTCGACCATTCGTTTCGGCTTCTTTTCCACGGTAGCCATTCCAGTCTCTGCGTGTTATCAACCATTTCGTATTATATGCCTCCTCCAAGCTCTTCGCCTATTTGTACGAATGGCCTTGCATCCATAATAGTGCCACACGTAGATCCTCTGCTACGTTCACAGCAAATATGCTAAGATTGCTTCCCCTAAGGACAACTTCGCTAGCCTCTCTTCATTGACATCGTGGAATCATTGCTACCGTCTCATTGTAGTGGACTGCTTCACGTGCTGCTCATTGCAGTGGAAGTAATTTGGAAGACTGAATTGTCCGGCTTGATTGCCCATAGGCGGAATCATGAAACAAAGCCGGCACTTGCAATCACAGCTATTCCGAGTTTTGGCCATGTATGCAGCCCAGGCTTCCCGAACAAGAGCCCATTATCCCGCTTCGAAATGTCTTGATGCAATTCTTTCACCGTCAATTAAAAGGAACTGCTACGGTGTCTGAACAAATGTTCTTCTTCCAGTGTCCTAGGCCTGCGGTCGGATTACAGGCACGACTTGTGCATCTAAATCATTTGCACGATTCTCTAGTTTCTGAAATAAGTATTGCACCAACGCCTACGACTTTTACCAGCTTTTAATCATTCACTAACTTAATCAATTTATGTAACTACAACTACCAGTTCAAGAACTTAACACATCACACTTACATCCTTCTTGCATCCAGCAGTCGGTCCTGGTTGTATAGTGGTAACCATACTTGCTTCTAAACCCAAGATCGTGGGTTCAATCCCGGTCAGGACCGGTGGATTTTTTGGGGCGTAAAAAAATATGGCTTCCTTCGGAAGGGAAGTAAAGCCGTGGGTTCCGTGTCGTACATTTACGGCACGAAAAAGAACAAGCCAGAAAGAAGAGGCATTTGAGCAAAATTTGACGCCCGTTTCACGCTCGGAATTGAATCAGACGCTGATGATCTGAGCTGTTTAAGAGCGTTCTTAAATATATCAAATAAATAATTGCAGTAATGTAAAAATCCATAAATATATCTTGTATTAAAGTACCACGAGCTTCGTTTTATTGACCTATAACGGTTATCAATAAAATCAACAAAACAATGAAGCTGATCATTTGTGGCAAAATCGACAAGGTCAGGTCTGCGTTCAACCCGGCTTACCAGATTTGGGGATGTGGTTTCATTACCACCAAACCAAAGACATCCAAATTTGGCCACCACATGCTCCAGAAGACAAGATATTTCCGGGCATGACCTTTTTCTCGGAGGATGACGTAGGCAACATTTACCATCATTTTAAGAAAGTCCCCTCAGCAGGGAAACCTTTATTTTGAACGTAACAGTGGAACTCATTAACTGCAAGATTGTTATCAGGAGTAGCCATTACTCTGCCTCAGAAATCGTTCGCTAAATGATAACCTGTACTATCCGATCAAAGCATAGCTAACCATCTACATCAAATTATAAATTTGATCAAAATGCATTATTACCTAAATAGGAACTATGACTTTGATCAAAATCAGTGATCCCTGACCTGATTTGAACACGCAGTTGGTGACCTACATTGGTAGCCCTGACGTGATCGAACACCCAAGTTTTGTCTTCGATGTGATCTAAGACTGAACAGTGACCTAAAGTGGCTACCGCAATGAGGACCACTTAAAAATCATGTAGTCAGATATCTCTTGTGGAGGAAATGTAAACAATAATTCAAAATCGTTAAATGCATTATGATTAGTTTTCCACATTTTATTTATGAATTGTTTAAATATTATATTTTAAAACTAGATCTTAATATTGTGGTATTTTTACAGTTGCTGCAACTCTCGAAGTTTTTGGTAGTGTAATGAAATTGCTTTTTCACACAATTGGTTCACATGCAAAATTGCAACATTTTGTTAGCTAGTATTATGGCATACGGGATGGTAAGATATTTTACTAGAATTCAGGTCGGCCCAACATATTTCAGCCTTTGGCTTTAGCAGCAGATCGTCTCTACACCGCAGATAAAACATCCAGAACTACTCAGTGAATTATTGCATCTTGCTCCACTGAGATAAATCCTGCAGATACTGACAAAACACTTATGTAGTTTTTGTTATCAAGGAAGGCTCGTCAGAAAGTTTCCGTGATTGATGTATAGAGGTGGATTGGCCAGTATATTACTCTCTCTCTCTTTCTCTCGGCAGCTGTTTCCGATCCACCACATTTTACCTAATAACCGTTCTTGTACAAGATAAATGGAACTGCAGGAGAAGAAGTTTTCCAGCTAAGTGGAAGGTAATGTTGTTGGGAAATTAATTCCAAGATGAAAAACAACTCTGATGACAGCGATAATGATGGTTAGGGCCCAGATTTCTAGGTTTTTATAAACCCTGAATTAGTTTTTTTAACATGTTAAGATTTTTAATACGTTTAGGACATATTTTTTAAGTTTCTCTTACCTAAAATAAAGTAAAGACATTCAAACAAATATATGATAGTATAAATTTATTTAATTTAATTTTATTTGTATTTTCTATTGTTCTGAAACACAAAACTACATGAACATTTGCAGTTTCCAAGTCTTTATGTTAAGCCGCTGCATTTTTTAAAGTTGTAAAATACAAAAATACTCAAAATGTTAAAGTCTTTGTAATACAAAATTGCATCTGTGGTGAAATTGGGATCGTTGCCGACCCACTGTCTAATCAACCAACTTTTAGAAACTTTTTTTTTTCTCTTTTTGGCAGCTTGCTGTAGCTGTTAATAAACTACTGGAAGTGTAAGTTTCTTAATAATCCATTCAGTTTGCTTCTAAAAAAAAATAACATCCGACAATGTTCTTTAACAGAACACGACTGACAATAAAGAAACAGAAGACGCCCGTTCTATAATCATTTGAATAAAGTGACATTGAATGTGGCTGACAACAATGGTATTATAAAATTAATTTCAGTTTGCTTCTAAAAATAACCTAATTTCGACAATGCTTTTAACACAGCATGACAATAATGTTATTACAAAATTAAATGCAATGATTTGTCTTTGAAGTTCATCGAGATGAACATTGTTGGCTAATGTGTGTAATTTTATCGTAAATATTATCAAATTTAATTTTAATAATTTAAAATTTATAACATTTAAAATTAATTTAAAAAGTTTAATTATAGTTTTAGCCTTTTTTAAGTTTCAACGTCCTATTTAGCCGTTTTTAGGTTTCATAAAGGTTCAACTACGTGATTCTCCTGATAAAGAAACAAATAATTATGTTGAAATTTCACAATTAGCTAACAAGAACAAAATAGTTTAAAACCAAAAAATCCGGGCCCTAATAATGATACATAAGATAGCTAACTCGTTGTACTCAACTTTCTTATTGAAAAAGGAATATTTTCGATTTACCTCTGTATTGTAAAGCTTTGTAAAGTCATGGTAGATAACCAAATCATTAGACATTTTTAAATATTTAGTAGTATTTTTTTTAATAAAAATAAATTTCTTATGTGTTTCAGTAAGAGGCTAAAATGGGATTGTAACACTGAAACACTTTCACTTTACGAGGGCAGGGCAAAGAAGGAAATGCGAAAAAGTTTTACTCTTTTTAGAGCAATCTAGCTAGTTATGGGCATGTATTAAGAATATAATTCTTGTATTGCCTACTGGGTTGCAGTTTTAAGGTATTTTTGTTTCCTATACTGAAAAAAAAAAACACTTTAGTGAATTTAGTGTGTAAATAGAAAATATTTAAGGAGTTTGTCACATTTTGCAAAACTTGTTATACACACCAATTTAATGCAAAAGTGGGGAACATGGCTCTACTTTATGACTGTATTTCTAAAATCCAATCACCGAACTGGTGACTCAGGCGTATCGCTTGGGATTCGCAGTCGGAAAGTCCCGAGTTCAAATTCCTTTGGGGCAGCCATACTGACGTTTTTTTTTATTTTTTTTTTCTTTCCTGGTCGACGAATGCTGGGATGTATATTTACTTTCCACAGATTTTTCTCTTTCCTATTTCAGTTCTATAACAGAGTTGAAAGTGCGAGGTTGAAGCGGGCTGACGTTCTGTGATCATGACTTGCGCTTTGGAAAGGTTTCTGCCTCGGCGTCTGCTTTGCAAGCGTACATTCTGAGGGGCTTGAACTCCTTGGGGGAGGGGGTTCATCGGGTCGGGACAATTTATCTGAAACATGTTAGGGACCCCGTCCATGTCCGTGCAGTTCTGATCGCTCAGTGACCTCCTCACTTCATTCCTTCTGGAGGCATAAACGGCCAGCCATGAGTAGGGTTAAAGTACTGGAGTAACCACCTCCGCCCGAAAAATCCAATCGAAACCAAAATCTAATGCGTAATGACCGAGATATGTAGGCATCGGTCATCTCTCTAACCCGTACACAATGAAAAGTGTAGCATAAAGCACAGTGTATGCCTTATTGTAATACTTTGAAATGAGCTATACCTCCAGTTGATAACATTAATGGTGTGTATGGTTCACGTTTGTGCAAATAAAATTGATTTCTTTTACATCTTTGCAAACATCGCGATACATTTTACTACTTTTGCCGCTGATTTAAACGAAAACGTCAAATGAAAAACTTCACAAATTAATAACATTACATACTTTGACTATTTTGGTTACAAAATGTAAACAGAGTGTTATACTATCTGCAATAGGAGGACTAGATAATATAAATTATATTAGATAAGTTGTATATTCTCCTTAACATAAAGAAAATCTGTTTTCATTACTCACTCTGATTCCTGTTTGTGATAAACGAGGAGAACGTTGTTGTCAAGCTTTGTTTAAATGGAAACATTTAGGAATTGCTGGTGGCTTCTAATCAGGATGAGCAATTTCAACAAGAGCTACTGTGAACAAACTTTCTGTTGGTCCTATAAAGTTATGACATTTTACTTGTCAATATAGTATTAAAATAATGTGTACCTTTATATGTAACTATTTTTACTAAATATTCAGAAGATGAACTTTAAAATTAACATAAAACAAAACGTTAGTTCATTTTTCTTGAGTTCTTATTACATAGAGTTATAAATTATTCCGTGACATACAACATATCGGCAACAAAATAAGGAAACGCGACCTCCTACTCAAATGGAGAAACACCGCAGATTTTTTTCAAGCAGACTGCCGCTGCTAGGGTGCAGGTGCGACATGAGAAGATCCTTTTATATCTTGGAACATACGTAAACGAGTTCAGTGGGGACTTTGCAGCGAAGATTTAGAGATAGGTTTGGAAAGGAGGCACTGGCGCATGATTGGTATGAGAGATTCCAGGAGAGTACGCTAGGGTCTGTGTGAGGCTGGAGGAAAACGCCCAGGAGATGGCGTAGAGCTCTTTTCATCTGCAGGCAAGTGAAACAGAATTTTCGTGTCTCATTTTCCAGCAAGATGGAGCACAAACACACAACTGTAAATTCATCCTTAGTTATTTGAACCACAAGCAATCGCAGAGATAGCTAGGGCACATAACACAACCCACATCGGGCATATTAATTCTTTAGCATCCAAGAATACCACATTGGTTTTTTCTGCGGGGTTAAGTGACGGATTACTCTCTCACTTCCTGACGACCTCATCAAAATGAGACATCTTATCAGTAGAGTTATTGTTTTTAGAATTTACAGTTTAAAACTTTTAGCATTTTGTAGCATTTGTAATTTTCATATTTAATATATTGTGATCTATCGACAGGGAACAGTAAATCAAGGGTAAACTAAACAAAAACTGGGATGAAATCAAACCGTACTATAATATGCTCCCTTGAAATCATGGTCTGCTTTGCATACAGTACTTTAAGGCATTGGAATTTAACATTGCATTTGTTTCCATTGTAACATCTTTAATTCTAGATCTTCAAATGATATGATTAAAAATATTTTAGCGTCAACACTATTTGTCGGTGCCCATATACATTTCAGGGTTGCAAAGGCAAAATATATTTGATGGGCATATTTTTCATCTAACCCTTCGGATGCCACCATCTCTGATTTGCCACGGAGCCACATATCTCTTAAAGGAATCGGAAATAATTATATGAATAAACTAAAGAATGAAATGTAATTTTAGGACCCATTGCATTCATTTTCTTAGAATTGGCCGTTTTCAGCCTGGAATTTATTCTTATATCCTAGTGATAATTTATCGGCTTTGTAGGTTTTACTTTGAGTCCACGTGTGGGGGTATACAGTGAGTCTGAGAGGTCCATACTAATTTCTTATTAGCATATCATAGTATATCATTATATTGAATGTTGTTGTATTGTTAATTGTTATTATTTGTATTAATTAACGTAAAGCGGTATACGACTTTCCGGATACACTGTAGTGTGTTTGGAGTTAAATGAGAGATTTGGACTATTATCTTCAAATTCTTAGTTTTTTAAAGAGTAGTTAATTCATTCCATCTTAGTTTGTGCCAAGAGAGTGGTCCATTGTTAAGCAAGATGAAGCTAGTTGAGGAATCCTAATCCACCAAGGGTTTCAGAGCAGTACCAAGACATTATTTTGCATGAAGGAGTGCTTATGAATTAATTGAAAATTAAGCATAAGTTGCATATTTTGTAATGTGGAGGAATGAGAAACTCGTGTATGCCCTCTATTTTTGCACAGCTTAAAAACGCACTAGAGCATTTGAGTGTAGTTCTGACAAACTGCTCTTCGTAAAAGTTATCTAATTTTCGTGAATCATCGTATATATGGTTCGCTGGGAGACCATGGTTTTTTTTTCCCCCTCTCTGAAAGCATAAAACAAAGTTATTCAGTGCACGAAAAACACAACTGTTCTTAAAGTGTTATACTTTTTAACATTTGGTTTGTTCCACATTTAAAGTTGTATGTCCTGAGTTGTACATTCCTGTTTTCCTTCCTCGGAAATGAATAAATAAAACTAAATTGAAGGCGACCATTTTAAGGAAATGTGGTTTACCTGCTTGTTTTGTACAATTATTTTGATTTATTTTTGCTTTGTAGAGTAAGAATATTTTGTTTTGAACAAGTTTGTAAGTTCTATACTGCCATTTATTACAAGAACAAAATATCTTTTTTTAAAAAAAAAAAATAGGCCATAAAAATACTGATATAAATTAAACCACTCTTATTTCATTGTTCATCGTTACGTTTTATTTTCTGAAAGAAAAATATTAAAAATCCTCATCATGGTTGGGTATGGAGACAGAAAGGGAAATAGACAAGAGAAAGTAATTTATTTAATAAAGTTCAGGAAAATAAAAGCAGAACACCGTCAAATGTTTTAAAAGCGGTAGAGAAAATTAATAAAAGGTAAAAATACAGAATAAGCCAATATCTAAACACTAAATATGTGAAGAATTGCATGAAGTTATACATTGAGACCGCTTATACATCCATGAGATAAATGAGATTTAAATACAAGTAAAACATGTTTCTGTATGAAACTTGTTGAAGTCACAGAAATGGCACTATCCATACAACGTTGCTCTTCCAAGAATTAAAGACGATTTTTACAGAAGGAATTAGTACTTTTAGCTTTTAGCTGAAAAGTTTAAAGAAATCGACATTACTGTCGTAACTGGTCTCGTCATAAGTTTTCCTATGACAGCAGCATGCTCTCAGCATCCTCAAAAAATCAATAAATGGAAATTTTAGTGAGAAACTTAACAAGAATCTAATTTTCATAAACGGATAAATATCTACAACCTTTTCTTGATATCAACCCAATTTACAGACAGTTGCTTGCTGGTTACATTTAGGAGAACATCTGGCTTCAACAAGATGGTGTACCTCCGCATTATGTTAGACGGGTAGTTCCTAAAAGATGAATCGGAAGAAAACAAGTTAAATGACCAGCTAGATCACCTAACCTCAACCCTCCCCCTCTGAATATATTCTATAATGTAGAAGTATTTGAAGTCCAAAGTGCATTGTGATTAACCAAGTAGTGTTGAAGACCAAGACAATAGAACATTTTCATGATAGACAGGAACATCATTTCGCCGCAAATAGTTCACATCTCGAAGATCTATTGCAATTCAAATTTTCAGTGAAAATTTTCACTTATGGTCCGAGTTTTGTTGATTTCATTGCCTAATTTACATACATTTTTTGTTCTTATAACTTATGTTCAAACCCCTTTTTAAAGTAAAATGTATGCAAAATTAAATTTATAAGCCATGTTTTATGTTTAAGTAACATCCTGTAGAATAAATATAATTATTTTAATTGTTAGGGACGAAGGGGGCATTTTGGTACTTTAGCCTTGCTCAAGGGCTTGCCATTTGTGCCAATCTCCTCAGTGGGGACACTTCCGGGAGGAAGGGATTAGGTAAGGGAGGCACCGGGTAGTGAGGTCCCTAATATTTCGGATATAACACCTTGACGCCGAGCAAGAAACCAAAGCACACCTTTCCACTGGGGATTGACACAATCAGAAATAGTTTCTGTTATGTAGCAATGTTTCGTGAATATCAAAACAGTTTCTTGGAGAAGCGTATAAGCTATATTCCGTCTGAGGAAAACGCTTTAAAAATATCTGCGAATTTAACGGGTGGACATTGCTTTAGTCCAAGTTTCCGGAAGACTGTATAATGAAAAGTGACTGGAAATTCGATTTCAGAAAATATCGCGAACAAGCATCGGAGATGAAACATTAGTCTGAAGCATGCTCCTTCTTCCTTTCCATTCATGGGTAGGCGTTATCCTTTTTCCAGGTCTGGTCATCTAGTCACTGGACGGCCGAAGCTTCCCTTTCCTTTTGGTCTGCAATTCAATAATATTTTGAGAAGTCTGGCATTCTTTGTATATGCATATTTAAAAGTATTAAGCCTATCAGTTAAGGTAAACATAGCTAAAATCTGTGTGATATTTACACTTCGTTGTCTATCTAATTCCGCTACTGAACTTAGAAACCTCATCTCTGCCGCTTAGATTCGTCTATTTACTGTCCAATTTTCACTACATAAGTAAGCATGGGAGGGCCAACATTTTGTAAAATTTCATTTGCATGATCTTGTTTTTGCTTTCAATGTACGTCGAAAGTACCACTCATTCTACTAAACTTATTAGTTTTGATATTAACGTCATTATTGAAGTGAGACACACTATATCGTAAGTTCTGTAACCTATCCACTTATAAAAGTTTTGCATTGTAAGTGGTGTTTTCGAAAAATTTCCATACTTTTTGTTTTTGTGTGTTAATTGTCATATTATATGTGACAATTTGTTGATTGCTATTTGCAGGTGGCCTTCGGTCTCCCCAAGCAAGACTCGAGCCTACAAATAAAGCAGTGTCTTAAGCATGTAATATGTAGCAATATAAATATATTTAATCTCGTATTGAAAATAACATAAAGGACAGTACGTCAGGAATGATGTGCGGATCTGTAAATTGGTTTCTGGTCAGTCTATCTGTTTATAACTTCCATAAAAAAGTTCAACCACGTATGTAGTAGGTAAATAAATGGAGGTCACCATCAGATATAAAGGAATATTATTACAGTTGGCAATGCTAGCATATTTCGGCAGTGTAACTAACGTAAGCGGTACCTCGGCGTGCCTCGCGTGATTATCATCGCGTGTTAATGTGAAATAGTATTAATTGTAGCCCAATCTGCGTGCCGCCGAACATGGCGCTCCCATCGGGTGAAGGAAACGAAACTTTTTGGTTGAGATTGTGTCAAGGTGTATCGAATTGGCTCAGAGTGTCCTTTCGCGGAATGAGAGCAGGCCAGTACTCCAAAATTTCTGTTGAGAACAGGAATCTATTAGCAAAACGTTTAAAAAAGGATTGCCAATTTGAAATTCAATTAGTAATACTCCCTTCATATGTTTAAGTGGTAGTGCACCATGTTCAGAATTTCCCCACACATGAATTTTAATTTCTTGATAGCGAGTTTTCCTTGTTGAAGGAGAGAAGCCAACAAAATGTTTGTCGTACTTAACGTTGCTTTTAAAAAGTGCGCAAGTTTCCTTTACCTCCTGCTCCAGATCAGAAAAAAAAAAACTCTTGTTAAAACAATAGTAGTGGTATACAACTCCATGGCGATGCTGTAATAATACTACAAGTCTTGAATGGGTAAAATTTATGAAACTATCCAAGCGACGAAGTCGTGGAATTTAAATGCACGTACGGAAAATTTCGAAAATGAATGAACATGGGATGCAAACGTACTTTAGGATTGGAAAGTATCATGTATAAAATCAGGTGAAATTAAATACGAGGGCTACTTTTTTCAACCTTCAGAGGAGCATGAAATCATGATCAGGGTGAATAACAAAGTAGTTTTATTGACAAAAGTTAAGCTCATCTATAAGTTGCTTTCCAACATAATCACCAGCTTTCCAGTGTGCTCTACAAGAAATGTCGTCTGTGCGTTGAACCATGTCTGCACGGTTTCCCGAAGGTGAAAGTAAAGTGGAAGCGCTGTCCTCACATACACTTCTTCGTTGTCAGGAAAAGGTGGAAGTCACTGAGCGCCATCATCTGTCACAATTGTTCTCCGTCGTTTTATATCAGCAGAAACGTTAAAGCCGCTACTTGTGGTTGTCAGCATTTTGGGTACCAACTGTGCACAAATTTTGCGGCATTCAAGATGCTGTACACGATTGACTGAAATTTCCGGAAAGTGTTCGAACAGTTCAAAAATCGTGAACCAAGGCCTTTCATGAACCACTCGATCCACTCACTGCATCAGTTCATCTCCCGCCGCACACTTCCGTTCCTTCATCATGAACAACCGATCAGTTGTCTCTAAATTTTCTGCGTCACTCTCCCACCACGCCGTCAGTCATAATGTACATACAGCTCATTCTACGGTGAATTTCCGGTGCGTTATGCTCCTCTGCTACGCAACTCGCACGTGCCCGGAACGTAAATAGTAGCGGATATCTTTCGTGCCCTAACCAAGTTTCAAATGATGAGTTGGCCTTGCCAGTGCTGCTGGTAGGACGGGAGAAGAATTCGATTTATACTGCATGATGTCCCGTCTCCTATCGCTTCACTGGCCACCTGAAAAAAAAATTAGCCCTCGTATAATGCACAAATGTTGGAATGTTCCTGCAGAATATCACAAATAATGCTCCCCGCAACATAAGTATGCACGTGAGGGTAGAGTGTTTTCTATGCAATTCTCAGCGACAGATTGGAAAAATATTCTGTAAATCGGGAGATGAAATGTCGGTATTTGAGTAAACGTAATGCTGTTTTTGATTAAACAGTTTTATCTGAGCAGCAGCTCTCAAACTGTGGTTCTCAAAGCATTAGAGTACTCTTAAGAGCATTTATTATTATGGAAGTAAAGTAAACGAGAATCAAATTGTATGCAGCTGTTTGCTACGGAGGGCACTTTCAAATAGTTAAGTTGAAAACTTGAGTCAGATAATTTCCCTGGCAACACCACACATCTTTGAGCAGCGAACTGCATAGACTGACTCGCCTGTCTCTTACAGCTTCAGTATCTGCACGCGCTTGGCGGGAGGAGTGTGGAGAATGCACTCGTTACTGTAACAATCCCTATGGTGAAAATTGTCTTACCTGCAGCGCGAATAAACAGCAACTAACCCATATGTTCCTCCATTTCGTTCTCTGAATGAAATAGACTGTAGAGACTATCTCATTTGCAACATGCAGACACCCGCCACTAAGAAAATATTTCACTGTACTTTAGGAAAAAGTATTATCTACACTCTTTTTACTATAGAGTGATTTATATACAACTAACATCTTTATTTATTTATTTCAAAACGAATGATGCTATTCACTATTTATTTTACCTCAAATATAGAGCGTTTTTGGGAGATTATAATCTATATAGAAAATGTTGAAAATGTTCTGGTTTGTTTGTTTGATATGATTTATTTACGAACGCTCTTTAACATCTCAGGTCATCAGCGTCCCATTCTATTCAGTTCGTGAAACGGCCGACAAATTTTGCTCAGAGGCCTCTTCTTTCAGGCTTGAGGTTCTTTTTCGTGCCGTAAATGTACAACACGGGACCCACGGCTTTATTTCCCTTCCGAAGGAAGCCATACTTTGGATTTTTACGCCCGAAAAAATCCATCGATCCTGGTTTGAACACGCGATCTTGGGTTTAGAGGGCAAGTATGGATACCACTACACCATCAGGACCGACGAAAATGTTCTCCTTCCTGCATTAAGTATAACTCTAAAAGTCGTTCAATGTTGCTGGCTCTCGTTGGAGGAGTGGTTGTTAAAACCATTGATCTCCTGTGTAATATGCTTCAGGTCGTCCAATGCCTGGGGGCCTGTGGCGCAAACTGTTTTCCATAGGAAGAAGTTCGGTGTTGTCAAATCAGGAATCTCGGTGGCCGCAGGTTCTTGGAGATGATCGGTTGTCAAAGAAACTTTCAATTAGCTCCATGAATTTGTTTGATATATGCCATGAAGCGCCATCTTGTTTAAACTATACATTACCCAGCTCTATGTCGTCCAGTTACTCAACTAACTACATAAAAACCCGGCGGTACTCTACAGTGTCTGATCTCACTATTCGCTGTGCAGATATTGCGCACCAAACCCCGACTTTCGCGGGATGCATAGGTGCTTCATGAGTGTCATGTGAATTTGGTCGGTCCAATAGCGTAAGTTCTGTGATTTCGCATAGTCGCGTAAATAGAACTATGTTCCATCTCTGAACCATGTGATGGACACCATGCCAGACATTTACACAATGAACGTCATGTTGCGTTATGCAGGAAGGAGGACATTTCAACATTTTCATTAGAGGTTAATAATCTCCCAAAGATGCTCTACATGTGAGGTATAATACGTATAATAAGCATCACTTTGAAATAAAGAAATGTTCTATATAAATCACTCTGTACAAAACAAATATAGAAATCCGATTAGAAAACGTAGAGTTAAAACTCAGAATACAAACATATCTTATTAAGCCTTACATATCACGACTTGTAAGTGAAATGTAATATCCGTTTTAGGATTTGAAATTAACGAACAATGTTGTGCCGCCATAATATTGTTAGTTAATATATGTGTATATATTATTTTATATACTTTTAATGTAACGTTACTATTGTTGTTATTATATCAGGATACACTACAATAAAAAGGTAAATATGGGGGAAACATGTATTTATTTCTCTGTTTATATCTTTAAATTTAGAAAATCACCGATGATCAACTTATAGGATTGGAAATTTAGGATATTAAACTTTGACTTAAACCTTGTGGATGCTCAATGGCGAGAGATCTTTAAAAGGGATTTGCGGTCAAGGAAAATTTGTCTTGGTGCTTACACATAGATCCCTTCTTGTGCAATTTTTCAAGAAACTCAGTAATTAGCATCATTACTTTATGCTGTAAATGCCTTTTACATATTATTTATTCAATGGATAAATAGAAAAATAAATTTAGACACTAAATGAGGTGCTGTATGGTTAACTGCAGTAGGCAAATTGAACAACATAGAAAAACCGGCTGGCACATGCAGGGTTATTTATTTAACGCAGCGCATTCAATTAATACACGTGCTCCTAAGAGATTCAACTGAGTTCTTGGTACAATTAGACATATTACACTTTAAAAGAACAAAACCACATACAGCTGCTAAAATAAATTTTAGAGATTCGAAAAAGAGATATTTGATTTGGTAAATATAAATAAATAAATAAATAAAATAATAATAACATTAAAGAGAAGTCTAGTCCATATGAAGAAATGTGCCTAATGAAATATGTACATGTAAAATATGGTAATTCTGCGTTTAGAGAAAACAGTTATAAAATATGTATAAAGCATCTTCTTTTTAGTTCTTGGCGAGCTGAAAGGCATCCATGTCGTCCCTTCCATTAACTGTAGAACCCTTCTTTAACTGCAAATTATATTGTTGCAGGGGAATATGTTGTGCGGGGGACGGTATTAGCAGGGGCGGCAGTCCCACTGCTGCCACCTAACTCTTGTTGAGGACACATGGCGTCTTCTGCAGTCTTCTGCCTCAGTCTTCAGATTCGTAAGTATGCCCCTATGTTTAGTAATAAGGATTTCTAGCAAGAGACAGCATTCACTAGGCTTTCGGGCCGCATACGGAGAGAACTTTGAGCTAAAACAAATTCAAGAGGACGGTTAATCGAACTTTTTATTAATGCAATGTAAATTATGTTTTCTTGTATATCGAATGAAATGAATGTTTAAGCTTTCCCACCGCTTTACTGGGTAGGTAATGTATTAGACGTTCAAATGGCATTCATTCAAGCAAACTTTCATTAATAGTGGGTGTGAAGACTTTAAAGCTAGATGACGCATGTGCGCTTTGGAAATATACCTCGTTTGAAATTTGTCGATTTTTGACATTTCCTCCAAAAGTGTTTAGCTTATATCACTTATAAACGTAATGGCTGAACTCCACGGCAGCACACATTGGAAGACAACACAGACAGTGGACAACATTTTGATTCCGACTCAGTTCAGCAGCAACCCATCATTCAGGCACTCCTGTCTAGGGTGTCGAGGCCAGTGTACAAACTCTGCATTGACCGTTAGCAAGTGTGTATTTATGACAATCGTGGTTTGCCAGATGTACAAATTTAATACTTCTCCAGTACATTGGTCTAGCCAGATCGTTTGTGCTCCTATTTACACACAAGAAATGTTGAGAAAAACACAGAATTACATATATACTAACACTGAGTTAGTTACTAAAATGTTTATGAAATAATCCTCCCCTCCCCCGTTCATGAAAGAGAAAAATGATGCAATTAATAAGCATCATAAATTTATCATTACATACACAACACCAGAAAATAAAACCAATAGAAATAGATTTAAAATATATAAGTACATGATAAGCTATATCCTCTCTATCCAGAGATTTTCTCTTGAACACCGTATCTTCCTAATAAATACATTCCCCCTACCAATTATTCCTATCCAATATCAAATTTAGACATGTCTCCTTACTCGTTCTCGACCTCACAAAATTTTTGGATAGAATTTGAAACTTCCTGCACTCTGTAGCTTCACATTTTCCATTTTACCACACATAGGACACATTCTTTTGCCTACCTCAGCCGTCATTTTCAGCTGTTTCTATCCCGCGAGGCGCAGCCAAGCCATTGCCGTTCTGTTTTCTCTTGTCATTACATGTATATATGCTTCCCTTCCCATGCCCCTTTTAGCTCTGATTGTAATTCAATGATGCTTGCCTATTAATATAAATTAATCTCCTTCTAACTTTCCTCCAAACATTTCTACTATTTCTAACTCCCATCTTTCACACTCATCCCATTCTTATTCCTTCCAAACCCCTTTTTATAGTAGATGCCCAGTTTCCAGTTTCCAGATTTTTCAATCGTTCTGATAGCAAATGAATTTTAACATCGCACCTTCCGCCCCTCCGTATTAAATCTAATAAATATTTAATCGCCATGCTTTAAAAAAATATTGTGTCACAAATACTGCTGAAGTCTTTTCTCACCCCTCAATTTGCCGTGCTTCTATCAACCTTTGCAATTATAGTTAAAAAGTGTCAGGATAGAAAGATATGCAGTAGCATTTCGCCTAGAACAAGTGAAATTATTCATCTATCTCTTAAAAACCAATTACGCCACTAACCAAAGTCATAATAGATGAAGGTGTTCTGTTGATTTGCGAACGATGTAATTTTCTTTACTAAAACTGGGAAAGTACAAAGGAGAAATGTTATTAGAATTAAGCGTAGTCACCACAAATATCAAGCTCAAAATTAACTTCAACAATACCAAAATATAAGTGACCCGGAAGTCAAAACTGAAGCAGACAGTAAGCATATAGAATGTGTTTAGATTACACTTAATTGGAACATGGGAAGTGATTGGGTCATTAACTTTATGTAGGTTGTTAAACTGATCTATGAATCAGAGGAAATGAAGATTATACAAGTTTGTCATCATCCGTGAACTTCCAACTAGATCGGGTAGAATCTATCCGAAAGACAACTACAGATCCCTCGTTTGGATGCATGGCCAGCATAACGGGGATTTACGTGTCACCTGGAAGCACGCTGTTTGTCGGCGGAGTTGGATATTCATAGCCTCTTAAGTTCAAGCGCAAAACTTTCTATAGCACAGCAGACACCAATTTTTTGTAAAATTGTAAAAACGAAATTTTTGATTCATATGCAAGCTTCTTAGAGATTTCTTTAAACTTCGTTTTAATTTTTCTCTAAGGTCTGCAAGTTTTTCGTATGTAAGAACAAGACGTTTTACTTTCAGTATCTTATCAAGAACAGATCCATTTCCTTAAAATGTATCCACAAGATTACTAACCGTTTCTCTGTGAGGCGCACGAACAGCAGGTAATATGTCTATAAATTGCAGTCTCACTTATCATGAGTTTGTTGTCACATAAGAATCATATATGAAGATTCTGGTGCTAAAATTTAACATTATAACAACACTAACGCACTATAACGCTGAAACCGGTTATCTCACAACATTTAACGCTTGTACAAAACAAGACTTCGCATTAGCGTAGAGGATTGAAAGTGGAGAGGAGAACACAACCGGTTAGAAACAGGGCAGGCAAATACCTTAAGCCGGCCATGCGTCCGAATGAAGGCTCTGTTTATAATGGTAGATAATACATGTGCCATTGATGAGGACAACGTGTAAATATCACAGATGGGTCAAAGACCGAAAAGCACACCGGTGTCCGAATACTCGTGAAGGAATACTCACGAGATGTACACTGACTCATTCCAACACAAGGAATGCTTGGTATTCCAAATCGAACTCTTGCGTTTCAGCATGACTGGATTCAACACTGGCGTAAGGGAAACACAACTGAGCGGGGGGGGGGGGGGGCAGAGTGAGTGAGTTTATGTATTTACATAATATCATTATTTAAAATATTATTACATAAACATTGTGAATATATTTTTAATTTTGAATTACTTGCTTTATGTTTGCATTTGATTTTTATTTTTCTTTAATTCTTTATTATTCTTTCGTGTTCCTTTATGGTAGACTACTAGGTAAAGTTTTTAACACAGGGGAATAAGGGCTTTAAGGTGGTCTAAGACAGTAAGGAAATTACAAAGTACATGGTAGTTTTAGAATAGAGTTCAAAATTGTTATAGAGGTACAGGCATTGCAAATTTACATTTATTTTTATCTCGCGTGCTTTTTGTTTCATTGTTTGGATATTATTGTTGCCCTGAAGGACTCTTTTCTTTAACAGGGTTCGACAAAACCAGAACTATTGGTTGAGGGAATAAAATGCTCGAACACGAGTTTTCCAACGAAACAAGCACTCGAACTAATAACCTACTTGGTTAATGCACACCGGAACACTCTGTTGAATTCTGACCCGTTGTAACATGACAGGTGTAATGAATCTACAGGCCACTGATATACGATAGCAAATACTGTCGTTTTTGGCTCCTGTGCATAATATTCCCAGAGGAAGAATCCTAGAGGTTTAGACCAGGTTATCTGGCTGGCCAGGAGACTGGTCCTTGTCTTCCTATCCAATGAACAGAGTGTGCAGACCACCATCCACTTGAGTTGGAAACTTATCGTTGTATCCAGTGATACAACCTCTAGCAGCCGTGGGGACTCATTTAGTAGATAATACAGGTTAACAGGCTCCTCAAAGAAAAATGGTTCAACAGTGGTCACCGTGCAAGTGTAGGTCCATAAGTTTCCTGCCTAACCATTTTCTAGGTATGATAAAGACAAAAACTATATTTCACTCTTCAATATAGTTACCCGTTATTGAAGTACACTTCTCAAGTCTTTGAATAAACATTCAAACCCCCCCCCCCCCAAAGTCAGAAGTCTTATCTGCAAAATAGGCATAAACAACATCCATCACTTCATCGTCACACTTAAACTTCCCTCCTGGAAGGTCCTTCTTGAGTTTTGAGAAAAGGAAATAGTCACTGGGAGCTAGATCTGGGCTGTGGGATATATGGTCGATGTCCTTGAAACAACATTTCTTTACAGCTTTCTCTGCAACAAAAGATGTGTGCACAAGCGCGTTGTAGTGAAGAAGGCGCACACCACCACTCAGCTTTCCTCGCCTTTTCTCTTTGATGGAAGCACGTAGTCTGTGCAGTATGCCAGCATAGCATTCCCCAATTGCTGTGGTGTTCCTCTCCTTGAATGAATGAACAGTATTCCTTCTCGGTCCCAAAAGATTGTGGCCATGATCTTCTTGGTTGACTAAGTAACCTTGGCCTTTAGAGGCGATGCTTCTCCAGGTTTACGCCATTCCATTGATTCTCTTTTGGACAAGGGATCATAGTAGAGGACCATAGTTTCATCTCCTGTAACAAAGGTTTGCAAAACTTCTCTCTCGTTGTTACGGCAGAGCTCCATAAATGACAACAGATGATTCGTTGCTGCTTTTGGACTGAGGAAAGAAGTCTAGGCACCCATCTTGCATTAATTATTTATGTTTAACTGTTCATGAATCATTCGAAGGACTGTTGTTTTAGAAAGGCCCAACCTGTTGCTATTTCTGCAACTCTGAGCCGCCGGTCTTCCATAATTTTTCGTTCCACAAGAGCGATGTTTTCAGGATTGAGCACCTCCGAGGGCAGACCAGCATGATCTTCGTTTCAATGCTTACTCGACCCATTCGAAAAAGTTTGGCCCATTCTTTTACGGTAGAATATGAGGGGGATGCTTCCCATATACACCGTTCAATCGCTAAAATTGCATTTGGAGTAAGTCCTTCTTTTGTGAAGAACTTAACGGGCCGAAACTCCATTTTGAACATGTCACAATCTTCTACACATTGCCTGCTTTAAGCAACTATATCTGAACAACTGGATACAGCGGAGCGGAAGTTACAGCTGGAATTACCGAACATATATGGTATGATAGCAGATAAGGTTTTTATGAAGGCGATAATCCTTATCGGCTAGACCGGAAACTTTTGGACCTACCCTCGTAGATTCCACACCAGACATTCACTCACCACTGTACTTGGAATGCTGTCTCCCTAAACCCAGTGGCTGTTATCAACGCTCCAATAGTCATATTATGGCGGTTTACAGTTACATTGTTGTGGAATGTTGATTCGTTAGAAAACAAGATACGAACCCCATATCATTTTGCCACTTGGCCTAGACACTTGGGGTTCTTGATGTAGGTACTAATTAGGGATGAAACTTATTCGCATAATAGAAGAGTGGCTGACGTTAGCCTCTTGTGCAACTGCCCGTATACAAGTATGAAGATTATTCAGAATTGAAAGATGTCTTTTCATTGACACCGGTGCCACTGGTACGTCTCTAACAGGGGTCGTCCTTGCAAGCAGACGTCTTTCATTACTCTAGAATGCATTGTCGTTGGTTGTTTTTTATGTGGATATCTCTACTGATATGTGGACCATGAGGGTGCTGTGCGTTTCGTTTCGATTCTCCGTAGATAAGCAGCATCTCGACGTACTCGTCCGCTTAATAAATGGCAAAAGACTGGGGAAAAATCTGTTTTAAAACCATGTACCTGAGGAGTGAAGGCGGTTCACATTCAAAATATAACATTGCAATACAAAACTAGTTAAATTGTCATTTGAATATTTTAGTTGTGATTATAAACAAGTGTTTTCTTACTTTAGTAAGGCTTCCAGGGACGTACACTTTTGCAATTTATTAATTTTCATGCCGAAACTATTAAAACACTGAAGGTAAATTATAAAAACAGAAAAAATAATCATAATGGTAAAACTCCAACATACAAAGCTACTGACACCAAACCTATACCCAGTAATGCTTGCATTGAGCTAACCAGCCAACTAGAGCAGGAATTGGAAGAAATTAGTACTTAGTACTGAAACTACCATGATTTCACCATTGCAACATTTTTCTCGTCAAATAGTGACTATTGAACTTTATTACATATTATGTTACTATACTGAATCACACAGCATGACATTTAATATCGTCGTATACATAAGTGCATGTTTTCACATCGATCGTGTGCTTATGACATGGAGTCGTCCAGAGTTCATTTTACTTTGTAACGTAGGCTTTCAGTCAAAAGTTACGTTATAAAGGACCAGCACAGGAATATCGACCATCTCGTCGCTCATGGCTTGCCAGATAGCATATCTTCCAGAAAAATAGGGGCAGCTGAGTAACCTGGCAACAAATACAGGTACACACACACACGCAGTAATTCGCAGCCAAAGCAAACGTTGATCATGAGGTTTCACCAGCAGTCTGTTTCGGGTAATTCAAGCTGGAATTTTGAATTGTGCCCATGGCGTCGCCGAACACTTTCACTCCATAAGCACTACTCAATAATATACGCATTCCTTCACTAATTAATCGCAACAGCGTCACCGCAGAAATCCCGAAAATTCTCCCAAGGGCTTGGCTTTCTTATCGCGTCTCGCGTCCGTCTCTTGTCGCGTCTTCCTCCCTCGCTATCTTCCTTGGTTCTCTCCTTGCGTGCAGCTCCTAGAATTCCCAGTGCATATTAGCATGTCTCCTAGCTTCCCGAAACATACTATTTCTATTCGCTTCCTACACGCCGCTAAACAGTAATACGTGATTTTAGCTTTCATCTTATCAGAAACGTGTAAATTTGTTATTCATTTTTATGTAACCCAAGTGTACGTTTGCTGCATTCAAATATCGTAATGTTGTAGTGTCATGATGTTATTTTTTTTTATTGATTATTAAATTTGGAATGCTACAGCTTCCAACAATTTAGTGTGCTCTACTTTAAATTTCATCGGATAGCAATATTTTATATTGTGGTGGTGGCAAAAACTGTAGTACGAAAAGGACATTCCCGATGTTCTGGAAACCTCATGAAGCGTCCCTTCTGTATGTTGTCTTGCAAAAGATATATTTACAAAGGAAGTTTTGTATCTTATTCTTTTATGAATTCTTCCTGCTAATGATGTTCTTTTGTAGAATTTTTCTTTTAATAAACGCCTGTCTTCCCCTGGATTATTTTTACAATATTTTATCAATGCAGGAAAACTGGAAGATTTTGACGAGATGACCCTGTGTTTACCTTTTACCAATGCCTGCCTTAATGGCTTGCTAATTGATTCTGACATACTGTCACGTATGTCTCCAATTTTAACAAAAATAAAATTATATCCTATCATCAAAATTAGTCTAATGTTTATAGGAATTATTTCTCACGTTAAAATTTAACTTCACAATATTTTTTTTAGCTGAATGCGCAATTTAAACGTGGCACTAATTTCATTGTTCATTTACAGTTGCCTCGTGTGGTAGGTGTACAAGTTGAGACATGCTCAGCTCTGCTTAGCAAAATGGAGGCGACAATATACTGTTTGAAATTTAGCTTTCTTTTAATAAATCTTCAGCTGGGGCCTATGCAATGCTACAGAAGGCCTATGAAGAATTTATTCTTCCCTATAGCACAGCTCGAAGATGGTTAAGGAGAAAGGATCGTCAAATAACATTAAGAACACTTTCAGAAATTCATAAAATTTCACTGGGTGCTACCCACGCACTGGTAACTAAAATGTTACATATGAGACGTGATACAACACATGGGTTACAAGACCGCCGATTCCCGAACAGTTGAAGATGAAGTTACCGGAAGATGCTGGTTTTCATTCAAAGGTAATCAGCAGGGCTACATCGTTTCGATCCTGAGAACAAACAGGATGAAATCTCCATCATCACTAACACCGAAAAAGAAAAAGTGGTTACATCTTCTGGTTATCTTATTTTCGATAGTCAGGAATGGTTTACCAGCATGTCGTACTTGCACATACAACTGTAGTTGAGCAACATTTCAGAGATGTTCTGAAAACTCTGCAAGATCATATCACGCCCAAAAGGCTACATTTCCGTACAGCAGTCTGGATCTTGCACCACGATAATCTATGATCGCTCATTGCAAATGTTGTTGGTAAATGTCTCACAAAAATCAATGTGAAGTATGTCCTTAACCCTCCCTATGATCCATATTTAGCTCCACGTGACTTTTAATTTCTATAAATTGAAGAAACACTTTCGTAGGAGGCAATTTCGATCATAGGGAGTAGTGATGAAGGCCAAGGAGGCGATTCTGAAGGACCTGTCAAAAATAATTTCCAGCATGTCAGGACTGGCAGAAACGCTGGGACAGGTGCATTGCAGCCAATTGGATAATCAAACTTATGAGAATGAGTAAATGTATGTTGTCATTAAAATAAAGTGATCATTCTGTGTATTAATAATATCGGGTGGTCGGCTGTCTAGTATCCACCATTAAACTTTTGTACTCAGCCTTCTTACGTAAGATACTTTAGGCGTCGCCCGTTTTGTACGATACTCAATCTACAGCTTCTGTTTACATTCGTCAGTTCTACACTAATGGACGTATTAGATCCGTTCTTCTTGCAGCATCTTTTGCGAGAGGGTGAGTACAGTACTAGCACCCAAGTGTGAAAAAAGTGACGGATTCGTGCCGATAAGAGGCCGACTTGCAAATAGAAGGTTTGAAATGTGCCTCACTGGTATTAATACGAAAGTAATGGGGACAAGTTCCGAATGCTTAACAAAACCGAAAAACCCTCAGGACCAGCTCCCTTATCGGGTGCGCTTGACCTTTCCGTGCACTTGCAGTAAGTCATTGCATTGGTTATCCCCGCCCCCATTCATTATCCAATTTGCAGTTAACGAAGGTTACTGTAACGCATTTCCATTAATATTAATGTTTCTTTTCAGCGAAACATTGCAACATCTCACGTGATAAACCACTAACTTTTTCACACACATTGTACTTCGTAAATCTTTTTTGAAAAAAAATTATTGTTTATAACTTTTCACAAGAACTGTGGGCAGATAGAAAAACAAACACATGTATTGTCGGACCCTCTGCTAGCCACTCACCTTAAATATCATTCAGTAACTTATTTAATGAGCTAGAGTCAGGCTAGGGACGTAGCTAAAAGACTATTCCATAGAAATCCTACCCACCATTACTCTAAACGGGCTCAAATTAGGAAAATATCGGAACTAGGTAAGCACTGAACACACATGCATTATTTAAATTACAGACAAATTGTATTTATAAATAACAACTATTACTTATATTTATGATGTACGCCAACCAAGATGGCTACCCCAGAGCAGTCGGCGGCACGTCCATTTTCCTCAAGCTCACACACTCGACTCTCGAAATCCGTTAAAGAACGCTGTTTAATTCCTATGTTGCGCATGTGCAGACCCTAATTTTCTTTATTTAATCTTTCCAACCGTCACTACTTATTAACGAACTTAACGATACAATACATTTCCCCAAACCCCCCATATGCCACAGCATCATGGAACGACTGAAAATGACGCGCTTTCTTAGGCTGGAATCGTGATTATTTTTTGCTGTTGTTGCTTTTCTCTAAACAATTTAAAGGATATATTTTAGGATCAACATGAGCTAACATCATGTCTACTGCTTTACTCTGCGTCAGTAATAAACACTACAAATGCTCAAAGTTAGGGGCGGCTTGCAAAGTAAATTTCGAATTTCATTTCGCCAGACTTTATTTTGCTGCGGTTTAATGTCGTGATAACCCTTCTGTAAATCAATCTGTTGCCTAGTGTGTCATTTGTTTTTAAGCAGTGCCCAACAACAACAACAACAATAATAATAATAATAATAATAATAATAATAATAATAGCTACAACAACGCTCAATAAGTTAAAAGGAAAAGAGGCCGCTAAAATATCCAGTGCATGCTTCAATCATTTTAAATCAAACAAACTGCTGCCTTAAGTCTTTCATGCGACTTTAATTTCAGCTGAGTAGTGGACCGCTCTTTGTCTCTCCACTACATGTTTGAATACACAAATCGTACTCCCGGTGCTCACTTTACAATAGTCGGCAGAGGTATCCGAGTTTTACTAATTAGTGTTGGGTTGACTTTCTCCTAGCGTGTTTGACTTTGTATGCGTCAACTTTCTACGAACGTCAAGGAACCAGTGTAAAAAGTTTATCGTAACCTTAATCATATAAAATATTCAAATACCGAGGTCTTAAAAATAGACAGAATGCACGAATATCCCAGATCGAGGCACATACTCGTGAACGGTTCATGTTCCACTATGACCTGACTTAAGATTTTTCCAGGTTTTGGTGAGTCCTCATCAATGGCAAATGGGTTAGAACTAAAACGCTTCCTTTCCAACACTAATTTCCCAATTTATCATTTCATTTCATTTCATGTATCATCAGTTTCCACCCCCTGTGATGTCTAAGTAGCAAAAATGAGCGTTAAACAGAACAAAATATCAATCTTCAGCGTTTCTAATTTTCATTTCTATCGGCCCATATCTAGGCACACAGTTTCTAGAAAAGTGTATTTGATACCTGTCACCAAATTCTTTAAGTATCTCATTCAATGTGTCAGCTTCTATTTTGGATTTAGAAAAAACTGCTTACTAGCAGGCTAAAAAAGCTGAAAATCTGATGAATCAAACACCAACCAAATAGCTAGCCAGAAAGGCCTGGTTGCATGTCAAGTCTGTAAACTCTTAGCTTGACGTGACTAATTGTAATGAAACCAAAAATCGATCACATTGAATGCCCTTGCGATATTATCGCACGATTTGTGTATACTGTCTGCATCGTGCATTACTTCTTAATTGTATTGCGTGAGATACCATTTTAGTAGACGTTTTAAAGGCGGTGGATGACTTTTCATAGCGATAAGCAAGAGATACAGACCCCATTTAACTACTTTTTATCGGTAAAATTATGAAAATAAGTTATTAAAATAATTAAATGAAAAAAAATGAAACAAAGTTAAGGTCTTCCCACAGAAACTGCACTGCCAAGTGGCCTGTTCACATCAAACTATTAAGTTTGTTTAAACTTCTTTGTATTCGTGCATACTTATCAGAGGAGGGCAGACGACGGAAGTACTAGTGTGAAGCGAACCAAGCTCCTTTAATTAGTAATCTGCCGGCTTGTATACTTGAGTTTGTTACGAAACTTTATATATAGTAGAGGCGATTAACAAACTTTCGAATCCGGAAATGTTCCCTTTAATAGTTACAGTTCTTGATATACATTTTTCTTCATTGTTTTGTTTTAGCAAACCAGCTCTTTTCATTCCCAAGAAGTTAAGGGAAAGAAAGGGGGGGTTAATCATATACCATTTTAATATTAGGAATTTTCTGTTAATTTTGATGTGATTTTCATTAATGTTCCTTGTTTATAATAATGTTTACTTTTAATAAATTTTAATTATGTCACTGCAGAAGCCATATTTGTCTGAATTTCGCGAAAACTTGTTGAGTTAAAATTCTATATCTCGGGACTATTTCCTCTAGAAGGCTGCGGTTTGTCTTAAATGATAGAAAAAGCTGTAGTTCATAAATTGCCAGCATTTGTTTTCATGACATACTTTTTTGTTGTTTTAAAATGTTGGAGAATTTTAGCTGGTGTTTCCCTCAAAAAGTTGGTTTTTCTGTAAAAACATTTTTGGTGGCAATTATTGAAAATTACATTTTTTGCATAATTCCCCCCTTTTTAAGGTCTGTATAAGCTGTCACTTTGAAATTTTAACCGCAATAAATAAACATTTTTAATGAATGCACATAATATGGTTGATTTTAGTTAGGTAAGCCGTGAGTCCCGTATCCTAAATTTATGGCACGTTAAAGAAGAATTCCGTGCCTTAAAAAAATCCTCTAGACATAATTATCAGCCATTTAATGTCCAAGTAATACCTTAATTTCATGTCAGATGGCGAAGGAGGCAATGAGTTTACCACATGTCATTCTACACTCTGTGGGAGAGTAAGCGTTACTAAAGTTTCCTTAGTAATCGAAACCTCCCACATTGGAAGTGCCCAGTTCCTGAATGGAACGAAGGGTTCCAAGTCAATTTGCATGAAAAAGTTGTACATTTGGATGGACAGGAATGTTGAACCGTTCCTTGCATTGCATGCTCCAGGCAGCTTTATGATTTATGGTTGTATTAAGACAGTGTCTCTCTAGGTCTACTTAGAAAGAAAGAAAACATTTAGCCTAACATTGTTGGGCGAATGCTGATTTTAATGATGCCTATTTTAACGGTGGTACGACTGAATTATTAATTTCTTGTAACTGTCGTTTGTCTTATTTCTTTCCTTCACTTATTTATGAGGTATATAGTCTGTCATTCTCCTTGTATTTCCACACTTCCTTTATACCGCATCTAGAACCCAATTATAGATTATAGATGTAATTGATTCTTTCCGAAGGACTTGCGCCAGAGCACGCAACTCGAGGGTCCAAGTCTTTAGACTCATGATGAGGTGAGCGGGATTAAAATAAGAAAAAACGGAATCTACCTAGAACAGATATCATGAAAATCTCTCTTTACACAAACGGTATAGAGAGAATGGTGATTGTAATGCTATCGAATTTACGGTGATAATAATTATTTTCTTGTGACTGAATTTTACCTTATTTCAATTTTCTCTTTATCTTTGACATGCGGCCCATCTTTTGTCATCCTCGCCGTACTTTTCCATTTCTTTTATACCTCGCATTCGGGTCTCCTTGGCTGCTAATTATAGAATTTCCCTACTCATTTCTCTTTCCTGGCATTCTTTTGGCATGCTTGAAGTAGCGTAAACTTTTTTCTTCTCTCTGGGGAATGCTACTTTTAGATCTATTATTTGTGTAATTATATTATTTCATTTCTTTTCTGAATAATTTTGCTGACTTTCCTCGAAAAATACATTTCCGTGCTTCTGATTCCTTTAGCAGAACTTTCTAGAGCTCGAAAAGAAAAAAATTTAACGTCCCGTAAATGAGATTGGCGCGATTATCAATTACAGCACAGATTTGGTTCCTTTTCTTGGAACATTGCTTGGTACAAAAAGGAGAATGTGACCAAAGCTCCGGAGGTACTTCGGGATTTTATTGCACCAGTTCTCATTAGATGGCAATCAAGAGAATGAGCTGTTTTGCACGCTTTTTTGTTTGTTTATGAAGACATTGTTCGTATTTATTATACAATCGAAGACAATATGGTTTGTCAACAGCACTAACAGTAATGGGTTGAATTTTTCGGCTCGGAGGGAGGTGAACATTTCTCTACTTCATACTTGCTCAAGGACTGGCCATTTGTGCCTATGCTCCCAGTGTGGGCACCTCCGGGAGAAAAGGATAAGGTGAGGAAACGCCCGGCCGCCAGAATGCACGGGCGATGATGCACAACGTAGACGGTGTCCCTGACATTGTTTCCAGATATAACACCCGGCACCGGCGGAGGCCCCCCCCCTTTTCAAGAAGTTCGAATCCCTCATACCAGACGCCGCTGCAGAAACATCTCCAAAGCGCAAGCCACCGTCACACCGCACCAGTACACCTTATCTTGCATTTTAGACCCTTTAACACAACCAGCAAAATGAAACGATATAAAATGGGAGAGCGGGAAATTGATGGAAAGGAATGATTCACCCCAGCACTCGCTGGGAAAAACCAGGCGAAACAAAGAAACGACCGAAGGTCAGAATTGCCGACTCCAAGGGATATTGGGACCTCTTGAATGCGAGTCCTTAGCGTTATTGCCTGAGTCATCTCGCTCAGTCGTTAAGAGTAATGCCATTGTTTACCAATATAAAACAGTGACCCAAAATTTGTTGCATCGTTACATTAAAATAAGTTAGTTTACAGGTACTATTTCACTCATGTGACGTCATCTTAAAATCGACCAATGAAACGAAACAAAATTTTAAATTTTGACCAACATGTCATTAAGCAGAATAAAACTGCAAAGATGTTCAGTGTCGTTTTTACTGCTGAGCAACAATCTAAAATTTCTGACAAACAGTACAGATACGGTTACTTTTTGTGGTTCCAGCAGGTTGTCCAGTCCGGAATACTGGACAGCGCATCGTTTTTTCGCCTGGTTTCACTTAATCAGTTGGCTGATTACCCGTATTTGTGCTTATGGATCATCACACCTTGCGTGAGACTCTCTTTCCTGCCTGTTAGCAGAACCGTATATGACTATCTCCGGGTCAATTTTCATACTAGATGCCTTTTTCTTCACTCTTGCATATATTTACGTTCCGCCAGATTATATATCCTCGATTCCTCCTCATATAAGCAGCAAATTCTCAATTCATTTTCGCAGGCGATAAGCATCTGTCATTCCTCTAGTCTGAACCCGCGAGCCCCTGTCTGGCGAGTTTGGCCCATAATTGATGTACTGCTTCATCCCTCATTCGGATATTAGCCCCGATTTTACTTCCAGAGAAATCATCTTCCTGCATTGCGCAATTGTCTACTGCCTATCCATATCTCTCAAGCGGTTCTTAACTTTCCTCCACATCCTCCTTTTATTCCCCTGACCCGCTATTTAAATGGACCCCAGTCCTGTTGCTTTTAGTTTCTTTTCTTAATTTGGATGCCCATGCTATATTCCCTCTTAACTTTAAAACTATTCATGATATCACAATGTTCTAGTAAAGTTTAATTCCCATGTTTTCTATTGACTATCTTCAGCAGGTTGATGCTACTTCCAGTGAAATTGTTTCCTTCTTTGAAGATCGTGTGATTTCTAAAGGTTTTCAGCAAACGAGGTCGCCAAATCTTACACTCCTCCCCAGAAATCATCCCATGGGCCATGCTGGAAGGCAAAGTGTACCGAAACGAGACGTATTCTTGAGGAGCTACAAAATAATAGAAGCCGGAAAACTCAGGATGCGTCCCTCGTTATGTTGCTGAGTTCTTAAACGATGCGTTCTGTGATATGAAGAGGAATAAGGATAGCTAAGGCACGGATATATGAACAGGAGATCTGTATTTCGAATCCAGCCAGGACCGACCTCCAAATTTTTTTCGTCAGTTCTCGTCAATGGCAAATGCCAAGGATATACCTTAATTTTTTGGAACGCTACCTTAACTACTAATCATTTTATCGCATGTATCATAATTGTCTACTGTTATACCTCAATGGTAAAAAGCGATCGTTAAACATCTTTAAAAAGCAACAGAGAGACATGTACGGGCGTAACTTGAAGCCAATGGAACCGCTTTCAATATACTATATGAGTATCGTACTTTCCTGCACAATGTCAGTGTCAAAAGGCATTGATTTACATACTTTAAGACAAAGTCAGAGACCTAGGAAATAAAGCATCCGATAGTTTCAATCATGTATTTAATGTATTAAATATACTTTTCCGAAACCAATGTGAAATAATTGCAAATGGAGCATTGCTTAGGGGCGTGAAACTCGACATTAATAGAATATAGACAGCAAACACAATAATTCTTTTAGTCTATTTAAGGATTTAAGGAGAGAAACAAAATTGAAAGCCGATACATTATTTCTTTGCTTAAAGTGAACCACGCACTCTTCCATCACAAATCGAAGTGGAAAATCCAGAGAGAAAATCTAGGAAGAATGAGCGGGGTAAGTATTAGTAAAGAACTGGGAAGTTATGCTGTATGTGGAAAGAGCGATACTAGAGGTTGTAAAATGGAATTGTGGTAAAAGAGACGGGGAAAAGTAATTGCATAAGTTTTGGTGGAAGAAGTCCCTTCTATTAGATGTGTGAACTTTTCCTTGCCCCATAAAGGGATTGCTTGGCTCCAACAGAAACCTAGGAAAATTAGCAACCCTCGAAAGTAATTTATTTCCAGGCATCTTGTTATCATCTGTCCATCTTTGCTAGTTATTGTCAGCTGAAGGCTGAGAACGTGATTAGAGTTTTGGAATGAGAAAGTAAGTTGCTTATTGGGGCGAGGGTAGAAGATCGATCCGGAGACCGCACCCGAATCGGGCGTTAATGATCTGAAGGGGAAGGTGAAATAAGCAGGAAACTTGGGTCGGTTAATTGGGAGGGTTATGCCCTCGGGACGAACGTGAAGACGTTACATTCGGGTCATGCGTGGCAGAGTTTGCACCCAGAGTGCTGTTAGGTACGTGGCTAACCTACCTGCCTTATTGCCGAACATTTTAAAGTTCAGCATTCCGGGAATTTTACAGTGCCCACAGGAGGTTGCCCAGCATCTGGAACAAGCAGCAATGCTTCTGGGTGGAATTCACTCTTTTCGTCGTATCATTTTTGTTCTAGTATGGTATCATTTTTCATTGTCCTCCAAAGTTTTCAGCCGATTTAGTAGGACAGTGTTCAGTTTTCTTTCGACTTTGTAAGCTTTAGAACTTTTTATTTCAATTTTTTGGAGGAAAATCTATATTTGTTTCTTTAGTAATTTTTAGTTTTGGCAATAATTGCTATGTTGTAATTCAGGTGTGTTTTAAAGGTCTGCCTTTAAATAAAATGAAAAGAAAGCGATGGAGATACTTTTATCTGAGCAGATACTTGCAAAAATTACACACAGTAGATAGAGTGATACATTTTCTAGCTATTATTTACCTTATAATAACTGTTGAGAATTTTAGGACGCTGAAGTTACCGCTTATTATTATTATTGTTATTATTATTATTATTATTATTATTATTATTATTATTATTATTATTATTATTATTATTATTATAATTATTATTATTATTGCTCGAATTGCGTTGCTGATTGTCGTGTAATTAAAGCTCGAACTCCAATATCTGTTCATCATAGGGCTACTCAAATAAAATTGTCTACGATTTTACTATGCGCGGTAGAATGTAGTATAAAGGATAAGCAATTAAGTTAAAATCACCTCAAAAACATAATTACTCATTAAAGCAAAAGTTTTACATCTAAATTTCTTACTTTTAATTTATCTGACATAGTAATTAATTCCATCTTCATCATTCTTTATTAAATTCTTTTAAACCAAAGACTTTAAGTTAAAGCAAGTAAACTTCGATGTCACATAATACGACGTGATGTCCTATCTATAGGGCCATAGGCCAATAATTTGCCTAGTATATGTTATTCAACCGCCTCTAAACAGTGTACTATTATTGTAAACAGAGTGGTTAACCATGACAAAAATAAATAGACGTTAAGTTGCTCTTACTTGCTTATCAATTTGGGTATATTTCACAATAAAAGACACCGCGACGGATGGCTGAGGTCGTTAAGGCGCGGACCCGAGAGCAGGAGGTCTGGGGTACGATTCCCCCCTGGACCTTCATCCCTAACTGAGGTGTTTTCCTAGGTTTTCCTCAGTCCTCATAAATGGCAAATGCCGGAAAGATACCATAAAATTACGCCTGAAACGTTTCCTTCCTTTAAAAAAAAATCTCAGTGTATCATTTCATCTTATGTATCACCAGTGTCCACCGTCTGTAGTTAAAACGGGCATTAAGCACTATTTAACAACGACTATAAAATAAGAATATATTTTGTAAACTATGCCATATATACAGAGTTTGATGGTCAATGAAGGTTTTTCATAAAGACTCGCTGTAATTTTGAAACAAAATATTAAAACTATCAAATTATTTTATAGAAATGGAGGGGATATACCGTTTACACCAAGATATTAAAATTCCTATACGCAGAGTTTTTAAATGAACTTTCTGATATAATGATTTGCTCTAATATTTCATTTTACAAGCTATAAACTTTTACTTAAAACATTTCCCTTTTTTTGCAGAAATTTCACATTTTAAAATGTCTATACGAAGTCAGAGTTTTTTTAATTAATTTTGCGAAATGACGATATGTTGCAATATTCCCTCTCACAAGCTTGCAAAATTTTATTTTCAAACCATTTTTGCGGAAATTCGTAAGAAAAAAAAACTCCCTGGAAGTTAGCTGTAAGCCAAGGTACTTTCTTTTTAATTTTCTGTACCCAGAAAATCAAAAAGTTCTTTTGACACTTTACAGAAATGCATTGCTATTTATTGTTATAGAAATGCGGAATTAGGAGCAAGAATTGCGTAAATAAAAATATATAAAATGAATGTATCTTATTTTATTTTTAAAATCCTTTTTTATTCCTTCTAAAGTGGTATAGGTACTGAAAATCTTTCGAAGTAAAAAAAGTTAATCAGACTGATAGGGGTAAACTAAAAATTGGTATAAAAAGGCGTAATTAAACCTTTTCTAAAAGTATATAAATAAAGCAGCCTGTTTATCCTTTACCGCTAGTGCTCGGAGTGTAGTGAACTTTATTGTAGCAGCGTTGGTGTCCCAGTTTTAGTTATTATTGCATTTGTAATTGAGCTATTGGTAGCACGGTTAGAGTAAGGCAACTATTTTCGCTAATGTCTAGCGTGGGATCTGTACGCAGAGAAAAAGAAGAAACTGGCCAATTCTCAATCTTGTGTGAGGAAGTATACGCAGTTATTCGATTTATCACGAAATTATGTACCAACACAAAAATTAATCGTATTTTATATTTATTTTATGTGTTAATATTTTTCGATAAAATACAGAACACTATAATATTTTTAAAGCTCCGCTTATAGAGAAACATTTGCAAAGTGCAAAAAATATTATGGAACATTTTTCGAAAACGGACTATTGGCTCATTTTAGAAAATTGAAGCATGAACATGAACTGTAAATTAAAATACATTTTCAGACTGCACAGCATTCATTTACATATATTTTAATTTAACAATGCTGCTGTAATGTAATCGAGGTTATAGTACATATGGTAATTTACTCTTTCCTTAAACGATGGCAAAAAACAAAGAGAACGAAGAAGAAGTTGGGAATTCCCATACTGCATTTTCTATTCATGAGCTAGACGCCCTAGTTTCTTAAAAATCTTGTGTGACACTTTTGTTCATTTTTCATACCATGAATGTTTTAAGGTGAGCCTAAGGTTCGTGCCAAGTTTGAGTTGCCTCTAATGCATATCCGTGACGAATTCAGGTGTGTCTCACATTCCTCACATGTGACAGATACAAAACTGTATTCCCAGTACTTGGTGAGATTTACGACCTCTTCATCTGATTATTATTGCAGAGAATGCAGGCTACCAACCTGGCATAAGAAATATTTACATCATTTAATGCTGTTTACTGTAAATTGCCCTTTCTTGACTCTTAAAAGATGTTTGGTGTTGGTGATGTATATTACCAGCAGATGTATTTTTTTTTTTTTTCCTCTCCTCTCTCTGAAAGTTTGCTTCACGGGCTATCGTACATTCGATTGGTCTCATTTATTTCCTCATTCTCTACTGTATAGTTGGATGGCGTTACACGTTACACGTTACTTTTGATTACTTTTTGTTCATTAACGTTCATTCAAACGTAAAAATCAAATTTTTGCAGTTTAAGATTAATTGCTACCCAAAACCTCTTTTTTCCTTAATGAGCTAATATTTACATTTCGTATTGAGTTTTTTTATTTATTTATTTATTTTTTTTTACTAATCAGATAATTTTGTACTTTCTTCGCCCAATTTTTTTCTGTTACCTATGCTCTGTCGCTTTTGTATTACTGGTTAGTTGTAGTGTTTGTTCCGTTGACATTTCATCTTCTCTTCGGTCTCAGCCAACGGAGAATTGCTTTGGAATTGAATGGACTAAAGAAGAAATGCCGGTTACCGGGTATCTTTCAACAGAATATTAGAAAATATTATAAATAACGCACGGATTCATTGCGTACATTTGTAATACACTAGGCCTGCTTCATTTGGTGCAGGATGTTAGGTTAGATATTTCATAATAAGCTATAAAGTATGTATTCAACAATAAAACAAAATACAAATAAATAAATAAATAATAAAAATGATAAAACAAACGGAGATAAAATTTAAAATATTAAAAATACATATAAAATTCGAAAGCAATTCTATTATAAATGTCAAACCACTGAATTCAATGAATTTGTTTCCCTCCAATCCTCTCCCTGATAATTAACATTTTCAGAAGAGTCCTCTGAGCAAAATTTGTCAGCCGTTTCATGCCCTGAATTGAATGGGGCGCTAATGACTGAGATTAAAGAGAGTACATAAATAAAACAAATCAACAAAAGCCTTTTCAGACCTGAGTTGTCTCACTTTAATCAGAATTTTACCTAACTTCTGCTCTCCTTCCCTGCCTACGAGCAGAATCCAGCATGGTCATCTCCCTCTGTTGATCCCGAGTGTGGTCGATACTCTTCTCTCCATTCTTGCGTACTTTTACATTCAGTCAGAATGTGTGCCCATAATGTCTCCTCCTCAAAGGTGGAGCAAATTCTTCGCTCATGTTTGATGGTGATCTTAACTATCAGCCATGCAAATAGTCTGAGCCCCAGAGCCCCTGTCTGGTGAGTTTAGTTTTTGCTCCATTCCTCATCCAGATTTTAACCGCGATTATACTTCAGCAAAATCATCCCTCTGCACTGCGCAATTGTCTGCTGCCTATCCACATCCTTCAAGCGGCTCCTAGCCCTCCCCCATGCGCTCTTTCTACCCCCTTGTTACGCCATCCAAATGGAGTCCAGTCTTATTGTTTCTAATTCCTTTCTTAATATTTTCCCTTCCATCGCCACCTTTCTAATGGATATATAGACATTTCTTCGTAAGGATACAAACCAAATCATTCCAGCTACTCACAGTAGTTCAGGACCTATAACAGCAGAGAAGTGTAAGAACAAGAGAACGACTTATTTTGAAAATCACAGCAGTGTGCGGACTGAGCATTCAAATCTGGAAAGTCCCAAAAATGCAGACACATTACGCAGGGTTTTACAGCGGCACAAAGGCTAAAATAAAAATTAATGGCTATGGCTGGTGTTATCCGCTCTACACAGCATCGAATATTCTTTTTATTATTAAACTCATAAAAGAACCGGGAGAAAATCAGGGATTCCTTGGCAGTAGAAAGGACACGCCTTGTCTGTGCAGGTTTACGGCCGTAGGTACGTAGTGCATAGTGGTTGATATGATTAGTGTCGGAGGGCGCCCGGCGCAGCCGAATGGCGTCGTTAAATGAGGAACGGCACATGGTGCCGCCGGTGAATGTTTAACTTAAACATGAAACTTTAATAATTGTGTTGGCAGCATTTCCCTGTTCCTCGCTTTTAAAATGTGTCCGTTTACTTTATGTGCAGCCGAGAAGTTTTGAGTGTGTGTGCGTGTGTATTAGCTGAGCTACAGAGCGGAAGAGCAGGGAAGAAAGAAAGGAAAAGAAAATAAAACAGGTTTATGCTTTCGTTTGGATTTTCGTTGCTCTTTTCCCCCCTATGTCAATATTTTCCAGAGGACGTGGACGCCCCAGTAACTGTACGGTTGCTCTACACAGGGCCAGTTAAATAATTTTAATTGGAGAGAAGGGGCAGCGCTCTACGCATAAGGGACGAATCTCCCACGTTTTATGTTGCTGTCAATTCCTCGCAATAGATGGAGTGATCTCGACCGCCGGAATTATGGGACGGCAATACCTGGAGGTAGTGGACTGTTTTAATATGGGAGAACTGAGAGCAATAGGTAAAAGGTTTGCTTTGTGCTGTGCCATTTTAAAAGTCTCATACAGAGACAAGAAATGCAATTCATAAACCAAATCTGTCATTTCTACATAGTCGTGGTCGCATTCTTAGAGGTGTATGACGACAGAGTTAGTAGTTTCTTGACTTGCAAAATGGAGCAAGTCGAGATGTTGATGCAGATATTCTACTACTCACGCACTCAGAGATTGCTCCAGCTTACTGATACTCCGTCACGAGGAATCCTTACTACAAATTCAAGTGAATATTTTTATAGTGGTAGTGGTGGTGGTGTTGGTGGTAGTAATAGTAGTAGTAGTAGTAGTAGTAATAGTAATAGTAGTAGTAGTAGTAGTAGTAGTAGTATAGTATTAGTAGTAGTAACAATAGTATTAGTAATAGTAGTAGTAGCGGTAATAGAAGTAGTAACAGTGGTAATATTAATAGTAGTAGTAGTAGTAGTAGTAGTAGTAGTAGTAGTAGTAGTAGTAGTAGTAGCAGTAGTATAGTATTAGTAGTAGTAACAATAGTATTAGTAATAGTAGTAGCGGTAATAGAAGTAGTAACAGTGGTAATAGTAATAGTAGTAGTAGTAGTAGTAGTAGTAGTAGTAGTAGTAGTAGCAGTAGTATAGTATTAGTAGTAGTAATAGTAGTAGTAGCGGTAATAGAAGTAGTAACAGTGGTAATAGTAATAGTAGTAGTAATAGCTGCAGTATTAGAAGTATTAGCAGTGGTAGTAGTACAAATAGCAATAGTAATAGCAGTAGTAGTAATGGTAATAATATAGCAATATTTGTAGAGTAATAGTAATAATCATAATAGTAGTAGTAATATTAGCAACATGAGTAATATTAGTATTAATGCTAGTAATAGTAGTAGTAATATTACTAATAGTAGTATTGATACTATTAATAGTAATATTAATAGTGGTAGTGGTGGTAATAATAGTAATAGTAGTAATAATATTAGTAATTTAATAATAGTAGTATTAATACTAGTAATAGTAGTAATGGTAGTAGTGTAATAGTACAATATTGTGGTAGTTTTTTTTTTGATTGATTTATTTATGGACGCTCTTTAACAGCTCAGGTCATCAGCGTCCCATTCAACTCAGGGCGTGAAACGGCCGACAAATTTTTGCTCAGAGGCTTCTCGTTCATGCTTGAGGTTCTTTTTCGTGCCGTAAATGTACGACACGGGACCCACGGCTTTACTTCCCTTCCGAAAAAATCCATCGATCCTGGCCGGGTTCGAACCCGCGATCTTAGGTTTAGTAGGCAAGTATGGTAACATATTGTAGTAGTAATAGTAATAGTAGTAGTAATATGAAAAGTAATATTAGTAACTTTAGTAATAGTAGTATTAATATTTGTAATAGTAGTAGTAATAATAGTAATGGTAGTACTGTAATAGTAGTAATAGTAATAGTAATATTAGTAGTAGTACAGGGTTATTCTAAATGATGGTCGGGGGTTCGTGAATTTATTTTGGAAAACGTGGAAAGCATACCATTTTTATTGTTGCAGTAACGGTTAGACAAACTGCCAAAGTTTTGTTTTGCATCAACTGTAGTGACATCAGCTACCACCAGATGGCAGTAACAGGAGTGTTTAACAAAATGGCGGTTAGCGATAAGGAGAAAGTTTTTTGTACTCTTGAATATTATCAACACGATCCGTTACCATAGACCAATGTCATTTTAGGACAAAATACGGTCCGCTTCATCACCTCGGGTGGGTTCCTTCAAAATCTTTATCACGTTCGTCCAATTCTATTATAATTTTCAATTAACCTTCACATTATCGAGCTACTACGAGAGTTATCTTAAGTTTTTGCAAAAACAAGGAAAAAAAAAATTTTTTTTTGAACAAACTGTTTTATTGCTTTGATAAATAACCGGCTTTACGATTTATACACTTTTTATTCGTTCAAACCAATTCTCAAAGCATTTTTTCCACTCTGGAGTTGGTATCTCAAAAACATGATTTTTAAAGGCTTCAACAGCCTCTTGAGGTGATGAAAATCGCCGTCCACACATTTTTGTTTGACATTCGGGAACAAAAAGAAGTCGTTAGGCGATACATCATCTGAATACGGGCATGTTTTTCTCCTTCAAATTATCAATTGTTTGATGTGCTGTGAGAGAGCTGGCATTCTCATGCTGAAGAATGATGTGACGTTTTCGGGTATTTTTCCTGATTTCACCTATGACTTCTGACAAAAAGAAATGTTGCATACCAATCGGCATTAACTGTTCTTTGATCATCTAAAGAAATGGTTGCGACATGTCGAGTACAACCGAAGAAACAAACGATCATTTTCATGGAAGTGCTTAGCGAACGAACAATTTTTGTGGGATTCGGTTCATCTCGGAACACCCAAGTAATGCTTAGTTTGCGGTTCATACTAATATATCAAAGTTTCGTCACCTGTTACGGTGTTGTATGCGGATTTTGCAGTTCCTTGGTGGCATTTTTGAGCATTTTGTTATATCAATTAACACGAGCGTTTTTTTAGCATTCGGTCAAATTATGTGGAATGTATCGGAAACGGGTCTTTTTCATGCAAAATCGAATGTACTGCATTCTTCGATATGCTTAAGGAAGCCTGTATCTCTCTGTAAGTCACATGTCGACTCAATCATGTTGCGCACAGCATCGATGTTTTTTTTTTTTTTTTTTTTTTGGAATGACAATCAATTTTGATCGATTTTCATGAAATTCATCACTGAGACGCACGACCATGACGAAATTCTGCAAACCAATTGTAAACAGTCTTTTCTGATGACGCTTCATTTCCGAAAGTTAAACGAAGCTGTTGAGTTATGTCTTTACTGAAATCTTAAAAATAAATAATCCATCGAAAACCTTCATGTGAAATTTCCATTTTTTTCGCAAAATTACTTTGTTTAAACACTCACTGTAAACAAACTACTCCGTCAATTTCCAAGCTGCAACTGTTTTCACAATAACAAATGTCAATTGTTGTGAAAATAGTAATGGCATATCTTAATAGCGCCACCTAGTGGTCGTTTGTAAAAGCTGAATAGATAACCCCCGTAAAAGTTTCAATAAAATAAGAGTAACTTGTAATACATTAGCGATAGCTATAGACATATGAACAAATACTAATGGAATCGATATTTCTAGTGCTCGTTATTTCTAACTTTCCAAATTAAAAAAATAATAATGAATTCAAAATAAGATAACATTACGTTATGGTAGTATAAAAATAGTAGGTAATGTACTTGTACTCATTGGGATCCTCAATAAACCTCGGGTTGCAAATAATCACATTCGAATGCGCAATACATGCCTTTTAACACTTGTATTACAATATACTATTACACTACTTGCATAATCACATTTCATGACTAGTATTAGACATTTTAAGAAAAAAGGGTCATTTTTAAACATTTTTGGTTTGTGTATTATGAAAATATATTCAAAATGACATTGCATACTTTAATGTATAATTTTATTAACCATTTAAATTTTAAAAGGTGCATGTAGTAAAAATTCATTATTGTCATTTTAAAACCATGAACATATAACTTTAAAACCAATACATTTTTATTTAAAAAGTACGTTATATTAGTTTAAGAGTGATAAAATCAATCTTAAAAAAATACATTATCTACTGTCCACAATTTATAAGAGAAGGCATACCAAAGTCACCGTTTTAGCATCGATTAATGTAAGAATCGAGTAATGTTACAGGCTTAGAGTATGTTTGCCCTTTGAACAAAAGAGCGAACAGATTTAGGTAAAAGATTTTTGCAGTCATTCACTAAGCGAAAGTCCCTAATCTTGTGATATTCGTTACCTGAAACCATTCTCATAACTTAAATCTCTTCATAGGGTCATGAAACCGAAACACGTAGAACTTGTAACAGGAGATGCATTAGTGCCCATAAGGAATCGCAAGAATTAGGTTTTCGCTTAAGAGCACAGTTTACAGGTAACGGCGTACATTCCCGCTTCGCTCCCTGACCAGTGAATTCCTGGCATTCTTGGCGTCTCTGGGAGCACCGCATTTACATTCACCCTTGCTCGGTTGCTGGAAAACGTACCGAGTATAATTTTTATGTTCCCCGCATCCTCCGCGGCACCCGCGGTTGGCCTTCCGCTCTGTAAACAGACTCTCCACATGCGAGGCGCTTGCTACGTAACTAATTCAGCCAATAATTTACCTAGCTACTATTTGAAACTCCATGTTATTCAGGGTGCTGATGGTCAGGTGGTTAGCACGCTTGCAGGGTTGTGCGTTCATTTTCGGGAGTGATTGTTGAAATATTTCGCGCGAGATAACATTGATAGCTTCGATTTGGAAGCATGCTGGAAATCCTCCGGGAACTTTGAATCAGGTGGATACTATATACAGTAAAAAACAGACACTTTTTATTAATGTTAGGTTAGGTTAGGCTTATTTCATTTAACACCATTGGTCATTAGCGTCCCATTCAATTCAGAGCGTGAGACGGCCAATAAATTTGCTCAGAGGTCTTTTCTTTCAGGCTTGAGGTTTTTTACGTGCAGTAAATCTACAGCACAGTACACAGGATTTTACTTCCCTTCCATAGAAAGCCATACATTGGTTTTTTACGTACGAAAAATCCATCGCCCTGAATCCGGACCTTGGATCTAGGAGGTTGCCACTAGACCACCAGGACCGACTCTGTAAGATGTTGATATTATCATGAATGTAATTAATTTTATATAATAATCAGTATCCATGAGCGTATGACATTGAATGTCAGTAAACGAATAAATGCAGTTACACAAATCTTTAGCGCTGTCAGCGCCGTCACATTTCAGTATAATTATGCGGTGAGGAAGGGAATTAAGTGTCATAATTTTATGGGTTGATTCTACATATAAATGAAAAAAAATGTTCTAATGTCATTATAGCCGTTTACGTGGCCGAACAAACAAAACTTTTTTTTGCATATTCATGGAATATATATGGAACAGATAATGTCCTTTGCTATTTTTTTCATAACTCGAAGCGTTTTGTCGTAAATTGCCTGAAAAGTTTTATGTGAATCATTTGGACTCGCTAAATTACAGTTGGAAACACTGAGCATAGTATCTTTGTCATTGTGTTTATGTTAACAAAAATTAAAACCAGTTAACAACGCTAGTTACATATGAACTTATTTTCGTTGTTATGTTAAACAAAAAGCACACACTGAGTATTTGCGGTTGTTGGTTGGTATTACTCACGTTCTATTCCGGAACATCGTTGCCTACCATGGGGGAGATTTTGGTTACGATGCAAAAAAAATCAATTATGCTTATTTTCCTACATAGGACAGGTAAGTCCATCGACAGTGAACTAAAGCATTACTTGGACATGAAACGGCCGAGAATTTTATCCCGGGACCTTTTTTTTTTTCTGATGTGAAGTTCGTAAATCCACGAATCTAGGAGATATTTACTTTCTATCTTTCGACCCGGGCTGGGTTTAAACCCTGGAACTTTATGCCCAGAGGAGAGCGCGCTGCTCTTAGGCCCCGAGGCCGACTATCTATAATGAGAACGTTCTAAATGTGTAAGTCAACTTTCCAGAGCTGTGTTACCACATATTTCGAGTAAAAACTGTTTATAATCTGTAGAAATAAAGATAAAGACATTAAGGCTTCTTTGTTTTCCTTGGTAAGATTTGTTCGTGATTTATTTATGCCACTGAGTTACTTATTACTCTGTATATTAATGTGTGCAGCTTGAAATTGAGACTACAGTTGCCAATCATATTCTTCGCTATTCTGGCATCTTGAAGATACCATAACTTTTTATTTTCCATAATGCTCAGTGTGTGTAGTGGCTGTCCTCTTCTAGTAATCATTTTAATAGGTGTGTACAAACCTCAAATAGAGCTAAATTGCGTTTGTCGACAAAGCAGAGACGTATAAAAAGCTTTTGACCTTACATTACATATAAATAAAATAAATAAGTGGCAATATGTCAAGATTCGAACCTAGAGTTGTCAATTAAGATTCCCGGCCTCAAAAGTCATCCATTGCAAGATCCTAAAGCCACAAAGTAAGTCGATATTTTGTACAATTGCACATCTTATGGTTTTTAAATATCTGAAATTTAAATTCTTGAATCTAACGTAATTTTTTATTTAGTTCAGTTATTTTTGGCTTAAGTCCGCAGCTGAGCGCAGCGCATGTGACCAAGGTCATGCCAATTGTGTCACGATAAAGACAGTAAAGACTTACGTAATAAAAAGAATACCGAGGATCAAAGTTGTGCGAATAGAAATGCCAGGGGAATTTATCAATGGCGCCGGAAACCTTGGCCCCTTATAGAGCATTTCAAAATAATGTCTGGTGCATTAAGTTAATTGATTTAAAAATTAAACTGAACCATCTACTCAGTGTCTCATAAGCCATACACTCACTGAGGATCTGCCGTATGATGTCACAGGTTGAGACGTGAGGTGGGTAGTGAGTATGTACCGTTCGTTAAATTCCCGTCGACCACAGTGGCATCGACTAATGAACTGTTGGTTCTGACGTCGTGTCTGAATAGCATAATGTGGAAGAGCTCTATCGTGTTGAAACCAATTGCATATTCTGTCAGGGTTCTTAGAAATGCCTCAGTTTCCAGCATCTTTAGTTGTGTTTCTCCATTGGCAGTTGTATCAAAAAATAACTGGTCAATCAATCATCTTTCCCACACCTTATCAGTATCGAAGTTCACGCCCCTGTTCATTTCTGTCATGAAATCAAGTTTGAAGGTAATCGTGACGATTAATTTCGCCGACACATAAACGTTTGCATCGTCATATAACAAACAGTATGAAAGTGGCGAGTGATTGAACCCACTCAAAAAGCTGCAAACCCAGGTTCGGATCATCTTCAATTACTTTCTGCTTCATATGCAATTTAAAGGAGCGCCACTCTTCCAACTTGAGGTTCTGACGGTTCGGCGCAGAGAATTTTCGGACTCACAGCAAAGCATGTAAAATTATCACAACAGTTTGCATGGGTTGTAAGAGTCCTTGGTGATCCTGGGCGTGTTTGTTTTTCACACTTCCCGTCTTGTTGATTTGGGATTCATGGTGGATGTCGTCGCTTGAACTCTGTTGCTCTTATTACGCAGCATCAGGATAAGTTCAATGTGCTCATCAACAGTTTTATTCATTTGTAGTATCAATCTGACTTATGGGTCATCCTGTAGGCTCTCTCCAAAACTGCTATATCACAAGGACAAACTTATAGAAAATAATAATAAAAAGTTGATAGTGTGGTTTCATTAGTTGAGGTTTTACTACTTAGGCAATGTGGTTCTTTCTCTTTCGAAGAAAGAAGAAGAGAGAAAAGCTTATTTTTTAATTATTCTCGATCACATATGGGAATATAAGCGTATCACTAGTATCAAATAATATATAAGGATCAGAGTATTACGTTTGCTTTAATTTCAAAATAAGCGTATATTTAAAATGTTATAGAATTCCAAGAATAGGAAATTTATAGTGGAACCTTAAACATGTTTAGTTAAAAGAAAGAAATGTGATAAACATTAACTCTGGGCACAGAAAGTCGAAGATCCGCGGCTGAGGTAGAGAAATGGGGCCTGGCGGCCTTACACGGAGGCAAGTACGGTAATGTGAGGTTAGGGGTGCTCTGTCACCGGATCGAACCGCTGGGTTATTTCTGGATCCTGCTTGCAATTTGTTCTACACTGGAAACAAAGGAAACTCATCTTCTTTCCCCGGCCGGACATCTGCGTCCTGAGTTCACTACTAAATCCAAACCGTTCACTTGTGCACTGCCAGCAAAAGGCATAATAAAATGTTCAAAATTTACGGGTTTATGAACTTTACAAAATAAAGGAAATTGCTTGTAAAAGAATAAGAAAGTATATAGGTATATTGTTGTGTATCATTCCCTGCTGATTAATGCTATTGCAAGCTATTGACATAGAATTATGTATACAGGGCTTTCATTTTAAATCTTCTCAGTCTGAGTAACCAAACACAAATTTAATTTATACACAGTGGTTTAAACAACTCAGATGTTGAGAGAGTTTAAAACTGTTGTTGATTAACTGTTAGGTTTCACTCTCTTACTGCCAGCCAATTTTCAAATAGCACCCCTACATTTTGGTACTTCAATTTTAAAGATGAATTATCGTCGTATCTTTGGCTATCTTATCGTTGCCTATAACCTGACTTTTTTTTTTTAATTTGGACAGAATAAGTTTATAAAAACTGTATAGGTAATAAATTGTTTACCCTACAAGAAGCTATTAGAGTTCTGACTTGACTGTGCTACCGTAATAAGAATAATCGTAAATTATCTCCCAATTTAGAAACTATAAGTAACAATTGTTGTATTCTGTCTAAATAAACAGAAATTAAATAACGGCTCGTAGTTGATTAAATTGTTGATTTCACTCCCTTTCCCTTAGCCACCTTCACTTTGAAATTTTAAATGGCACCCTTAACTTTTGATACTTAAATTGTAAAGATCATCCAGCTGACTGGCAATCTGGGATGTTATTGAATTAATTTTTATTCGTAAGAATGCATGTGTTTCGTTTCGCCGATCACTAGCAGATCCTGCTGGCTGTGTACCGCTCAGGCGAAATGTTTCAATTAGTTATTACTAGAGCCAGGACTAGTATTTTGTTTCGCTAGTCGAAAGCTGCTTTTCAATATTATGGTTATAATAGAAGTGCATTTAAGAAATTCCCTTTATTCCTATTTTAAAGCCATAAAACGCCCTTAACAATAATTATAAATCACAAAATATTTCTCTGAAACCGAAGTAGATTGTCCACTTTGTATATCTCGATAATCGGGAAAGGGAGAATTCTTTCGTTGTGAATAATTCTTACCTGAGATGGACTCTTCTCAATGTTTGTAGTTATGTTTGCTTGTATGTAAGATTATATAATATAAGATCATATATTTTCTTAGATCTCTTTAAAACAGCGCAGAAAAGCAATAAGTAGTAGCGATAAAAATAAAACTCGAATTGATCGATAAGTTTGAGAAGAGAGAATCGCGTGCAAAAATTGGTTGCAGATTACGTTATTGGAGTGCAAACTGACACTGTTATATAAATAGCTTTTCAGGGAGGGTGAACAGACCGAAGGCGTGAGTGAAGGAGATAGTGGATGTGGAGAGAAAGGGGGAAAAATATTATCTTGAAGTCAAAAGGGAATATAATGATAACATGAACCACACTGGTGTGCAATAATGTGCCATTATTTACTAAAGAAAACGTGTCATAATGAGAGAAGCAGCTAATAATGGGGAAAAAAGAACAGGCGCTTTTTATTTGAATACATGGAAAATCGGGCCAGTTTCACAAAATATCAAACGATTTTCTGTCTGCAACTATTGGAAAGTTTTAATAAAGTGGCCATGTTTACTTTTTGACGAAATTTAGTCTTCTAGAATGTCCACTTTGAATTTTGTCTTACAATAAAAAACAAGATATTTTGTATATTCATACTACTCTCACGAGTGTGCAGACATCTTTGCAAGTTGGTCAGCTCGCTAATTTCCTATTGTCTTCACATGATCGCGAACCTAATCTGAACAATTATGATTCTCATACAAATGTATTGAGTTTATATTTATCAGGAATTGCCATCTGAAGGAAAGACATCCATTTTTACCCGATTTCGGTGATGGCTTTCCAACAATGACAAAATCAGGTTGGATTAATGAGGATGCGTTTCTCACGTGGTTAAAACATTTTCTTGCTCACCGGGTTCGTGGATCATACTGTGGGTCATCCTTAACACAAAACTAACTAGCGCATGATATACTTATCAAGAAACACAGCCCACCGCATGCAACCATTGGATAGTTCAATCTTTAAGCCGCTATAATCGTATTGTGACCATTAATATATGAAATTCCTGCAGAAAACAGGATATAAGAAAATTAGTAACTTCATATTTGGGCAATTATTCAAGTCTGCATGGATGAAAGCTGCAGCACGATGGCTGAACATGAGTTATTGCTAGCTGGTGCCTCCTCAGATCTGAAAAATTCAACACGTGAAATCTGACTGGAATCTTTATCAATTCTCGCCAGTCCAGGTCTGGAAAACAGCGGATTCACCAAATTCTTTAGTTTTGTCCCACGTCTTATTGCCTTCTCCAACCAAGTCCACACAATATGTTCAGGCAAGAACAACATGTATGAAATAAGCCAAAAATAGATTGGAGAGAAAATGTATACTGTTCTCTCAAAGAAAGTGTTCACGATACATGGCGTAAAGTGGCAAATATAGAGACAATTACTATCTCAAGGCAAGAACAAAGATCATACATCATGTGCACTTTGAAGGATCAGATACAGCGATTCGATATCATATAAATTTGGTGACTGGATTCGATGTCAGTTTAGGAGAAGAAATTTGTACCACGAGAAGTGTTTTTGTTCAGTGGGGAAAAAGGAGTTTTTGTGGAAAAACTGACTCTGTTTGCCCAGCACTTTGACTCAGTTCATCGTATATGAAGTAGACATACTGCTATTTTTAATACAGTTTATTAAATTTGAAATATATCAATAATTTCTGAATGATGTTACTTAGAAGAAAATTGCTTATGAATATAGCTATGTGATAATTAGAGTTTATATATAAGCTTGGTTGTACTTATAATATATAGTAAAGCAGTGTAAAATTATTCTTGTTGCCGATTTTTCGTTCACCTTCTATCCATCCATCCATCCATCCATCCATGCATCCATCCATCCATCCATCCATCCATCCATCCATCCATCCATCCATCTATCTATCTAACCATCCATCCATCCATCCATCCATCCATCTTTTTTTCTCTCTCTTTTTTTAAGGTCTGCCATGAGACTAATAAAATCGTTTAAAATGTATTTGCATTTTGAGGAATTTATTAAATTTCTGCTTCGTTTTTATTAACTGTATTTTTCATTACTCAACTGTAGCATTTATTTTCAAACCCATGTTTAAACTAGCTCAAACTCTAGCCAAGCATGAATCTGTCCCTGGTAGGCAGAGTCCACAAAAAAAAAAAAAAAAGGACACATTTCCTGCCTTGGAGCTCAAGTAGCTTGAAATGGGAACACAAATTAAGGCGGTAACGCCGTTAAGGAAGTGGACACGAACTGTGACATTCGGACAATTAAGGGTCCTGTGCGTGTTGGCAAGAGGTCGATAGGGGGCCGGCAATCGATTTCTTCCTCCATTAAGCTTTTATAATGGTCACTTTACTGGACGAACGCACTTCTTTTACAATCTCATTGTTGATAGGCATCGAAGGGATCTAGGTGAAGAACTAGCTGTTGCGCTTCTTTGCAAGGACGCTAAGTAACGTAAGAAATCAATACGACGTTAAAATCATTTGCGCGGTCAAAATTATAAGGATCGTTTGTCGCTGGAGAGTATAAGTGTAAATGTAATTCACAAAAATCATTTCCAAAATGTCTAAAGGTTGCAACTCACATTTCAAATGTGTTAATATTTGTCGTTCTTTTCTTTTTTCATCTTACGTTTTCAAGTAAAGATATGCAGTTTCAACATTGGAAAACAAAAATGATTTCTTGCTAAAGTTACACTAAGTATAGCGGTCATTGTACACCCTTTGAATCATTCCAAGGTTGTGTTCGATCGGATAACTTCGGGGACCCTCGTAAACGCCGTATTTAAAACGCGCATGCAGCGACTGCACACTGCAATGCACGCTTTTGCCTGTAAACTGACCACAATCCAAGCATCTAGAAAGAGAAAATTAGGGTATAGTAGCAGTGCCTAAGCGGCTCACAAGGCATTGCTCTTTTGCGTAAGTTCCTGGCTTCAAATTCCACACATTTTTTAAAAAATTTTTTATAATAGGTTTTATAAGTACATATGTGGATAATCATGTTACCTTAATATCATTATATTTTAACTTATTATTTGAGTTTTATGCCATTATCTATACACATACATAAACGTAATTACCAACTAAGTAACGTATTCTTTATAAATAAATACATGAACATAAACCTTCAATTTTTCTAAAGAGTTTAGAAGAATTTTGCATTCAAGGATGACTAATTTTGTCACCAGGCATACATAGATGCTATCCAAAGAATCCAAAATCATTTTTTGAAACTCCTACGGTTTTTTCCAAAGTAATGGACATGAACAGGGTTCTTCAACCAGCCTTATAAGTAATTTAATATGAGAAATATCTGCTCTCCGGTTCAGTTACGTTTAGAAATGACGTTGCGCTTTCTGCTCCTTGGATTAGTAATCTTTCTCGTGCAGAGTGTGCAAGATTTTGGTTCGGTTGCATAACGCTCTAGATATCTGCATATAGCTGACTGTACCATACATTTTATCGGATAGACATATCCGTTTCCCAACGAGAATTTCAATAACTGTCTCTTTGATAATGAAGTTTAAAACGGCCCAACAGATGGTTACTTGCGTTTTTATCCTGTAGTTTCTGTAGCTGTCGCCATTAGCATCCTATTATATTGCATATTGCTGTGAAACAATAGAACATCATACACAGAATGTAAGGGGCATACTTCACGAAAGTATGGTCTAATACATTTTTTTGTTCCACGAAAGAGTTAGGAGTTTAAGAGTAAAAGTTACAGTTATGTCGTATAATAGCAAAATGCAGGAACAGCTGTTTGCCACTTTTAATTAGGTTATGTCCACAGCTTATCTTTAGTAATAAACTTCTATATTTTAATGTACAACGCGAACTATTATTATTATTATTATTATTATTATTATTATTATTATTATTATTATTATTCCACATTTCTATATTTCTTCTCAGAAATAAAGTCCATTTAAATATTTTATTCTCTATTTATAAATTTTCAGGGTAATATTGCACTTTGAAATAATGTTGTATGCATATTTTCATGCTAAGGCATCCTTGGGTTATCGCTGCATATGGCCATCAATTTCAGTCAAGAAATGACAGAAGAATCGAGAGCTTCGCTATTACGGTCGAGCAAATTTTATTTTATTAATTCATTTGATTTTTATTTTTATATTTTGAAATTCCCGTTTTCGTTAAAAGCAAAAATTATAAAAGGGTGTCATAAAGTTTGTTTTAAAGCAGAACGAAGCAAGGAAAGATTATTTACGTGGAATTTACCGAGAAGCTTAAAAATGAAAAAGTAAAATGCTGGAATGAAATAGGCATTTGAAATAAAAGGCTATCGTCAGTCATAAGCCATCCTTATGGACACTATGGACACGAGTGGCTGAGGCCATTCGACACAAGCTCATGAGGAAAGGTCTGGAGTTCGATTTCTGCCAGAACGTCCTCCCTGACTAAGGGTTTTTCCAGTAAACGTGATAAGAAATTTATCTGCACATGTAAAATGTCCCCTTCGTCATCTTACACTCCAACATATCAAGAGATATCTGTAGATTTTTCGTCTGATAAGTTATCGAAAGATATCTGTTTAATATTCTCTAACTAAGGTTTCAAATGCATTTATCCAACAGGTAAAGGTATGGAAAGTTATCTTATGCTTCGGAAACGTTTATCTATCTGATAGCCAACGAACAGATGGGGTTTCAGAAATCGAACTAAGGTAAATATATAAGTATTAATAAAAATATTATTGCACAAGTTGGTACATTTGCCCACCTGGGTATTAATTTATCAAGTAATCAAAATAAGAATTTTGAAATGAAGCTTAATAAATACCAAAAGATTCTGGGTACAACAAAGGAGATTTTAATAAAAAAAAGTTTGACAATAGACAGTCCTCAAGTTCTACAAAGTAATGTCTAGGCATCGGGATTCTTAAGCACATAACATCGAGTTAGGTACAATCAAACAACAAAAACAAATCACAAATACAGATCTATGCACGAAGGTAAACAAGAATTGATGAGTGTCAGGCGTAATGGGAGAAGGTGGTTTGTAGATCGCAGTCTGTTATACCCCTCTTATCTGTTGTGTACAGTCCAGTATCAACACAACTTCATTTCGCTTTATTCTGGTTTTAGTTCTTAGAAATTCCAGCGTCTTATAATTATACTTTCAATGTTATTATGTAGCTCAGAAACTGGGAGATGACAAGGCATGATAATAGGTGGATTGAGGATGCAGAGGTGAACTTATTGAGAACATTAGCAGGGGTATCATTAGTCCATCTAATAAATTAGAGCTGTTTTGAGAACGCCATGTCTTGTGAATATCACAAATTGATATGTTCCTTTTGGATTCTAATGCATACATTGGATCAGCATGAGATATGAAGGTAAATGCTTTTTCATCAGATTAACGTTGTTAAATTTTCAGACGTTATCTTACTGCGAAACATTTATTGATAATGCATACTGTAGCGCTGGTTTTACTACCCTATCTTAACTCTCTTAAAAAGTATATTGTTTTCTAATTGTACTGGCATTTAATAAAGATAATACTTGGTTCTTCATATTCCGTTTAGTAATAACAATAGGAATTACGTATCAGGCAAGACCGACCGTATTCAATTGTCACGCGCACCTTACATGCGCAAAGGAGGCGGGCACCCGTAGTAAATATATTAGTAATTTTTTGTAACCCTTTTTACTTGCGCATCTGAAAAAGGACACGCTATACGAAGATTAGCTTGCACTTTTATGTGTTTTTCGTGTCTAAGTTATTTAATATTTATCGGAGCAGTATTGCTTTAGGAACATGTTGCAGAGAAAAAATATATTATATACACGCAATGTCACACAATATATAGGTGAAGCACAGATATTAATAAACTAGTTAAATATGCTGTAACTGTAATTCTGATTCCGGAAGTATAGCTTACACTTTTTCTGCTGGAAGGCAAGACGAGGATGAATTGCTAAGCAGCTTACTATCTCCGTATAATCTACGGGATTAGCGTTAGTTAGGAATGAAGTGACAGAATCTACTCTCACATGCTAAGTTTATTAAAAGAATATATAGCTCCAAGCTCTATCTAAACCCAGATTTCGCCCAAGCTATAACATATACTACAAATCACTGTCATAGATCTTGAATATGATTAGCAGAACTTAGGATTTTACATATTAAGTATATTTTTCATAATTATACATAGTACATGTGTTTAATATGTTTTTACACATTTATATTTACATGTAACTAAAATATTATTTTGATACAAATATGCCGTGTTTTTAAAATATGTTTCGTGCTTTTGTGTAATCTATACAGCACTACAAAATATTATGCTTAAAATTAATGTTAGCTTTGCATCTACATTATCCTCTCAGTTTTTGCTAAACCAAAGGGTTAGAAGTAATTTAAAACGTTTGTTAATTGAATAATATGATAAGATGTATTTCTTCTCCTTCTTCTTTCTCTCTTGCCTTCTAAACTCAAAATCGCGGGTTCGATCCCGGCCAGGGCCGACAGACTTTTTGGCATTATAACAACCTTAACACACCATAACACTGAAAAATGCGGTCTCCAAAGACTTCGCGTCAACTGATTAGCCATCACATGAAGAGGCGGGAAAATGGACGAGGAACAGAACCGGTTAGAAACAGGGAAGGCAAATCTCCGTTAAATCGGCCACGCCTCCAAACGAAGGCTCTGTATACTATAGTGCTGAAAAATCAGCGAAACTATAAGTTCTCCCTCCCTTTTCGTATAATACATTTTTCCCTTTAATGGAGTCTGTATTGTAACACCTTGTTAATAATCCATAATATTTATGTAAAGGGAGAATTAATTTCTATATAGGTAACGGGTATGTGTGTCACAAGAGTAATTACGTGAAAATCAACTGGGAATGTGCAAATGAGAAACAAGAGAGTGCCATTATTGTTGGGCTTAATGTCGATGTAAGAATGTTTAAGGACTGCAAATAATTGACCCATTCACATCCACCCAATCGTGAGGAGGCAGAAGCAGAACAAGAATCACATAATCTAAAACGTTTAGTGTGTGAATAGCCAAACTGAAACCCTACGCCTTTTAAAGGGTGTCTTCTGGAATAATGAGCCAGAAGAGACAGAAACCAGTCCAGCTCCCCAGCCTATGTTCGTATAAATACTTCACGACTCAGAGTAAGAAATTTCTATGGCAAGTACGACTCTTACACGAAGGAAGAAAACAAGGAAAACCTAGTAATAACATGTACAGCTGCTGATACTTGATTAATGGATTGCTGTTTACTATTATGAGGTTAGTGTTTTACAAACCACAAACATGTTAAAATAATTAAATCGTGCAATTTATTGATTCATGTAACATTTTCCAGCCCTGCGATGCGGCACTTTGAAAGATCAATTTCTTTCTGTCCTACCCTGGACATCAGTTCCTATTGATTTGTAGAAGAATACAAGAAGAATGTTTACAGGAACAGTATAACAATCCCGAAAATCGTCAACTGAAGATAGACCCACCTGATGCCTTTCAGTTAAGTAAACCTGGAAATATGATGCGCAGTCCTAAGGATGTAATCTTTGAAGGAACATCCCTCTAGGGATCTCAGATATTTTACTACAAGCGTTGCAGTCAGCTTTTTGTCATCTCTGCTTCTAGGACCAATTCTAAGATCCAAACATCGTTCATTGGGGGTTCTATAATTTTATAAAGCTGTAATAGCACATTTTTTCTGTTTTTTAAAAGTTATCAGCCTTTGGTTTAAAATCCGATCAGAATTATGCAATACCTTAGTGTATGTGATTATAAATATGAACTTTTTATTTTTATTCTGTTTAACACAAACTTTAATATAATTTGCTATTTCGGAAAACAAATTATATATTTTCTTCCATTTTTAAAAGTATATTTCTCCGTTGTTTTATTGAATTGTTATGTGGCCATTGAAATGTTCCTCTTTTGATTTTGCTGAATATGAGTTATTCATCGGTAAATAAGAAAACAAAAGCGAGGAAATAGAGAAAAAGGAAGAAAACGGGTGAAAGAAAAAAGGAAAAAGGAAGGGAGGAAGAAAGCAAAAGAGCAAAATAGCGAGGGAGAGAGAGAGAGAGAGAGAGAGAGAGAAGGGAAGGAAAGAAAAGAAAGAAGTAGAAAAGAACAAAGAAAAAGGACAGAGGTATACTAACTGCATAAGCGGAGGAGTATGATAGAGAATGAATTAAGTTGATATTTCTTAAATTCGATATCACGTTCCGGACAGCATTTCAGGATAATGCAGAACAGGACACAATCAAATGCTTGTGAGTTTCTTCATAATACTAAACATTTTTATGATACAAAATAATAATGTGTATCATATTTAAATAACAAGCTTCCCATTGGATTATATATCTTAACACTGTAATAACCCAAAAGAACTAAAAGAATAATTCCATGTTATGTCTCTCAATCTTAATTTCTCTTTCTTACAGTAAATCATTTGCGCCAAATTTGTGAAGATTTTTTTTTCCGAGAAAATAGGAAGACAAATGTCAGATACTTTAGGTATCTGGTTTATACTAAAAATATCGATAATGCAGTTGCGGTAACAAAGCAAATACGGGCGATTCATTTTTCATATTTTAAAAATAGGAACAACTGCCAAAGTAGCAAATCAGATAAAACTCAAATTGGTTTCACTCCCAGAGAAATTCATTTAGCACGCGATTAACCGACATCGTAGTTAATGTGGAGGGTCTAAAAAAGGGTGAAAATCGCCTTGTTGAAGAGGCTAAACCCTCGGAATTGCAGCCACTAGGTTAGTTCCATATTTAATTATAGGATATACATCTTAAGAAGAACTTATATTTTAGTAGCGATCCTAGAGCTGGCCGTGGGAATTTTGGGCAATAAAAATGAAAATCTACGGCGGCAATTGAGATGAAAATACGTTCATAAATTCATATCGACTAATAAAATGGAAGTGACAGTAAGTGGCGCGAGGGAGCAGAATAAGGCCGTTACTTGGTTGCAAATGGTTTATGTGTAGCTTCTCTTTAGATGCGCGAAGTACCACTTCGCATAAAGGGATTACTACATAAATTATATTAATTGCTTTTCTCACACAGTAGTTTTCATTTTTTATATCTTGTTCAAGCTCATTCAACAACATGCTCTTCAAGAACGGGCTAAGGTTCGATCTTGCATCCTTTTGTTATCCAGGGATATCTTTCAATTTGGGACAGCTAGGCAATAATAATACATAACTTCATATACAATACCATTATCTGCGAAACCAAACAGCGGTCGGTAATGGTATATCGTAAAATGGGGCGGTGTGCATTCCATCTGTCCCAACACTGCAGGGTAGGTAATTTATTTTCCGTGTAGGAGCTATTGCTTTTCCACTTCAATTTTGTTCTAAACACGACTAATTCGCGCGGTCTTACGATCGCTGGTGATAGCAGCTCTTCGGATGTTATTTACATGCCAGCGTAATCAACGATTTCCCATTCCCATCTGCTTTCGTCAAGAGAGTACACCTTCTGAACAATACCAGCATGGTGTTTGCAGTACTAACAGCCAACATTGCTACCGACTTTGAGATTATTACAAATTCAAAATGTATAACAAAGTAAGGTAGAATAATTATTACGCACTTTTTTTCGTGGTTCCAGAAGGTTCATGATTAACATTATATTCCTTTAATATCTATATTTACTAAGCTGCTAATTCAAATTGAAATTTATTGAAAATATACCAATAGACTGCATTAAACTATACATACTTTTATAATTCATTACAAAATGAGATATAAAAACGTACAAAAATAATAATAATCCTACTTATTACATATTTTTTCTAGAGTTGCTTGTTTACATTCTGATCCCAATACACACAATTAGGTTATTAGTGTATTGGTGACCATCATTTTGCTTGCTGTGTTATCCTATCCTTGCTTATATTTCATTTCTGCATAATTCTCTTACAGAAACTTTTACAATTTATACAACTATTCTTGGAGTGTTTGTTATTTTAGGGTCAATAAATTTAATATACTAAAGCTAGTATATGTTCCTATATTTTAATTAAAAGTCGAAGGTAATGTCGAAGAACAAAAATAAAGCACAAATGCCACGTAATTTCGCTGACAAAATATAAAATTTTATTTATGATAATGCCTCATCTCTTAAAAGATTTTACCCAAGTTGTTTGCTGATTACATTCCTTTTCACAAAATAAAAACAATTGCAGCTTGTACACTTTAAAACTTCAATTCGGTAAGCATTGTAATGGATTGTGGGGGATTTATTAAACAATTAAACTTTTCCACCTGCAGAATGGCACTTGCTCAAGAATTACATTTTATATAATTGAAATTAAGATGATTCTTAAGTTATTAACTTCATGCTTCATATATGAGGTTTTATCAAAACGTTTTTAAGATTAGGTCTATATGTGGAAGGGGTGGGGGCGGAACATGGGGTTGCGCCCGTAGCGATCTTGATCTGTGAGGTTAATCATTAATTATGCGGAAATGACTTATTCTGTGACATCCGTAGTTTTGCTGCACAAGTTTTTGTTACTAGCACGGGCAGATTTGTGAGTTCATTATGTATTGCAAAGTAAGAGCAGAAAGCCTACCTCGTCAACTTTGGCAAAGGGACGCTGGGGCAGAAATGTTTCCAAAGCGCAAGTCACCCTGAGGGACTCAAAACTTTTGGAGGCAGGAATCCATCGGCGTCGGGTTGATATATGTGGAAACAATTTTGGGATCACGTCTAGTACATCCGCTCGTAACAGCCCATGGAGTCTGTCGTAATGAAGTAACTATACTTGCCTCGCAGGCCTAAGCTTGCGAGCTCAATCCGACCAGGGTCGATGCATTTTTTCAGACGTAAAAATCCTAAGTATGGCTTCCTTCGGAAGGGATGTAAAGTCGTGGGTCCCGTGTCGTAGATTTACGGCTCGTAAAAGAACTTCAAAACTGAAAGAAGAGGCATATGAGCAAAATTTATCGGCCGTTTCACGCTCTGAACTTAAGCGGACGCTGATAAGTTAAAGAGCTCCGCAAATAAACCAAATGAAACGCCCCTATCTCCCTTATCTCGACCCTTCCTCCAGGAGGCGCTCCATTGGGGACGTAGGCACAAACGGTCAACCCTTGAGCAAAGCTTATATACCGAAATATCCTACACCGCTCCTATTAGCAATTTTAATTAGTGGATGAGTTTTTCCTAAAGGTTTATTCATAAGAGGTATGTCGTAAAGGCCCTTTGTAAATATAAATGATTTTAATAATAGGAATGAAAGCTAATAGTAAGTAGGATGCTAATATAATAGTTAATCGATTTCAATCCAACATTTGTGTGGAGGAAAACTTTAAAAAAATATTTTTGAGCTCTCCATAGTTTGACAAACCCAGAGTGGCAGATACTACGGACAATAAGGTTATTTTTTCTTTCGAAACAAGTCGGTCCTGGTGGGTAGTGGTAACCGTACTTGCCTCCTAAACCCAAGATCGCGGGTTCGACCTCGGCCAGGACCGATGGGTTTTTCGGGCGTAAAAATCCTAAGTATGGCTTATTTTGGAAGGGAAGTAAAGCCGTTGATCCCGTGTCCTACATTTTACGGCACGACAAAGAACCTCAAGCCTGAAAGAAGAGGCCTCTTGAGCAAAATTTGTCGGCCGTTTAACGCCTTGAATTAAATGGGAATCTAATGACCTGAGGTGTTGAAGAGCGTCCATAAATAAGCCAAATCATCTTTCGAAACAACACCCCCGGAAGGTCAAGAACAGTAACAGCTACCGCTGCGTACTTTCTGTCTCCTCTGTACAACTTTATGGGCATAAGACAGTACTTCAGAAGAGCATGTGATCACATCCCATTAAAAGTTGACTAATGGAAATATAGTGTATTTTAGACCAGATATGCAGATTTATATTTAGTACAACTGGTTTCCTTCGATCACAAAATCGGCAAGGAAATAAAATGGACAATTGGCCTCGCCTGATCGCATCAAAAATAAGTAAACGAAGTCTTAAATTTGATATACTGGACACTGGTTTTGCAGTTTATCTTTACAGCTGTCAAACATAATCCCTTACAGCTAAAGAATGTCCTTCAAGTGTCCCAAAGAAAAATGGAGAGATAGGAAAATCCTAGGTATTTCACTGAGAGAGAGAATTTCAAGCAATGCACTACACTGGCTATTGTCAATAATTATTTCACACATCAAACTATCAGAAGGGGGAGGATATGTCGCGCGGTTAAGAGGCAATATGTGGATATATACGGCTACTTTGTGGGACCTGTACTTAGGAAAAAAACTCCGGGAGTACCAAGATGCAGATTTCTTTAAAGAAAAATGGTCGAGCATAGCTTAATGTTAGTGAGTGGAGAAACATATGGTGTTAACGGGTCTGTGCAATTGCTAGTGAATCAAATCTGGATATTATAATTTATACAATTACTTTCAGAGTATCAGGTGTAACACAACATAAGCATATCTCTCATGCGGAGTAGTTGACGATGTGAGTTATTAAACGAGGTAATAGGTCATTGCACTTAAAGGAAAATAGCAGGATATTTCTTTTAATTTCATATGATCAACATATTTAATTCCGTTTTGTCATACATTTTTAGAGATGGAAAGATCACCACCTCTATCAGGCAGCTACGCAGTTGTCCTCACTAGGTTGGGCATAGGTCCTTATCAGACCTTACAACCTCAGAAATGTTCCAGTAGGTCCGAACCTTGAATCCCACAATCCGCAGCCAACTACGCGGAATTCTAGACCAAGGAGGTGGGCAATAAGGTTATCACTAAGCAATAAAGTGAATGGCTTGTGTCTCTTCAATATAAAGATAATATCAGGAAAGGACTGGAGGAACAATATCAGCAATTAGCTGTTCCCGTAGCCTTCATTCTTATGCAGCATTCCAAAACATTTTCTTATAATATCACGCAATGCATATAATGCAAGCAGAAGAGAACATTGGAAAATGAAAAGGTGGAATATGATTCTTTTAGAGATAAGTTACATTTACAGCGGAGTACTCTACTGCAACTTTGTTAGGTTATCTTTGATGTGGAATAATATTACCACAGAAGTAAGCATAATTTAAGAATAAGCAAAAAGGAAAGTTGGTTTTTATTTTTAAAGTTTGATGAAGCGCAATAGGTTATTGCCTTTTTTTTTTTTTTTTTTGAATAGCTTTTAACGCCCTTTTTGCTACTAAGAAACCACAAGCGGTGGACACTGACGATACATTAAATGAAATGATAAATGGGGAGAGGATATTTTTTTAAGGAAGGAAACGTTCCAGGCATAAGTTTAGGGCACCTCCCAGGTATTTGCCATTTATGAGGACTGGGGAAAATATGGGAAAAAACCTTCAGTGAGTGGGAACAACCCTGGTGGGAATCGAACCCCAGACCTCCTGATCACGAGTCCGTGCCTTAACGACCTCGGCCACCCGTGGAAAGGTTATTACGAAGAGTGAAAATGCACACTGAACCTTAAGAATGTAACTATGCAAAATTAAGTGACTGAAAATACAGATTTTAAACATCTTATATATGAAGTGTTTAAATTTTGATACAGCCTGTATATGTGGAAAATATAAGAGAGCCCTAAACTCGGATAAAACTATGCGTAACGCAAGCACATTCCCGTATATCTTAAACCATTTGCTGCCAGGTCGTGTTTCTCGCTAGAAACTTTCGTTGTGAAAAACAAAAGAGGAACTTTTTGTTTGTTGTGTTTACTGTAGGCGACGCCTGATGGTCGGAGTCCCAGAGCGACTCCCTCACTAAAGACCACATAAAAATCCTACTTGGCAGCGACAAAACCTTCTAAAGGATAAAAAGAGAGGCCAACATGTACTGGTCAGCCGGAATACGAACATTTTTCAGTCTCAACCGGCCCACGATTTTTCTTTTCTCGTGGTCTTGAGATGCGATAAGGGTATGTGGGGTTGGGAAGGAAGGGGGCTATATACACATACGCGCGCGCGTTTGTGTGCGTCGATACCGAATTCGATTCGCGTTGTCACGAAGCCAGAAATTGCTCTGCTCAGGACTTCCTTCCGTCTTCCTGACCTGCTTCCAGCTATAATTCTTGGATCCCACAGTCGTTGCGGTCACTTAAACGAGGCATGCGAACCGTCATAAACTCCGTTTAAAGGTGACTGCCAGAGAATCGGAGAGAACCGGCATCGTCATGCTTTCTCCATCTCTGCCTTTTTAATTATTTAAAAAATAATCGCCAATAATTTTTATATCTTGGGGACAGTTAAACGTAATTATCCTTGGAGGTTCATGTAAGTATAGCACTTTTTCTCTTCTCTCTCGAGCTTTCTTCATTTCGCGACAGTTTTGGCATCTTATAATTTCTATTGATCTTCTCCCACACGATTAGTTCGAAATATTTCTCTAATTGTCTTTTGCAAAACTTTTGTCTTCATTAATATATATATATATATATATATATTAATATATATATATTAAAATTGCTAATATGTGTGCGTGTTCATCCTGGTTTTCCTCTTGCTATTTTAATGGTGTTTTTAATGTCCATTTTAACTACTGAGGCTTCACAGGCGGTGGACAAATGATAAATGAGTTGAAATTATAAACCGGGATTTTTTTTTTTAAAAGGAACGAAGCGTTCTATGCTTAGGTTTACGGTACCTTCCCGGCATTTGCCATATGTGAGGGCTGGGGAAAACCTGGAATAAACCTCAGCCAGAGAGGACGGTCCTGTTGGGATTTGAACCCCATACCTCCCGCTCACGAGTCCGCGCGTTAACGACCTCGGCCACAGTAGTGGTTCCTCTTGCTGTACAGCTCTTTCTGTCATAACTTTTAAAGCTCGTTTACGTCTCTTCCGAACTTTGTATAGCTTTCTGATAAGAACCAGCCGAGCTGCCGAGCTTTCAGTAGAGAATCGAATTCCGATGACAGCACTGACCGCGGGCCGTGCGTATAATTATTACACTTAACCAACAAGGCAAGCATACTCTCCAAAGTTCAGCCTTGGCAACGGTGGGCGGATTACCTGCTAAAAACCGGTTTCGAAGGAAGGAAAGAATGTCAAAATTATAGCAATATACATTTCTCCCGTACAGTGCATATCATTCGAGTGCGGAGGAACTTGTCGATGACGCGTAACTACTCAAATACTAAATTATTCCACCTCGCTATTTTGAAATTACAGGTTTATGCACCTGTTTTATTCTGCATTAATTTTTTATTTCCAACTAGTTTAAAACATTGTCCAGAATATTTGACATGCTTTCCAAATATCTACTGATGCAGAAATTTATTCACAATTATAAAATATTGAGTCTTCTTTCAAGTTGGCTTCATTTCTTTTGAACAATTTAAAAATAGTTATAGATTCCTGTATAAGCACAGTGAAGTGTTAAAAATCATTATGAAATGGTAATAATAATAATGTATAGAGATTAATTGCTGGAAGCTGATAACAGGAGTATTATGTTGTGCATAGTCGATACTTCTGAAACGTTTTATTACGTTGAATGTGGATATAAAATGAACAACCAGTAATTAAATTAAAGCAGAATTATATTTGTGCGTTATACACTAAATATTGTGATGCGTTATGCACAGAAAAGAAATCTAAGCTAGCACAGTGTGTGCGTACTAAGACGACTCATTGCATCACAAACGAGGAAAATCCAAATTGTATATATGTATTACTGTAGAACATTTGGAGGAATGATTTCATAATATCTGTAAGATAAAGTTTAAATATTTAGGAAAAAAATATATAAATTAGAAATTTATGAGGCAGAACCTTTATTTAAGAACACGACAATCACACGAACTTTTATTTGAAAATTAAAAACTACATAAAAGTTAACTTTGATGGAGTGAAGTTAAATTGAGAAAATTGTTGAGAATGAAGTCAGATCTTTTGTGCATTTTGCATGGTCGCTAAACGAATGCAATCATCTCCGTTGTCTAGACTTACATACAAAACAGCTGTAAATAAGAAAATTTTCAATTCAGCAATCTAATTAATTTTTTTTCAGAGTACATGCTTCCTGAACCAAAAGGAACCTAGATGTTTCTTTATCTGGATCCAAATTATGGGGAAAAAAAAAAAAACAATAAATTCTGCACAGTCAACAAAATCATGCCTTTGAATATGCAGACAACCAGCTTGAATTTAAATGGTAATGAAATAAGTGTAATTAAATTATAAGTAAATACATGTAATTTAAACTATCATTATTCAAGTGAAACAAGGAACAACAAATCGGCATTTTAAATGCGTTTATTTATTGTATACAGGGGCAAATGACAAGATAGAAGATGCTTAAGGAAATTTGCATTCTGTTAAGCAGAATTGTTTTTCAACTAGATTCAACTTTCATAGCTAAAGCCATTTTCCTATTTAGGATTGGATTAAAATAACATTTCGGTACACTCAACAGCTAGCCGTTTGTGCTTACGCCTCCAATAGGACCACCTCTGTGTAGAAGACATGATGTGACCGACTGACACACAGAACGGCCAGGACACAGGATCCCTTATGTTTCCAGATAAAACATCCGGCCTGCACAGCCTTTCCTCCAAGGTGTTGGAGTCCATCAGAAGAACCGCTTCCCCAAGCTATTATCACAGCCCACTTTCAAACCTGTATCAGAACTAACGCAATGAAATCAGCAGAAATGGTAACGCGGAAAGTTCCTGAAAGGGAAATATCCATCCCAGCATTCTCCTAAGCGACCAAGGAAAAAAAAAAAAAAAAAAAAAAAAAAAAAAAAAAAAAAAAAAAAAAAAAAAGGTCAGGATCGCCGGACCCAAAGAATTTGAAGGAACCTCACAAACGCAGCCAAAGCTACCACTTGAGCCACCCCGATAGGTTTCAACTTGTGACTTCGTAATTTTGTAACATTTTACTTATTGTTCAAAGCTTCACACGCTAATGAAGAAAACCATAGCTTACATTAGGAGTTGACAGTTTCTCACACGAGTTTCCACAAAGGAAAAACTCTCACTGATATATGAACGTCCCACGAAACTGGCCTTCCATCCCGGATTCGGTAACTACGGTACATTCATCACCTCCTTGGTCTAGGGACGAATATATCTGACTCGATTTTTTTACTACTGAGGAATTTTTACGAACGCTCTGTAAAGGGTTCATCCGCCTAGTGAGCATAAGTAGGAAAACACTTCATTTGGTTTAGTAAGCCGAAGTTATGGTTGCATTGTCTTGATCTTCCGGAAAAGACTGCTATTATCTACGTTTCACTGATCTTATTGTTAGCTTATTTTAGGTCCAGCAAGATCAAGACAATAAATAAGACCCAGGCCATATTGGCCTTCGCATTCATACGTGAGATTAAGATTGTTTATGTTTATCAAGTGTCGACCTCTGTTGCAGCAGCACGTTCGGTTCTTCGGAGCGGTGCTGTTCAAATTATTATTGTTACTATAAAAATTATCATCATTACCATAATCTCTATATTATGCCACTTAATTCAATACCAATTATACATTCAAAACCAGCATAATGAATTACTGCCCAAAGATCTTTCATAAACCAAGTATTTTCAAGAGAGCAGCATGTCTCTCATTAATTATTTCAAACAGGGAGAACTCAAAAGGGACTCGTATCGAATAATATTCCTCACTGTTTTATTTTTCAGCATTTTGATAACGCAACGAAGAGTTATCAAAATGTAAATTGGAATTTTCAGTTGAATTCCCGTAGATGCTAAATCTTTTCGCATATGACAGGCATCTTTACATCTATTAATATTCATTGTCCATTCTTTAGCTTTAAAGAGTTATTTTTTTTGGAATTATAACAACGGTAAATGAACATGGACATCTGAAGAGTCAATACGATTCGATCCACGTCTTCAAAACGAAAGAAATCCGCAAATGAAAATGTCAACTAGGAAGTAATATTTAAACTTAGCCCACACTTGGCTTCGACCAAGTTATGAAGGCGTCTGACTTACTCATTTGTCAACATCATTGTGTCACCATGCAAAGTTGAGATGACATGTCTCTATTTCTTTCTTGTTTTATTATCTGTGTTGTGCCTGCGCTTATTCTGTTTATAGCGATCATTATATGAACTTGTTTTCTTACTTCTTACCCCTCCCTCTGCTTTCTCTATGCTATTACATAAGCAGAGCTTGCTTGCCTATTAGTTGCAGCGCATTTTATAGTAACAGAATTAACGGTGCAACATAGTCAGCTCAGCAAACACTGCTCTTCTCTTCAGTTAAGATGTAGCAAGGAAAAGCCAGTTTTTTTTTCTTATAATAGGAAATTGTTGCTGGGGATCTTCATTATGTCTATGCAGTAATCCAATGTATTTGTAAACATTTTATATAACTATCAGCTTGGCTGAAAGTGCATTTTATAATGTTTTGTTAAGAAATGATACTGCTAGGAGAAATTATTGTCATGATACTTTTGTAACAGTATAAGATGCAAGATTTTATTGATTTTTAGTATTTTAATTTTATTGCCAGTTAAATTGGCTAAACTTTTCAAGATTCCTAATATCAGCTATTTAATGCATTATTGCTGTGGTGCTTTTTTTTTTTCTTTCTTACTGTACACTAAAGTAATATACTGCACTTCATACTTCATTTTTGTTTAAAATTAGAATTGTTTCGCACATGTTACGTACGTAATTTTATTCTTTAGCAAATTACAGTTAAATAGTTACTATTGGACCTTGTGAACTTTGCTATTCTTTCCCAGCAGTGTTCTTTCCATGAACACACCCTGGGGGTTTCCTCCAGTATTTTCCTAAAGTAAGAAAACTAATGCTTTGCTTAATAAAAAGAGCAAGTTTGCAATATGTATAGAATTTTTATCTCTGTGGAATAAAACATTTCGCCATAATTTGTTGGTAAAAATGCATATACTGAATAAATAATTATTCTTATTGAGAAACTGTTTTAATGTTTTACCGTATTATTACACAAAATTTAAAACGTTTCCATTAAGCTTTAAAAGTTAAATTTTTGGATTAAGGCATTTCCCCTGTCTGTCTTAAAAGACTTAAGGATGGCTTGTGTTTCCAAAAGCTATATTTTCCTCACACGTTTGCTCGCTCTGTGACATTCTCGCAGGTCACAGCATTTGATGGCATTATGTACGAAGCAAACAGTATCCCCTTTATATTCACCGCTACTCACTTCGGAAACAATTGCTTCTGTCTCAGTTGTCAGCGTTAGACACGAGCAGTTTGTGCATCTGGAGCCAAGGGTTAGTTGTTTCCGACGAGGCTCAAATAATACTTTGAGCAGTAGAGCTGGTGAATGCAGTAGGCTGTGTCTAATCCTTATAGACACCAAATACATAAACTCTATCGTGCTTTATAAAGAAAAGTGTAACGAATTAGCGCTTGTGTTAACTGCAGCATGTTAGTACCACATAACACCTTGCAGTGTGTATAATAGCATGTTGAATATTTTTGAGTATTTCAATATGAAGACATTATTACAAAACAAGTTCTAATAAACATTGTTATTCTTCAGGAGAGAGAAAAAAAATCATAGCTGGCGCAAATTATAACATTTAAATATAATAATAGACGTTTCTTTATGTTTTAAGAATGATATATTTGATAAGGTACCTACAAATGTATATTTTCTGTGAAGTCTGGCTATAAGTACTCGAAGATTTCGAATTGTCTCATAGGAATAAATCTTTGCAACAAGATAATCCTATAGGTATCCAATATATCGTGACAGGACTTCACGCCCCCGCCTGCCCGAAAGCGAATGCGTTTACTAAATAAATGGTAATATTATTTAATGCTGTATGGCTTGTGATAGTGACCGCCACGGGTGGCCGAGGTCGTTAAGGCGCGGACTCGAGAGCGGGAGATCTGGGTTCGAATACCGCCAGGACCGACCTTCCTGACTGAGGTTTTTTCCAGATTTTCCTCAGTCCTCATAAATGCCGGGGAGGTACCCTGAACATAGGCCTGGAATGATTCCTTCCTTAAAAATAAATCCTTTCCCAACATATCATTTCATCTCATGTATCATCAGTGTCCATCCCTTTGGTGCCTCTGTAGCAAAAAAACGGGTGTTAAGCACTATTCATTCATTGTGATAGTGAATAAGAAAAGTTACATGTAACAGGGAAATGTATGTCATTTTGTAGGCTACCTTTGTAGCTCCGAGCGAAGACTGTCGATTGTAGCAATAGCTAAGTGATGAATGCAGGGTGCGGTATAAGTCAGGACAATAAGCCCTTTGTATTTTCACTTGCAGCAAATCCTCTGAAGATCGTTACAAATATCTCAGAGCCGCGGTGAAGGCGTGAGCGGCTCCATCACACCACGCGATAGGATGTATAGGAGACCAAAGTTTCGAAAAGTTAACAGTAAGCGCGCTTGTATGAGTTAAAGCTCGCCAATGATATTAAAGAATTTCCAAAGTTCAGCAGTTGTGGGCGCGCCTGTGAGAACCCCGATGAGTTCCGAGGACCACGTGGCGACAGTTTATAAATGGGGAAGTTTCCTTGTGAAGAGGCAGTTTTTCGACTCCTAGCTCAGGCAGTAAGAGACAGTCTTTTTATTATAGTCCACATGGTGTATGCAGTTTTTAGACTTTAGTTCAGGCAGTGCACGCTTTTCTTAAGTTCAGGCAGCGTGGGCTGTTGGACTTCATCTCAGTTCTCCGCAGTTCGATTATATTAGTTGATGAGAGTCACGATAATTCAATGATTATTTGCAATTTTCTAACAATTTCGAGTTCGAGCAGCAAACTAACTTTCCCGTAAATGGCAGTGAACCAGGTGGCCGTCAGAAAACTTCTACCAGAATTAACACGTCCAGTTTATAAATGAAGCAGTGCTTTTTAATTTGCATCATCTTCCTGCATCTCCCTTATCCCGTGACCACAAGGGCACGAAAAAGCGACTTCGGGTCCCTGAGAAACCCAGGGTACGAAGTGGGACCCTCGGATAAATATTGTACAAGAAATGTTTCATTGAGGAGGTCGCGGCCGGCAATCAGAAATCGTATATCGAATGGCTATGAGTCAGTGCCGCCCGCGCGGGCCATTTCAGCTACTACTACAAAATACCACTTAATTGTGATGTGGCCCCTCCTAAATTCGCAGTTACTGTAGGGCACGGCGCGGTGGCTTAGGTGGTAAGAGCGTTGGCATGACAAGCAAAAGGTTCACGGCCTTGACCCCGAATTTTTCCTACCTGACTCTGATTCCATATTAAGCTTTTATTTATTACAGACCGAAAATAATTGTTGAATGTGGAAGTGTGCGGAATATGCTATTTTTGTACTAAAATAATGCAAATAAAATAATCATAAATTTAATGTAATAGAAAATATTGTTTTACAACATTAATTAATTAACAAGAAATTACAACACACATCAATAGCTTTCTTCTCGACGGTCTATGCTGTTACTTAACTCATTCAATGTTTGCAACATGGTGTTAGACAGGGATGGCAGAGCCAAATCAAATCCGAGTTAAACTATAGCTGCAAATCACAATACTAACGATCGCGATGTGTTATTTTATGACGACTTTAGATTGTTGTCCGCCACTTAGAAATGAAGTGATGCTGTTTGCATATATTTAATCTTAACTCGGCGTTCGCTGTAGGGTGAAGCTAGAGACATCTAGTAATAATTTAGTACACATAGAAACATGATAGGGTGTCATTTTTAACTGCATTTAAAAGATAATTTAAAATAAGGAAACTACAAATCTAAATCCCAACAATAAATGAACTGCAAAACTGTACGAGAGAGAATAACCAGAATTTCAGAAGCACATTTTCAAGTATACATCAATATTCTTTTAGACATTGGAAGGTGTTTGGCAGCACACAGTGAGATTTTTTCGTTTTCTTTGAAAAGATAACCGCAATTTCAATTGCTCAAATATTCTACTAATTTAGCATTATTGTTTCATTCCTTAACACCATTAGTTCAACTATCCTGGTTTACCGATCGCAATTTGTTGTACTTAACCATTTTAGTTGGTTTTGTGCCGCGCGTTCAACTGTCCTGCCGGGATCACTCTGCTGGATAGAGCGAGGCCCATACTAATGGATGGCATGATAAACTATTAATAGTTTATGAAAATTTACCTTTTCGTAGAGAGGGAGCTACAATAATATTTAAAGTTTATATATTTAAATATTTAATATTTAAATTCTTTTTAACATGCATTTGAGCTGTTCCATCTGTGAAAAATTTAAGTACTTATTGGTTGTTTCTTTTCCTATTATTTTATTTCTTCGAAATTGCAGCAGAGATTTCAATTACAAAATTAACAAATAGAAATTACCAATACTGAAAAACAAACAAAAGGGAAAACCGAAAATGGACTTATCGTTCTTGTATACTTTTATGTTATTATACAATATAAAATATTGATCTTTGTGTAAATCATTGTTGAAGTGAAAGATGAAGACATGCGCAGTATCTCACGGCTTTAGTAATTATGCAGATTTCTCTTTTTTGCTACCAGAGATGTTAGCCAGGGCTTTCAGTGCAGACCAAACACCAAATGGACACACTCTCATTTACTGGTCTAAAGGAGTTCGTTTGCTGCCATGTTCCCTCAAGATTCTCCTGATTCACGTCGGCCCTCTCTGGAGCTTGCTATAGACTTTTGTTGTAGATTAATTTGCTTTCAGAGATACCCTTAGCGCTCACTCCATCTTGTGTAAATATGTCAATAACATGAACAAATAACTACGTAAACCAGAATCAAAACGATGCAATTAAAGTGTAAAACAGTTATAAGTATTATAAGTTTATTGTAACTGAACAGAAGAAAAAGGAAAAGGAATGATAAAGGAGATAAAAGCAAAGTTTAAACTGTACTTAAGAGTAGAATGAATGAAGCAAATGAATAACGATGCCAAGCCAATAGGAAGAGCATGATAAAGCGGGGAAAATGGAAATAAGGTCAAAGTGGAAAAGAAAAGTAAGAAAGACTAAATAAATTGTGGAGAGAAGAGAGACCAAATGAGAAAGACAAAGGATCAACAGCAGAAAATTAGGGAAATAAAGGTTTGAAGAGAGCTAATGTAAATAAAGGGAAAAGGAACTAGAGAAATGCAAATAAAAGGTTGTAACAAATGCCAGAAAAAAATTAATGAGTTAGGAAGGTAAGGGTTGAATAAGCTTGAAAATGAAAAGAAAATTCTGAAAGGAGGACTAAATTGCCAGTCAAGCATCATAAGTGCATCCGCGGTGCCATTGTCTGAAATCCGGCGTCACGCACTAAAGTCGCGAATTTTGAGCACCACTAGTGACCAGTCAAGTGCTGTTAGAACCCTTTCCATTCAGTTCTTTTTTATGTCCAGTAAGTAGACATTTCCGAAAACTCCAGAAAGTCACTTAATGGGAGACTGCAAAAAACGTTAATGGTGAATTTATTGATTAGGTCTCTCTCTCTGCACAGAGCTTATTTCACAGCTCTCGACACCCAGCGTTCCTCTTCTTCTTGTACTTAATGACGTTTCCCAAATTGTTAGTGAGAGATCCTATTGCGTTAGTTTTTGTTGTGCCTATATCTGTTGCTACCTGCTGTCAGTAATGATGTCACTTCTACTCTTTTTAGTAATAATTTTAAATGTTATTATTAACTGTAATTTATTATATGAAAGCGTTCACTACTCCCGCTGGTGCAAGTAACTGGGGAGGGTTTTCTTCGCAGTTTATGATCACTCCGAAAAAGCAAATATCATGTGCATTTAGGGGTCTACGGGTTCCACGCATTATGAAATTACTAATTTATCTGCAGAACCCTCATTTGGATGCGTGGTCGGCTTAAACGGGATTTGTTTGGCACCGTGAAGCCCACTGTGTGCCGGCGGAGTCGGATATTCATAGTCCTTTAAATTCAAGCGCCTAGATTATTACAGCACACCAAATACCAATTCTTTGGTCAAACAATCGCATTTCGTGTACAAAATCTAGTTTTTCTGCACACCAGTATCTATTGTTTTGTGTAGCTACATGGTCATGTAAATAAAACCATGCTTTGCCAATAGAGGCATCACTAACTTTATCCAACACGTAATTGCTGAAATTAACTCCAATCACATTAGCACGCGTTTCAATCCCCGAAATACAGTTATCTTATATGGTTTTAATTTTAAAAGTTTATTGGCATTCCAAGCGCAGGTTTGCAAAACTCCCGATTCCTGTGCAAACTTTATCAGAAATTTATTTGAATTTTGTTCTAACTTTTCTTCGATATTATCCAGTTTTTCCTCTGTAAAAACATGTGCTTTACTTTCGGTTTCTTATCAAGAACAGATCCCGTTCCCCTAAATCTATTCACAAGATTACAAATCGTTTCTCTGTTAGGCGCACGAACAGCAGGGAATCTGTCAATAAATCACCGACTCACTTCTCTACATGAGTTTGTTGTCACATAGGAATCACATATGAAAATACTGTGTTCTAAAGTATACGGACTTTTGGCGTTATAACAGCAATAACACACTATAATACACTGAAACACATATGGTCTCACAACGTTCAATTCGTACAGCACAAAGACTTCGCGTCAGCACGCAGAGAGAGGGAAAGTGGAAGGGAGAATAGAATCGGTTAAAACATGGCAGGAAAATCCCGCCACGCGTCCAAATGAAGGCACTTTAGTTTATTTCCTTAAACATTGCCACTCGATGTTAACTTACAGTGTTCTCTAAATACTTCAGATTTTTGTAATTAATCGAAAAATCTTATTGTTCACAATTAGACAATAAAAGCACATAGTTTCATATCCTAACCATATCTATTTTTACTGTAAAAATTAAAACACATATAAGATACAGATAAATTCATAGGGCAGCGTTTGATTTCTTATTTATCTTAGGAGATTTGTCATAAAACGTTTTGTACTACTGTAAAATTGTATTTATACATAATTGCGCAGAGATATGAGCACATCTTTCAACATCTAAGGAGATTGGATGAAAAGTAGTAGGGCAGGATAAGTCAGTACCATTGTGACATATTCGGAAGAAAGCGAGATCTAACAATGAGGAACAGTTTTAGCTAAACAACAATGCTCTCTAATGCCTTTTCGCTGTGTACTTTTGTGTATAGTCGATGCATGTGCAGTTGAGTGCAGCATCATTTGATATACAGTGCAGTTATAAGTACAATCTTGTGGTTAAGATTTTTCCTGTAGTTAATGGGTGCATTTCAGGAGTATACAGATATTTATAAAAAATACATTACTCGATGCAGAATGTTATTTCATGTGTGATAAATGACACGAACACTCTTAACTGTTTTTCACCATTATATTAATATAAACATAATTAGTATATAATTAAAATAAATAAAATATATGCTTATTAGAGCTCTATGTAAAAACACCTATCTACACTAATTTTCTTAAGAATGAACAACGGGAAGGGAAAAAATGGCATCTATTAATAAACATACTTCAGTACACTTAAAACATATATTGAAACGTGCTATTGGGCATCTTGTAAAATATATAAATAGTTCTTTACCTTACTTATTCCTTAACCCATATCGTATGAATCGAAAACCACCTGAAACTGTGCAAGTGGTGTCGAACTGGAGAGTAGACTCAAGACCTCTTGACAGGCTTCTCCTCCTCTTGTTGAGAAAATTATAGGATCGGATGTTAAAGAATATTGACAATAATTCCTGATTTATTGCCATTCTTGAAATTGTTCTAGTGTGACTTTCTTTAAATCTTCTGAGGTATTTATCGCACAGTTATCCAATTGATAAGGTACAGTGTTTTATAATTTGGACCCGCGAGTAGAAATTTTTTGGTCAGTAGAGAGCATATAATGCAATGGGTATAGGTTCAAATGCATCGTTTTAGTTTCTTTCGCGTAAGCATAAGCTTTCTTTATATTGTCATACCCAGAAGAAAACGAGTTCATAATTTATTTCTCTTATTTTTGAAGTAGCATAGGATTTTAAAAGACAGTTCCTTGCCATGTTACCGTCATTTATTGCCACGCTACCAGGTGTTTTATCTTCAACTAGTCCCATATAAGTCTTAAATGTATTTATGATTGATTTCTTTATATTAGCATATTTAGATTTTTCTTGGGCACCTCTAACCGGACATTTTTTAATATCAAGTCAATATGATACATGCAGCAGACACTCAAAGGAAAGCATCAACGCATGTAAAGTTAGACTGACCGAAAGAATATCTGAAGGGATCAGGATTATTAATTTTATCCCTTGATAAATGCATGTCTTTTGGCTGAGCTCCACAGATATAGCATTTCTGTGATGCTTTTTTTTTTTAATCTGTCAGTGCGTTGCATATTTTCCGGTCCACCACAGTCATAATCAAATTCTAATAAAATTTTGACTGCCTAATGTCAACAAACACTATGGAAGATGTGAGTTTGCAATTTGTTCTCGAACGATGTAGTTTCTTTCTTTATTAATTCAGTAGGTTCTCTTTGAAGGTAAACATTTATAGGTGTACAAACTCTGGTTGAAGATAAATGCGATTGCGCCAAATTGTTATTCACTTTCATTCTAAGTTGAAGTTGAAGCGGAACCAAAGAAATGAAGAACATATTTTTGTCACTAAAATGTTGAAATTTTTGTTAATAAATACTGTGCCCCGAATTCCCATAACATCCCAGTTTGCAAATAAGGGTTAAGGTTGGACTATATTAGTCAATAAATACTGTGCTAAAACCTCAGGTTGTACCAAAATAAAGTGCTCTCTGATTGATATAATAAATTCCTGCAGCTTTATTTCCGAAAAGGTTTCACCAACAGAAATAGTTTATTCAGGCGGGTAACATATTTTTTGGCCTCTAAAATTTATAATATGGAGGATAAGTTTCGCTATTTCGATCCTTGATATTTGTTAAAAATCATTTACATATTGATGGAAGTTATTTTTGTGTCCATAAAAAAATCTACGGCCTTAACTCTCGTTCTTTTTTATTTTTGTTGCTATTTGTCGTAAAATAATATTCCGTGCATCTTTCTTTCCATAAACACGAAGGCTTATTTCT